>JASFAT010002449.1:600000-1066929 GCA_031353405.1 Baronia brevicornis
AAATCATTACTAAAGCCTTGCCTAGGATAAATACACTAATAATGATAAATTCTAATGAAATGTAAAGTCTAGTCAGCGCATTAAATTACGTCTTAATAAAATTGCGGCCGTTCTACCACTTGATATAAAACAGAACAAAACAAATGAACAGACAAAACATAACAATACTCACATTTATTTCGTATTATACGAATTTTACTATTTATTAATCATCTATTGTTATTATAGAAATAATTTGACAATAGGTTGTAAAAATGATATAAAATTACGACGCCATTGATTTAAAATCGGCGGGAAAAATCTAAACTAGTAATTATGTTTATTGGCGCCAAAATTATTTAATACGATTACGATAATTTATATAATTTGACATAAACAACCAATTTTATTTTTTTTTTTTGATGGCAATCAGTTATAACTATTATATCAGTGTCAAGTAAAATATAAAAATAACAAGTATCTTGGCATGTACTAGTTAGCTTATCATTACGTCTTGATAAAATGGTGGCTATTCTACCAAAACCTTTTATAGACTTTTTTTATTTATTTAAAAAGTCACGATAGACGCATTTATTTTATATCACTTCACTTATATACCTTAATCGAACTATATTGTATAATACGTATCCACAATTAAAATAATATAACTAATAATAATATAAGATTTTAATTTGGCGGGAAAAGTCAATAACCAATTTTATTTTTATTGTAAGTGTATTTTAACAAAAAAAATATGCCAGTGCGTGCACTCTCAGCTAATATTTAAAAAAATTAAATGATATTAAGTTTAGGTATGGGTACGTTATTATAAATATCGGGGTAGGCGTGTGTGCTGACAGGCGTGCCAACCGCCACCCCATTGGCTGATCGGAAACCAATCGATACCCAATAACGCGTTCCATTTTCGGATACGGCGCCCGTATTGGACAGCATACTTTTTTATTTTTCAGCTTTTTTATTCAAAGGCAACTTCTTTAAGGTTTTACATCAATGAGTTTGGTTCGAGATAATTGCAAAATGATTTACTGCAAATTGATTGACCTAAAAATATTAATATCAGACATGTCGTCATACTGGAGACCTAGCTGAAGGAAGACGAGAAAAACTATAACAACATTACGGTTGGACGTTGGTGTCCTTAACAAATGAGTTAATAAAATGAAGTCAATTGAAGAAGAAAGTCTTTTTTATGGGATAGGAAGGCAAACGAGCAGACGTGTCACCTGACGGAAAGCTATCAACGCCGCTCATAAACATCCGCAGTGCCAAAGACCAGGAGTGTTACCGGCCTTTAAGGAAAGGTCATTTTGGGAGGTGGATGGGGGAGGGGGTTTGGGCACTCACCGCACCAGGCACGTTAGGTAAGCTACCACTCAGACGCCGGTTTTCTGCGGGAGTGTGGTATTTCCCCAGAGGAGCCGGCCCAATTCATGTTAAAGACAAATAATTCGCCATTCTTGACAAATTCGTCTGCAGCGTGGCTCTACCAATCTTGGTTATTGAATCTTCAGATCGCCTACCATTGTATGGGTCTACGAATTTTAAACACAATAAGTGTAAAGACCTGAAAGAAGGTAAAAAATATAAATATTATTAAATAAAAATTAAGCGCTCAATTTTTTCTCAAAGGCACCCAACAATGGCTCTCTCACAATATAGTCCGACTGAATCGGACAAACTAATTATTATTTGTTCTCTCCAACGTTTTTTATCTATTACCCTCTTCCTTTCGCTTAAAGGATAAAAATAATTATAAGATGAAAGATATTCCTTGTGACGAGCGCGCCTTTTTTTATTTTTTTTTTATATTTTTTTTATTTCGTTTTGTTTTCGGACCGAGACGCGATCTGTCGTTGCTCCTCTTGTAATTCATCGGTGTCTGCGATAGCAATAGTATGGATACGTACAAAACAATTTTTATTGGCAACCCAAATACTGCATTGCATTGTGAGTGAAGTGAAATGCTCGCTTTCCAAGCCAAGGATCCCGTGATTGTAACAGAATAATATATATAAATAAAAATTCCAAGTCTAAGCGTTTGTCCTCATCATGTGCGTGTATATACTACCGAGACACAGGGCATCCAAGTCTACAGATATGAATAACATACATACATCACGTCACGCCTGTCTCCCGTAGGGGTAGGCAGAGACCACAGATCT
Source organism: Baronia brevicornis (assembly GCA_031353405.1). NCBI lineage: Eukaryota > Metazoa > Arthropoda > Insecta > Lepidoptera > Papilionidae > Baronia > Baronia brevicornis. The sequence continues at coordinate 602,163 of JASFAT010002449.1, forward strand.
CCATCTGCTACGATCTCGGCATACTTTCCTTGCTTCCTCCACACTCATCACTCTCCTCATGCAAGCCCACCGGTTAAAGGTACTCTTGACCCTTGGCCTTTAAAACTTCAGCAATTTGGTCAAGGTATGTTTTCCGTGATCTTCCCCTACCGATCCTTACCAGATATGAATATAGAATCCTTTTATAGCGTTTCCTTGTTTCGAAGAAACTCCGCTTGAATCCAAGCGTTGTATCGGGAGCCTTGCAGCGTCGACATATCGAGTGACTTCCGGTTTCCGGTTATTTGGAAGATAAGGCCAAGTTGGCCTCTAAGAAGCTGGGTATGCTCGTGGGATTTGCATTTCTATATCTGAATAACGTATGGTCTAAACTATTTATACCGACCCTGAGTGCTGTGAGTTACCTTATGTCAATTTTCCCAAAATTTGGGAAACACTTTCTCAGTAATGCAAGATATATGGGCTGTGAAATAAAAATTTTGATACCTTAAAGCCAACATAAATGAAGTATTTATTATATTTATATTTAAAAAATATTAAAATTAAATTTAAAACGAAATATTGTCTTATCCATAACAACTTAACGTAGCCTTTTAATTCAATTTTTAGTCCATACTAATTAACCCTTTCTAGCGAATTCTTTGAGAGGAGACAATATAAATAAGTCAAATAGGAGTTAATACTTGTTTTGTGTTACACGCTTAGTTCTCATAGAGACATAAAGACAGTTATTTAATATAAAAATATTAACTATGTTATTTTGTAGCGAATTCAACGCATCCGAGATATAGCGTGACAGATACATTTTGTTGGTACTGTAGTGATACATTGATATGTATCACTAATTTATAAAAACTGTTTAGTTGAATTTAAAAACCTTTTTGAAGTGAAAACTTCTATAGCCGCGTAGAGCGTTATATTATGTGTTTGCGAAAAATGTCATTTTTCTGATTCGTGTTCGTGGATCTCTTAGCTAAGTAAGTTTAACTGTTTTTATAATGGAATCTATAGCTGCATAGCGCGTTTGCGAAGAATATCATTTTTCTGATTCGTGTTCGTGGATATTAGCTAAGTAAGTTAGACTGTTTTTTAATGGATTCCTGCTAAGTAACGCCTGAATCCATCAATTCATTTGCTCATCCAAATCTGTTATGATTTGTGAAGGCGGGTGGCGAGTAAAAACCAAAGTAAAGAAAAAGAGAGAGTAAAAACCAGGGTATGTGCAGAAAACTTCTAGAAACTTCTTTCCACTCACCACTACCTCGAAAAACCAGCTATCTCCTGCGGTGTTTCCCAATTAGACATTGGAACCTTCAAAAAGCAAGTCTACACTTTTTTCATAGGGCGGAGGAGGGTTTCTGCAATGTCTATAGCACTGTTTGTTTTCCGTTAGGTACCACGTCTCCTCGTTCGCCTTCCTATCCCATAAAAAAACACAACGGTTAATGAAGATCATCTTACTAATAATTTTTTTTTTATTTTTCGCGTCTAGCATTTGTAAAGCGTACGTATCACAAAATGTTCAAATGCCTGTAAATGCAATTCGACGGAATCGAAAATCTACCCTCATACATACAGAATGACCGAGACAAACCGCACCATCTAATTAGCACTTTAAAAAACCGCCCGAGAACAAATAACAGCGCGTGTTAGCCCCGACAAATGGCAGGTACGCCCGCATTAAAGTTTGGCCCCTAACCCTTCCATTCCGGGGTCATTACGACCCACCCCGCCGGTCATCTTAATCAACCCTTCAAAGGACAATCGGTCGACTTGACCCCTCGGGGATTGAGTCGGAATCGCCAAAACTAATTATTGTTATAGGCCATTATTAGTGTATTTTGAGGGTAGGTCAATATTTAATGTTTTCATTGGCGTAGAAAAGAATATCGTGAACACGCTTTTTATTATTATAATACTAATTTTAACTTATTCTACTTATCCTCTATATTATGCTATTTACTGCTTCATAGAGGACAAACATACAAAGAAACATTCGTTTATACTTATAAAGAAGATACAATATAAATTACTATCGCAAATTGTAAACACCTGCGTTATTTAAATAGCAACATTATCTTGGAGAATAATTGTATTTTATCTATAAGGCATTACTCAGATTTGTTATATATTCTTGATTTTATGTTTTCTATTTCCTTTCTAATTATTATATATTGAATTATAATTAATTGTACATTTCTGAATATCTTCCTGGTAGTTATTTCAATAAATTTGACAATGATCAATTTGGTCACGCTTTAGAAATCAGTAGCCTTACATATACTATGTATATTTTACGAAATAAATGTTCAAAAGTTAATATATTAAAATGAAATATCATAAATTACTTGACTATGATTAATTAAATAAATAATAAATTTTATTATTTCTCACTTGTTTAGTAAATTATAACCAAGTATTTTGACATATAATTTTGTTAGTTAATGTGTTATACGAGGAATTATGTAAACAATAGCAATCAATCGACTACTGCCGACTAAAACAAAATCATAAAACACACAATACCATTTCTTCAGCAATGTATACAAGACTAGTTTCGCCTCAATATACGTTTTTTGTCAATTACACTAGAATTTCTAAATACAGCCAAAGACTCTTGTGCACTTCTTTATAAATGTTATATTTTTTTATTTTAATTTTTTTTTTAACATTATGAGCAAAATGTTTCGCAGATAAATAGACTGAAATTATCATTATCTTATATGAAAATTAGCACTTTTTCTGCTCTACTTACTTTATGTTACTTATACTTTTGTAGGATTTTACTGTGACGACTAGATGGAAGGTCAAAAATTACTTCGATAACATCCAATTCAATATCATCCATCGAAAATCAATAAAAATAATAATTTATTCAAATAATTACAAAGAACTCTAATTTTAATAAATGACGAAAACCAGCCGTCACATAATTCTATTACTTCAATACTGCAAAAAAATTCTTGAAACAACAGTAAAATTATAACCGAGAAAACTATCGATTAATCGGATATCTTTGTTGTCGTCTATTAAAATAATTATGGTGTAGAAATATAGTATTTCTCTACCATAAATATGCATTTTAAAAATCATATTTTTTTTTGGAATAGGAAGGCAAACGAGCAGGCGTGTCACATCCACAACGCCATAAGCAGTGCGGAAGCGTTGCCGACCTTAAAGGAAAGTGAAATTATGGGTATGGGATTAGGAGGGGGAGTGGGATTAGGAGGGGGAGTGGGAGGGAGATTGGGAGTGGGTATCGGAGGGGGAGTAAGAGTAGGAAGGGGAGGGGTTTGGGCCTCCGGAATTCAGACCGCTCACTGTATGAGTGGTACGGCGTCTGAGTGAGTCTACCACTCAGACGCCGGTTTTCTGCAGGAGTGTAGTACTTCCCCGGGCGAGCCGGCCCATTCATGCTACAGACAAATAATATGTCATTCTTAACAAAATATTCGTCTGCAGCGTGGCTCTACCACTTTTGCAAACTATATAAACATATAAAATATAAACATACATGATAGGTTCTAATTGTTATATTATATAATCATGATGCGAAAAGCCACGGGCAAAAGACAGGTTGGTAGAAGAGAGTAATCTTAACTGCACTAAAATAAAAGTTATATGTTCTCTGAAGAATATTTCAAAAATATACGATACTATCTTTTGCCCGCGGCTTCGCTCGCGTGGAATTTGGTCTGCCAGATTAAGTTTCGTGACAAATCATTTTAAATAAATATATATACTTTTTTTACTTAATAGTAAAATTATATTACGACCAATATTACATAAAATCATTACAAATTGTAGCCTATATGTTATTCCGATGTATAACCTATATTACTGTAAAGTTTCATCCAAATCCGTCCAGTAGTTATTTCGTGAAAGAGTAACAAACATACATCCATACTCACAAACTTTCGCATTTATAATATTAGTAGGATAGGATAGGATATTAGGTAGGCTATTATAGGCTACAAAGCAAATACAATATATAAACGTATCCAAAGTTAAGGAAAAGCGTGGGTCAGTGCGACCCTTTCTCTTAGTGTCCAAGCTCGTTGATATCTTTACGATATCCGGCCCTGCTTGATGGACTGGCCTTATACAGGGACGTATTCCACTTTATTTAACATTTATTTATATATTGAAAAATTAAAAATGCAATCAAGTGAGAATTCAAGAAAACCCAATTGCCGGTACCGACAACCTAAGACAAATTAGCTTTGCACAGAAAAGTGAGGAGACACAACCTCAAATAACGGGATCAGAGACGAAAGAAGTAGAATTTAGTGAGAATTCAATTGAATCATTAGTATAGTTCTTATAATTTCTTTATCTTGAAATTTTCGGAAGAAAAAGTGTCGCAAATACGAAGCGTATTGCATTTTCTGTAATGCATTTTCAAAATTGATGCTGTTAGGCAATTATTAGCATATATGATTAAGACAAAGTTCTGATCCAAGAAGTCTGCTCTACAATTTATGGGCTATCTATTCAACTTGAACTTTATATTACTTTTCAGATAGTTTAAACATGATTTGTATGAATATTTATAAAAAATAAATCTTTCCTTTCCTACAATTAATACTACTGATGTTATTTTATTAACAAAAAAGTTTTGAAATGCCTGTAGAATTAAGTACAATAATAGCTCTTGACAGTGTGAAGAGGTGGAGGTTCGTATTTGTATCAACCAAGTGGTCGAAGGCCAGTTGATCGACCCAAATATCGCTGGAGTGATCAGATGGATGCTGACCTGCGCGAACTTCAAGCCAGGAATTGGAAGGAATTAGCGCAGGACAGGGAAAAGATGGAGGACTCTCATTTCCGGGGTCAAGATCCACTTCGTGTCACTGAGCCAACGGAGTAAATAAGTAAGTAAACTCTTCACTGGCAACTCTCCTCAAAAAATTATTTAAAAACGTAATACCTATATCAAAATAAGCATATTTTAAATTTTACTAGAGTCCATACCTGCGCTCTCAATGGGTCGGACAAGGCGGAATTTAATTGCGATTCGGCAAAGTGGGCAATAGTGGGCAAGTGCGTAGAAACAATTTAATGTGAAAACTAGCTCCGGTGTGTGCTGGGCTTTATCCTGAGACGATCGGTAGTTTAGTGTGGACGTGCCTTTATTACATAAATTTCACCATAATTAAAGTTAATATATCTCAAGTGTTATTTGTACTTCGTTTATTAGTATCGACAATGTTGTTAATATACTGTGTTTTTCCAATGACTATTTAGTTCACACTCTTTATATACTATATTTTTTTCAAATTTTCAATCGTTAATAACATACTTTTTAGTCATGCACTCAAGTTCAAATACATTTTTTTTAAACTTGTAGTGGATGATGTTAATACAATTTTTTCAAATATTCTTTTACTAATTAAAAGTAATTAATTAGTTTTAGTTTTATATGGGAGAAATAAATTCTCTATACATATTTATATTAATTGTAATTATGAAATAAAAACTAAAATAATTTTTTTTGGCGACCTAAGTAGAAATTGACTAATTTTTTTTTATATTACTTGTAGTGGGTCAACTGATGGTAAGAAGTCAGCCCCACCCATAGACATCCGCCATAATAAGGGTTCTGCAAAAACGTTACCTTAAGGATCTGAGTAATGGGAGACAAAGAAGGATTTAGTGGGAATAATGGAGGATTTAGTGGAATTTGGTGGTAAATAATGTAATGGGAAGAAAAAAATAAGGTTAATTCTTGGAGCAGAAAAGATGGATGTCTCCTGATCAAGTGTAATGAAGTCTAATGTATGGTAAGTTATGAATTGTATATTTCTTTTATGGGATAGGTAGGCAAACGGGCAAATGTCTCGCCTATAGTCAAGTATCAACTCCACACATAGGCATCTACAACACCATAAGCATTGCAATGCGTTGTCGTCCTTTAAGATAAGAGTAGGCTTGTTCTTTGATGGTTACAATATAGTTTTGGTTCGGAAATACCGCTGAAGGAAGCTGGTGGTACGTGGTACTCCAGGTGGTGGGGATGAATTTTTTTTTTTAATTTCAAACTGGAAATCGAGTTCATTGGTAGGTATATTAGGAAAGAAGACCACATCCAACAGTAATAATACAGTGGGGCATATCATATACATATAGGTAAAAATACACTGTAAAAATACAAAACATTTTGGCGACCGATTGGCTCAGTGGCGCGGCCCTCCGCCCACGGAGTCAATGGTCGCGGGTTCGATTCCCGCATCGGAATAAATATTTATATGGATTTTTAAATGTTTATTCCGAGTCTGGTAACCCCCCCAATCCCCATTTCCTTTCCTGCCCCTTCCTTTCTTCTCTATCCTTTCCCTTCCTCTCCGCCAATCCACGGTCTGCCGTGCCAATGGATGCGTGGCTAGGGGAGAGCCTAGTCGTAAGCGTGCCGATCGTCCCGGGGTCGGGCTCCCCCGGGGACTATGGTGCTTTACCTCAGCATGCAGGGCTCTGCTGGGGCTGACCTCCATCCTCCCTTGCGGCTCGTGGGATTCACTAAAGACGAATTTAATATACCTAATTTGTCGAAAATGACGGCGACGTGGTTCGCCACCCGTCACGTCCTGATTCTCACGAGGGCGAAAAGCGACCAATGACGAGCCGTTTCGCTGCGATGAATGGCAGCGGATGGAGCTCTGTGGTCTCTGCCAACCCCTGCGGGGGATAGGCGTGAATATATATATATATATATATATATATTTTGTTGTTTTATTATATTGCATTACGTTTTGCATTATGTTGTTTTATTATATTGTGACTCTGAGAGTTGTTCAAAAATTATATATTTTTCTCGCTTAGTCGTATCCATATTATTACAACGGAAGTAGTCCAGTGAGCGCAATAACAAGGAGAACAAATCAAGGGCCGGCCCATTAACACGGGACTCCGGGTTCGATTACTTGTTACAGCTTTATTGGTCGACCTTTGATTGCCTCCCCCACTGTGTTAAAGCTTGTAATGTATATGATTGTAAGGTCAAGTTTTTTTTTTGGATACTTTTTCACAAACAACTTGTAGACCAAACAAATATTTGTATGTACATATCTATCTATACCGATTTTTTATTCATTCGTTTTTTACATTCTATAGTGTACCTTCGGAAGCTTCAAATAGAAATTAATTTAATATTCATGTTTAAGACATTACCCGACTGTTGATATATACTGACCCAACAAAGGCATCAAAGGGCGGAGTTGTTTGTTAAATCAAGTCGTCCAGATAAAAAAAAGACAATCAGGGCCCTTTCGTCCCCTTTCGTTCCTTTATTTTTTCTTAATTTCAACTTGATCCCAATCAGGAGTAAATTATAACGGCGAGTTAACTAGAAGAATGTCCCTTGTTGTGTTGTCTCCTCTTCGCTGATTCCTTTTTGCTCTTTTTGATCATCGGTATTTACATAGAGCTGACACTTAGCCTTTATTACAAATACCTATAACAAGTGGATAGTTATAACAAGATAAAAACCAATTAATACTTGGACTTGGTTTACTTATTGAAGTGAAACTTCTATAGAAAGAAAACTTCTATAGCAGCGTTACAGAACTCTGGGTAGGAAAAAAATCTATGGGTTCACGTCAGCAACATGCGAATGCCTAATAATATATACCATATTTAATAATAATAATAATAATAATTCTTTATTTGTATAATGTGAGGTTATAACAAGATGAAAAAAAGAGACGTATAAAAGCTCCATCACATTGCCACTTACGACGACAAATTTCATTAATAATGACACACTATTAGAAATAACTAAAAACAATAATTATAAAAATAATAATAATAATATTATTAAAATATTAATGTTATGTATATATTCTTTATTTATTCAAATTATTAAGACTTCCATTTTTATTTGCTTGTATAATTTATTTAATATTACAACTAGTTTGTAATTTCCAAATACAGTTTTAAGTTTTTATTGTTGTCCGCAGTGTTCATGAATGCTTCCGATTTTTTGTATTATGTATTTATGTTAGTTTAGATTTTAATAAAAAAATACAAAACAAGAACTACAAATAAAACATAAATAATCACGAATAACGTTGAAATTTTGTGTGAAAGTTTAAAAACGACGATTGAATCGAAAAAAAAAGGGTGAAATAATCGCTTATAGAGTCGAAGTTTGATCCCCGCCGGGATAAATACACGTATGACTTAAAGATATTTATCCCAAACCCGAACATCTCGCCAATATGCTTTGAACAAATGCGGTGGGTTAAAGTCCTTCCTACATAAACCGGGCACCCCCGATACCTATGTATTAGATTCCCAAATGAAATATAAATTGATCTACTACTGGTATTTGCTTTTATAGACACCCATTGGAATAAATTCGATGTCAAAACATACATACATATAGTCCCGCCTGTCTCCCTGTAAGGTTAGGCAGAGACCACAGATCTCCATCCGCTACGATCCCGGCACATTTTCCTTGCTTCCTTCACACTCATCCACCTTTTCACACATCCTTCCTCACACAATCATCGTAGCGATACGGCTCTCCGTTCGTCGCAGTCAAAACTACACATCAAAAATTAACTTGTCACACCCGTTTTGAATACTGGCACACTACATCAACTTTCGTACAACAAACAGAAAAATTTAAGAATTCTCCACGCCGCGACTTCGTTTCCTAGCTCGAAGTTAAATTAACTTTTTTTTTTCGCCTTTTTGTTTATCGTCAGCCATCTTAACCCTTCTCCCTTCGCCGTATCGACGGCGATATTGTAAAAGATCTCCTCGGTGGGCGTTCCTACAAAATTGAATTTTTATCGAGATGAAAATTTAAATGTTGAGAGCCGATTCGATTAAGATTTAAAACAAAGCGAGTTTTGACAGCGAAAATGAAAGAAATCATTCTTATATTTGAAATCCGAGGCGTTTTTTCCCCGAGGCTTCTTTCCACGATCACGCACCTGTGGAATCAGCCAACACCGGCGAGGTTTCCAAACCGATACAAATTTTTGATACCTTCAACAAATAAGACTACATTTTTTTAAAGGCCGGCAACGCTTCTGCAATGGCTATGGCGCTACGGATGTCTATGCGCGGAGTTGATCGCTTTCCATCTAGTAACACGCCATCTCGTTTGCCTTTCTATCCATATAAAAAGCATCGTTATTATCCTTCAGCAGTCTGATGGACATAAGCCTTCCTCTTTTACCAGTTGCCAATCCAATACTACGTTTACCAAAATACGGTCTCTGGACCGTGACCAGCCCATTGCCATTTAGTTTGTTTTTCTACAGTCCATATATGTCCCACCACTGAGCGCAAAAAAACCAGACTCGAAATAAATATCTGTAGGCTGTACATATATTTATTCCGATGCGGGGATCGAACTCACGACAATTGGTCGCCATTTAGTTTGGTAACTCAATAATCCAAGAATCCAATTATATCCATCGGAGAAATTCGAAGCGATTCAAAGCCCTCTCCGTAGATTTTTGATTGACTTTTAAGAAAGTTGTTGAGCTTTTATTGAGTTCTTGAGCTTTTAAGAAATTTGTAGGCTTGGTTTTTAAAAGTTCCAATTTAGTATCAGTGCGGAAACATCGCTAAAAATAGCTTAATACACATTAAATTAAATTATACTTCATTTTAACTACCTAGTAGTTACGTGGAAAAAAGTATAGCTTAATTTATCGTACAAGATATGTGTTATAAAGTTTGATAAATTAAATCCTGTCAACCAATATGGCGGATACAAAATATGAAAATATATATTTACCTGTTGGTACTTCGCTTATTTATATCCCGACAATTTTTCTCCTCTCCACTTAAATGAGAACCGTTAACAAAACACAATATCATGTCTAATTGACTACTTCGTTATTGTTATTAAGGGTATTACACACGTGCTGTCCTCGATTTAAATATTCGTTATTATTTTCCATTTATTTTTAAACTGGATCTAAATGACATTATTTAAATTTTCCTATTGTTTTTGCGACAAACATCTTGGGCTCATACTGTCGTTTAAATTTATAGATGGATAGATAGACATATTCTTTATTGTACACCGAAAACAAAGTTATATAATTATTGATTGTAATATTTATGTATAAATAGCGGTCTTATCGCTTATAGCGATTTCTTCCACACAACCGTAGTATGGACACAATGTTAAAAAGATAATTTGATTTAGGTTGGTGATACATTATCGTTATGATGATAGAAATGAAAGAAAAACATATTAATAAACAAAGGCATAAGCAAAAATATAAGTATGTACAGACACACACATACACACACACATGTATACATACATATACTATAGATTAGAATATAGTGTTACACACATATGTAAATATAGTGTTAGAAGTTACTGTCATAAATAATATATTATAGTATTCATGGCTTTAAAGCTTATCCATCAATAGCTCAGATGATTTCCGGCAACCGCGGTTGCCAGAAATCATCTGAGTGGATGGAACAATTCATGTCTCGATTATTTGTTATCTATAATTTCTGTCAATTTTCAATAATTAAAAACAATTAACAAAAAACCACTTAAAATAAAAATGGGATTTTTTCAGATTAGTATAAAGCGTTTGAGCGGATATTTTACTAAATACTTTAACCTGATCATTTTTCAATCCATAATATAATAAGCAAGTGTGAATACGCCTTTACGCGAACAGCTAGATTTTCAGTTTCAATTAGCAAACTGTTGGAGGGCACTAGTGTTGAGATGACATTCATTCTCACTGGTTAATTAATGCGCTCGGAGTTTTTTTTTATACGTTTATTTGTACTCGCATTAGTGGGGGGAGGGAGGGACATGTGGAATGCACTTAAAAAAAGCTACGCCTAGATTTTATTACACAACAATACAGTCATATAAATATATTTCTCCTTCCTTCATTCTTGCCTTGTAAAATATATCGTGTCCATATATGTACGTACATATTGTGACGAGATCGTCATTATTTATTTAAAACACTTATAAATAAAATTAAATTGCATATAATAAACATTATAAGTCAATAAAACCCAAATATGAACATAAAACAAGAAGATAACAAGTTTGGTCAAAATCATAATTTTGATATATAAACGTACACACATAAAGTCACGCCTGTCTCCCCGTAGAGTTAGGCAGGGACCACAGATCTCCATCTGTTACGATCCCGACACACCTTCCTTGCTTCTTTCACACTCATCCATCCTTACTCTCACATTTATCGTAACGGAACGGCACTCCGTTCGTTATATATAAAGCCCTAATAAAATATTCAAAAATATAATAAATTTCACTAAAAAGTATAATTAAATAATATTTATTAAGTGAAAATAACGTTCACCTATAATTTATTAAATAGAATAAAGTTTTAAGTCATTCATATAAAGATTTTATATGGAACTAAGTTATAAACAGTTCGTGTATCGGATGAATTTTATTTTATTAATAATTCAAAAACTATTATATATAAGCTAAAATTAAAATAATATTTTTTTGACTTAGGGATGAGCAGTAGAATAAAAAATATCATTATAATCTAAGGAGGTCGAAATTTTTATAAAAGACACTGGCGCGGAGACGCATACCTGCCGCCTTGCATAAGTATAAAGTTGGGTAGCGAAGCGCGGCCTGACAGACTTAAGTACAATAGTACTGTATGAAAAGGCCATATATGAAATACATTAGTAAGATCTATGAATGAAGGCAATATAATAGAAAATCTCGATGAAGAGAATATAAAATATGGACGGATCAGGGACTTGGTACATATAAGATGATGTTATATGGCCCAGTGCCTGGGCGCACGTCTACGGTAAACGTAGACCCGCGCAGAGATATGTCTTTGGGCATATCATTGGAGTGTTGTTGTGGATGGTTGAGTTGTAGAAATACGATTTTGCCGTTGGGGGTACAAGTGGAATTAAACTGTGACATCCTAGAAACATTAAAACTTCTTCTTCCTTAAAAAGATCAACATAACTTGCTAAATCTAAACATAAATAATAACATAAGCAAAATTAGGTTATAGTTCAAATGGTCAGTGTCTTGTTCTTACAGAAGTTCTTAATGTGTTATTTGAGAATTTAAAGTTACTACCCTATGTAAAGTTAAAACATAATAACATCTAATTGATTACGATAAAGAAACCGCGTTTCAAGCGCGATGCCGGCGTATAGGGGCTTTTATTTTAAAGTGGAAGGAATTGAAGATATCATGGCATTTCACGCAAAGCTCATCGACGATTCGGCCTGTATCTCGAACGCACCAATCCCCGATCCGGTTTCTTCAACCATTCGACCGCGTCAGACTCATCCGCGGGCGCGATTTGAATAATTTTTACATTTAAAATCATTCGCTACGACGACATCCAAAGGGTAACCACTGAATCGCGACCATTGCGAAGAGATAAGAAGGAAGCTGTGGGAATTGGAGCAAGCTATCGGCGTTGAGCGGTCCACGGATGATAGATACAATAGATGAATAGATAAATTTATTTCCTTCTTCAGTAACATACATGAATACATATTAAATTATTACATATTACACATTTTTTTCACACTATATACAGATAAAAATGGGCAAAACTCAGTCAAAACCTCCACTCACTGAGCAGAGAAACTGATTTTCTGTCACCGCCAGAACCTCACGGAGATGCAGCGCAACCTGAAAAATACGAACCTTTATATAACTTTTAACAATTTATAATCAAACCTTATATAACAACTAGTCATTGTCCGCGGCTTCGCTCGCTGAAATTTGGTCTGCCACATTAAGTTTCGTGACAGATCATTTTAAATAAATATTTTTTTACTTAATTTATGGTTCACAATTTTGGTTATTGTGACTTCCACATAAAAGGTAAATTTATGCTGTCGCGGACTTTTATTTAGAACTATTCAAGACAAACAATCCTACGGTACATCATCTTTGTGTAACTCCAATGGTTTAGGCAGCGTACGCCAAGATAGCTCTCAGAGGCTCGATTTTTTTCCGACTTAATTAACATGTATCGTTATATTACGACCAAAAAATTACATAAAATCATTACAAATTGTAGCCTATATATATTATTCCGATGTATAACCTATATTACTGTAAAGTTTCATCCAAATCCGTCCAGTAGTTTTTTCGTGAAAGAGTAACAAACATACATACTCACAAACTTTCGCATTTATAATATTAGTAGGATTAGTAGGATAGGACTAGTAGGAAGTAGGATAGAATAAGAACATAATGAAGACAATACCAACACAGTTGCAATCTGATTGTGTATGACTTGTTGTATGATGTTCAGATGTTCATTCTTTAGTTCATTATGAGCAGACATCAGCCACGACTGAACATAAGCCTATAATAAGGCCCGGCCTATATACCCTAGCTAAATTCTGATAAGAATATTTAATAACAAAACGTTGTCTATCAACCAATAACCTGCATATATTACACACACCTTACATCCACACCTCATAAAAAACAGTAAGACGGTATACGGAGAAACGTACTTAAGATTACATATGTATGCAAATAGATATGAAATGTTATGTGAATAAAAATCGGTAAATAAAAATCTCATTCTTAAAACGGCAATCATTTTTAAAACGTATACAATTAACTGCAGAATGTGCTTATATGCACAATGCATACACGGATTATAAAAAAATAGGTACATAAAAATCATTATTTTATATACAACCAACTGTAGAACTTGCTCATACTTATAAAAAAGATGTTTTCGTCAACAAATCAAAATTGTAAAGATGTAAAAAAGATTTAAAAAGTAGCCTATGTAAGTATATAGTAAAGAATGTTTGTAATGAGAATAATTGTCAACCATATTTAGAAAGATAAGTCGAGAACTTATATATTTCAGTTTCATAATCTTATATTATTATCAGTTATATTTTTTAATTGTAGTGGGGTAATATACAATATATTACGATTCAGGCGTATAAGTTTAGTGATATAAAATAAATGCGTGTATCGTAACTTTTTAAGTTGACTGCAAAAGCCCATAGAAGGTTTTGGTAAAATGGCCACCATTTTATCAAGACGTAACGTGATAAACTGACTTAGAACATTTCAAAAGATTGGATATTATTATATTTTACTTGACACTGGCATAATAGTTGTAAGTAATTGCCATCAAAGAAAAGAAAAAAAAAAGATAAGTCGAGTTCAAAGAAACGAGATTTTATTTCTTATTTTGGTAGTATAATAGCATATTACAGTCTTACCACGTTTTCTACAGTATCCTAGGAAGAATTTTTGGAATGTCCACAATAGGAAAGATATTGGACTTCTCGATAGAAATCCAATTCCACACAGTTGCCACAGTATTACATAGTGAAAGAATTCACACAAAACCGACAATGACATAGAGTCTAGTAAAAATATTGTGAGGTGACTGTTTTTTTTAAATTTAAGGACGATCTACAGAGATAGAAAGGAGATCGCATCTTGGCATAGGTAGTGCAATACGTCCTCTGTTCAGATGGAGCCATGACCTGAGCAGGGCGCATTGCAGAAACTTCACTCAAGCCGACGCTCAGGCTAAGTATAACATTTTGGGAGGTCTATCTTTCTATCAATCAACGCCGCCCATAGACTTCCGCAGAGCCATAGGCATTGCGGAAGCGTTGCCGACATTTAAGGAAAGTGTCGTTATGGGAGTGGAAATGGGAGGGGGAGATATAGAGGGAGGGGGAAGGTGTTGGGCTGCCGGAACTCGGCCGCTCACTTTACGAAGCGCAGTAAGTAAGCTACCACTCCGCCGGTTTTCTGCGAGAGTGTGGTACTTCCCAGAGCGAGCCGGCCCATTCATGCTACAGATAAATATTATGCCATTCTTGACAAATTATTCGTCTGCAGCATGGCTATACCACTATTAAAATGACTAAATATACAATTTAACTTATATGATGATGACTTAAAAATAAAATTATTGTATATTATTAGAGAACATAGTAAAAATATATTGGGTATTTTGTTCCCTAGTTTTTTTTTTGTAAGCTGTCTTCCGACGCTCTTCCCTCGAACCGAAGCGCAAATAAATTCCGAGTGATTCTTTTAAATACGGATTTTAAGCAGATTTTCTGTGGAATAAGTATAAACGAATCCGTCAGACCGCCAAAGGTTTAAGCTGACTCGTTGCATATTTATAAGTTTTTCTATTATTTTATTAAGTCCCGACTTGGTTCTGTATTCTATCAGTAGTACATTTGTATTTTAATGAAGTATTCGGTGAATTATAAAAATAAGTTGCAGAAGTTTAAAGTATACAAAGCGTCTTATTAATGGAATGAAAGAAAGACATAAATGAAACAAACAAGTTTAATTTGAGTTTGCAAATATAAATGACGACCAATTAACTCAGTGGTGGGGCTCCCCGCCCACATAATCTATTGTCGCGGGTTCGATCTACACATCGGAATACATACATGTATATGTATGGTCCACAGAAATTTATTCAGAGTCTGGTAACCCCGCCAATCCGCATTGGACAAGCGTGGTGAGTTAACGTCCGTTCCTCCAGAAATGAGGAGGCCCGTGCTCAGCAGTGAAACATATATGGCCAGTAAAAAAAATGTATAAATTAGTTAGTTACCTTTCGCCGAAATCCGTGGGAAAAATTTGTATGAGATGCAACGCAGTTACATGGGAAGACTATTGGTGCCTTGCGGCTAGCAGAAACACGTCGGATTCGTATAGAAGAGTCTATTATATTATTTTCTTATTAATAGAGTCACTTGAGTCTTTAGTTAGGTATACGCACGTACGCGTTTTCCGTGTTTGCGGGTATTAAGGATGTAAGTTAATTTTTTTGGGATTGGAAGGCAAACGTGCAGGCGTGTCGCCAGATGGAAAGCAATCAACGACGAACATAGACATCCATAGTGCCATAGGCATTGCAGAGGTGTTGCCGGCATTTAAGAAAATTTTAGGCTTGTTTTTAAAAGGTTCCATTGAGGTATCGAATCGGAAACACCGCTGGAGGTAGATGGTTTCAAAGAATGGTAGTGCGTCGTTGGTAGTCGAAGTTCTCATTCAGACGATGGAGATGAAACTTTTCTTCGTGGCAAGTTGTGCAGTAGTGGAATTCAGCGGCCGGAATTATCCCAAACAATTCCTCGGAGCACTCCCCGTGGTAAAATCGATAAAAGATGCTGAGTTTAGATATCCCTTTGAAGTTCTAAGGAATCTGGCCGTTCGGTGAGATCTTGGTCATAGATATGATATATATCAGATGACAGATAACAGAGACAACTTTATAAGTATAGCCACGCTGCAGACGAATACTAATGGGCCGGCTCGCACAGCACTACCACACTCCCGTAGAAAACCGGCATCTGAGTGGTAGCTTAGCTACCGCACTTCGTACGGTGAGCGGTCTGAGTTCCGGAGGCCCCTTAAAGGTCGGCAATGCTTCTGCACTGCCTATGGCGGTGCGGATGTCTTTAGGCGGCATTGGTTGCTTTCCATCAGATGACACGTCTGCTCGTTTGCCTTCCTATCCCATAAAAAATACCAGAATCCAACTATAAATAAGCTGTCTGCATAATTCAAACCAATATCAGTTAAAGCGGAGCTAATTGCAGTGGCAGCATCGCTGGCTGCTGCAATTTGACTGAATAGTCTATGCCGCCCCGCTTCACCCGCGTCTGCGGAGTGCGCTGTTGAAAACCTTTTAATATCAAATGAACCGAAAATTGGTACGTGTCAAACGGCATTATTAGTTGTATCGATATAGAGTTATTCGGGTGTGACTTTGTATCATTTTGGTGTGACGGTTACTTCACGATGTTACTAGAAATGTATATTATAAAATATTTACTAAAACATTTTTTTACAACACATATAGGCCCACTATTGGCCACGAGAATTCCCATTTCTGGGGTAACGGAAATTAACCCATGCTTATCCAATGCGGATTGACCGGGTAAACAAACTTAGAATAAATTTATCCCGATACTGAGAAGTGAATCGTTATTATTGACTCCGTAGTTGGTAGTTCCGCTATGAGGTAAGTCGTACATGAAAATAAATATTTGTATATTTATTTCGATACATATCGATACATAATTTTCACAATCATCACTAAAGATATTATTACATATCTCACTAAAAGCCTGTAGAAATATTGCCAAACATAGTAGGCGTGTTCAAAAAAAATGTTTCTGATATTGTAATCCCGCAGTAACATCACCGTCAATTGTCTTTGATGGCTATATTGTCATAGCTCACCGCATTCAGATGCAATTAAAATCTATAATGTCAAAATACTATAATGATTGCGTTATTTTTATATTTATAAATATCTTCTTAGTGTCCCTCGCGAAGTACTGTAGTTTGACAGTCAGCTCCGAATACTTTTCTCTGTCTCTAGCGAGGCTAAAAAAATGGGCAGCACTCGCTATCCCGGTCCACTCTTGGATGTTCCTTAGTCACGACTTTTTTCTACAAATATGTAAGTATTAAAAATCTTTGCAAAGAAAATACAACATGAATGAGTAGGTTATCTACTCTTATATCATTTGCACAAAATAATCAACGCCTTAATAACGTAATATCCAATTCTGAAATCACAATTAATTACATACATAGATACATTATTATTATAGAAAGTGCTTATATAGAAATGTAAGCTGTTTAAAATTGTTGCAGATAATCTATGCGTTTTAAGTGAACTATTTTTCTGTTTTTTTTTTTTTTATTTTGATAAATATTTTAATTAGCGAATTTCAGAAACTAAATAACATTTAATAATAATACATATTACATTTTTATGAACATGATAACCTCTGGAAATGTGATGTGTAGTGGTAATATCAACTCGCTGTGATATATTGATAGAATCATACGCCGTGAAACTAGCCAAGTACTAAATAATTATACTTGAACGCGCGTAATTACGTATTATAGAGATGAGTTTTGCCTGCGCTTGTTAGCTTGTGTACACAATCTCTAGTTCGTCGTCATTTCGGATTTTGTATGCTAATTTATTTCTTAGGTACGTATTTGAATAAGCCATACAAATTTTTTTAGTCTATTAAATAAATATGGGAAAATAGCACAAAGACAAATCTTAAAAACAAATGAAGAGCATAAGTTATATGTCAGACTGCTAGTATCAAAGATGGCGAATTTATTATGATATTGGAAAATAGGATTAACCTCTTAGGCACGGCTGAATTTTGCACGGGGCTGTTTCTCTGTACGGCAGATGTGAAGGCAAAACAAGTATACACATATTCCGAGGATACCCAAATCTATAGCTCACAATTTTCCTTTTAATTTTTATTTTTTATAAAAATTAATAGGTAAAAATTGACCTTTGTTATTTATAAAAAATATATAGATGACACATATATCAAAAAAAATTAATGCATATTCGAATCAGAAAGAAATACTGCATCGAATGGTCTGAGTCTCACACTCTCTCACACATAATTTTGTATAGCGTTGAAACTGACTGTTTTTGAGTGACAAGTTTTTCTCAACAACATTCTCTTGGCCGATTACCCGCAAGATGGACAAATTCCGTCCAAGCTTCTACCAAATATTCCAGTACCCACTGTACACTTAATAGTGCCTTTAGATAGAAGATAGAAGGCTCGCTGAAGTCGCTACCACCTTATTATACGATCCATCACCACGACCGGGAGTGTATGACTGAAAAGGAGAAATTGTTTACATTAAAGCTTCTACTGTTTTATTATTGACTGTACATGATATTCCACAGATAGAAAAAGATATAGAAGGCTCGCTGAAGTCTCTACCAGATTAGACGATCTTCTTAGACGTTCTTCACCACTACCAGGAGTGTATGACTGAAGAGGAGAAATAGTTTACATTAAAGCTGCTACCAAGTGTTTTATTACCGACTATACACGATATGCCACAGAAAGAAAAAAAAACCTCGCCGAAGCTGGTTCCAACTTCTTAGACGATACCAAGAGTACATGACTGAAAAGGGGAAATAGTTTACATTAAAGCTTTCTTATCAGTATTTGTTACTATACACGATAATAAAAGATTAGCTCGACGACCGATTAGCCCAGTGGCGGGGTCCTCCGCCCACGGAGTCAATGGTCGCGGGTTCGATCCCCGCATCGGAATAAATATATATATGGATTTAAAAATATTTATTCCGAGTCTGGTAACCCCCCCAATCCGCATTTCCTTTCCTGCCCCTTTCTTTTTCTCTATCCTTTCCTTTCCTCTCCGCCAATCCACGGTCTGCCGTGCCAATGGATGCGTGGCTAGGGGCGAGCCTAGTCGCAAGCGTGCCGATCGTCCCGGGATCAGGCTCCTCCGGGGACTATGGTGCCTTATCTCAGCATGCAGGGCTCTG
Organism: Baronia brevicornis; assembly: GCA_031353405.1. Classification (NCBI taxonomy): domain Eukaryota; kingdom Metazoa; phylum Arthropoda; class Insecta; order Lepidoptera; family Papilionidae; genus Baronia; species Baronia brevicornis. The sequence continues at coordinate 621,503 of JASFAT010002449.1, forward strand.
CTGGGGCTGACCTCCATCCTCCCTTGCAGCTCGTGGGATTCACTAAGACGAATTTAATATACCTAATTTGTCGAAAATGACGGCGACGTGGTTCGCCACCCGTCACGTTCTGATTCTCACGAGGGCGACCAGTGACGAGCCGTTTCGCTGCGATGAATGGCAGCGGATGGAGCTCTGTGGTCTCTGCCAAGCCCTGCGGGGGATAGGCGTGAATATATAAAAAAAAAGATATAGAAGCCTCGCAGAAGCCGCTACCAGCTTCTTAGATAATCCATCCTCACTAACCAGGAGTGTATGATTGAGGAGGAGAAATAGTTCCCGTCCTTTCACGGCACTTTCCAAAATAAACAAACAATCACAACAACGCTGGAGTTGAGCGTCGGCATAATGTAATAATTGCCATTATAATTATGCCACCGTAACAGCGGCGAAGTGCGTCTCGCGTAATGCGTTACACAGTTTTGAAAATTTGATAACTTTATCCAAATTCGTGGGTCGTAGGGCACGTTTGGGAAATCTCGGGCTCTCATTATCGCTGCTATCGTAGCTCGGGGAGGCGCTGCGTTGACGGCCGCTAATGTATCCATGCGCGCACCTTGCTATACACGGAGCTACGAACCGTCTTGGTGGATTTACCAACATTGTTTTTAAAATGATTGATAGATTCATGCGTTATTTTGCGCAAATCCATTATTATTATAATTTCTTCTAAGAATTCCTCTCTGACTTCGACTGACACGAGAATCTTTTAAAATCATAATCATATTTATAAAAATTGAAATTACATTGAACTTATGGTTTAAATGGATTAAACAATAGATAAAAATGTATAAACAGCAGGAAAAACCTGAATGAGCCAAGCCCCAGACAGAGAGAAATGGTTAAAGATTCACAAACAGGAAATAAGAAACACCAATTTAACAACACGTTGAAAACACAACTCTTTTTTATGTGTGTAATTAAATAAGTATGGTTAGATTAATAAATCTATGCTATATTATTATATTATTATGTTCAAGTAAGAAGGATCTAGGGCTAATAAAAACTAATAAGGTTTAATAGGAAATATAATATCAAAAAAAAATATTTGATATTTTTTATAATTTATATTAATAAATCAAAAGAGATAGAATCTATTTTTCAGCCATTTCTTAAATTTAGCGTAAGCAGCTTTTTTTCTATTTTCATAGGATGAGAACGCAAACGGGCAGGCGTGTCACCTGATGGAAAGCAATCAACGCCGTCCATGGAATTCCGCAGCGCCGTAGGCAGTGCGGAAGCGTTGCCGACCTTTAAAGAAAGTGTCATTATGGGAGGGAGAGGGTGTTGAGCCTCTGGAACTCGGCCACTCACGTACGAAACGCGGTAGGTAAGCTACCATTCAGACGCCGGTTTTCTGCGGGAGTGTGGTACTTCCCCGGGCGAGCCGGCCCATTCATGCTACAGACAAATATTATTCCATTCTTGACAAAGTATTCGTCTGCAGCGTGGCTACCCTTTCTCTATTCATAAAAAGGTTTTATTTAGTTTTGACATGTATGTAATACGTCAGAAAATGCCGCGTCTATTATTTTTCGCAGATCCAGAACCGTTGAACAGAGAACAGTCCAGAGTTTGGAATCACGAGTACCCTTAAGTGACAAGTTAGAGATGGATTTTTGCTGTAGCCAACTCCTGTACGAGATGATATCGGCCGAATTTATGTTAGCAAAGTTACTACAGTGTGCTAGCGCGTATATTAATTAGTCACTTCTTAATTTAAGTGTGTGATAATGGGAAAGCCTTTGCGTCAGAAAGGAGCTTAAATTTTTTTTACAGCCCATATATGTCTCACAGCCGCCCTGCGCAAATCGTCGCACCATCCAGCAGGGGGGCGTCCCACGCTACGTTTGTCGAGACGAGGTCTCCACTCCAGCACTCGATGCTAAAATGGTTGTCGGATCTCCGACAAACGTGACCAGCCCACTGCCACTTTAGTTTACTAATTCGAAAGACTAAAAACTGGCAGAAACTGGATGCGTAAAGCCGAAGACCGGGGTAGGTGGCGCTTCTTGGGAGAGGCCTATGTCCAGAAGAAAACTGCCGCAGGCTGTTGATGATGATGATGATATGTCTCCCAGCTGAGAAGTGATAAAACTCATTTCTTGCTCATTTTTGAAGGAATAGAATTTATTTAACACGCTTATCATAGATGTAGTAACAGAATACTTGAGTAGATTAAATTTGAAACAAATATAAGCCATATTGTTCTACCATCTATACTCATGTGGGAACTGAATCCATGACCATTTATTCAAATTTTAAAAAAACATTAAACAAACAAATTTCATTATGGGAAAGGAAAAGTAAAGAGAAAGCGTGTCACCTGATGAAAAGCAAAAAAAATATATATATATATATATATATATATATATATATATATATATATATATATATATATATATATATATATATATATATATATATATGATTCCCTCAAGAAGTTATTTAGCCTAATCTTCGGCTTCACTCCATCCACTCTTTATCTACTGCCCTGCGCACACCTGGCCGCAACATCGCATCGCATACTAAGTTTTCCAACACGCGGTCTTCACTCAAGCACACTCGACTACAAGAACGGTTTTCGGTTCTCCCACACCGTAACGTAACCATCTCCAGTAAAAAAATTGATGACGAATTCTTAAATAACAAAGCAATTTAACTTTTATTGCAAGGTATATAATTCTCACTTATTTATTAATAAAAATATGACGCAAGTTCGTTGAAAAACGCCATTAAAATTGTGAATTATTAGCGTAGATAAATAACGCTAATTTTATTGCGCACCTTGTGTCGCTTAAAGAGCTGAACTTTCAAACATTAATAGCTGAAACAGCGCCTTCCCGAGTCGGTTGGATTAACGAAATGTGTCTGTCACACTTCTTAATTAATAGGACTTTGTAAAGAAAACAATATCATTTTATTAGCATAAACATACAGTCGTGTCCACACTGTGCGGGACCATTTTAATATGACATTTTGTGATTTACATACGGCAGTGTACAGCTTATGTTATCTCATCAACATCAACAGATTAAGGCAGTTCAATGCTGAACACTAGACCTCCCCAAGACGTGTCATCTAGTTGAATCTTTGCCATCACAAATAATTCCTGCCAGCCACTGTTGCATAAAAAATAAAAACTTTATCCTGACAACGTGACAAGCTGACTAGTACATTACAGGATATAATTGGATATATGATATAATTGTATTTTACCTCATCAACAGATTGCGAGCAGTCCACTGGATATAGGCCACGAAGCCAAGAAGCGCCACCTAGCCCGATCTTCGGCTTCACGCATCCAGTTTCTGCCAGCCGCCCTACGCAGATCGTCGCACCATCTTGCCAGGAGGGGTCCCAGACTACGTTTTCCGAGACGCGGTTTCCACTCTAGCACTCGTCTGCTCCAACGATTGTCAGATCTCCGACAAACGTGACCAGCCCATTGCCACTTAATTTTGCTAATACGAAACGCTATGTCGGTGACTTTAGTTCTCTGGCGGATTTCTTTATTCTGAATCATATTTACCAGAGAAACTCCGAGCATAGCTCTCACGATAGCTGTCTGAGCGACTCTGAGCTTGTGAAGCAGAGGGATATATAATTAATAGATTCTATTTTACTTGACACTGGCATAATAGTTATAACTAATTGCCATCAAAGAAAAGAAAAAAAAAAGACAAAAAAAAATTGTATCAATATCTTAAAATCCATTGTGTATACGGCCTTATGAAACTCCTAAATAAAGTCACCGATGACAAGTTGAGCAACTTCAAGCAAAGTTAAGCAGTTAACGCCCTTTTTCGAGATAGACAAACTTTTTATTATAGGAGATGTTTCTGAATTGATACATGGACCCATTACACACAGCCGCCCATTGGAGAAATATTTGTTTCAGTCTAATTGTAATATATTTATTTTACCAGTCGTCTTTCATCCATCTTCTCTATGTGCCCAAACCATCTAAGCATCCCTTTCTCAATTTTTGTCACGATTCTTTCGTTTACTCCACATCGCTCTCTTATATCATCATTTCTTATTCACCACACAAACTTCTTAATGCTCTCATTCCCATCAGATTCAATCAGAGGACTGGCAAAAGAAAATTACGTTGCGAATGTGGATGGAAGGGTCAATAGGGGAAGACCACAGAAAACATACCTTGAACAAATTACTGAAGTTTTTAAGAAAGGCCAGGTCAATATCGTCACGCCTGTCTCCCGTCGGGGTAGACATAGATCACAGACTTCCATCTGCTACCGTCCTGACACACTTTCTTTGCTTCATCCATACTCATCATTCTCTACATACAAGTACGTCGGTTTGACCTGACCTTTCTTGAGAACTTCAGCGATTTGGTCAAGGTATCCTTTATCTTCCCCTACTGACTCATTTATCTATATCCGCAACGTATGTTTCTTTCATCCGATGTCTTCCATCCTCACTAAGTACCCTAACCATCTGAGCATCCCTTTCTAAATTTGTCTCACGACACGAAGCGAATTTTTCGATTAAAACTCACACGCATTAAAGGTCTTAAATAGTCTGTAATAAAAGTAGAGGTCAATGAAATAAACCAAGAAAACACAAGAGGTCAAACACCCAAACTACCGGAACCAAAAGACTATTTAAAAGTATTTACTTATTAAAATCAAACAAAATATGCAAAATTTAAACAAGCACCACAATCTAATTACAATAACAAAACCTATCGTCGTAAATAAAACATTAAAAGCTTTGTGATGTCACTTCAGCGGTCATTAAAACAATCCCGGGGTGAAGTTACGTCGACGGGGGAGTCCGAACGGAGTCCAACTTATTCAAGTATTCGCAACAATGTAAATGAAATCAAATTTTGAACTACGATCTGGACAAACAAGAACAAAATTGTTCCGAAATAAGAAAAAACTTCTCTCAACATTTCGAATTTATTAAATAAATAAATTAAAACACATATTTAGCTTGATTATAATCCAGTGCAGGAACACACTATTGTCTGTAATTTCTTACATACAAATACCAGCTCCGATACAATTATGGAAGTACATTAACATAAAACAATACTTAAAATTCTCGACGTAACCCTTTCTTAAACTTTATTAGAAGATATCCCAACGATAACTTCGCGAAATATAAATAAAATGACAATAGAATAATTATGCAAACAAAGAGGGACTGTGTCTTAGCGTTCCCAAACCCCTAGGTAGAAGGTTGTTCAGCATACGATAACAGTCTCTATCATTTTGATTTAAAGATGATTATTGTGTGAATATATTTATATTATATGTGAATATATATATATATATGTATGAATATGTATATATGTACATATATATATATGTGTATATATATATATATGTATGTATATAGGTATGTATATATGTATATACATGTACATATATGTGTATATACATACACATACATGTATGCACATGCATATGGGTGTGATGGAGGTCAGCCTCAGCAGAGCCCTGCATGCTGAGGTAAGGCACGATAGTACTCGGGGAGCCCGATCACGGGTCGGTCATGATGATAGGGATATGTTACTACCGCAATGGAAGACTAGAAGTGATATGGTAGTAGCTCGGGAGGGCCGGATCGCGTACCCGTGTACCAATACAATACAATACCGGACAAGCGGCTATGCAAAAATACTCCCTGACTATTGTCATAAATAAAATAAAATAAATACTCTACTGTAAATGTACATTTGCTACATAGCGTATCCTGTCTGTGTATCTTTAGCAAACACAATTGCCATGCAAAGCGTAAAATAGACCCCACTGATCAAAGAAACTCATGTATCGCCATCTCATATAAAACCAGCGATGATACCAAATACACCATTCCCCTCTATCGCGTATTCACTAAAGCTGAATAGTTCCTATTAGGCGGTGTTTACACTGACCGAGACGTTTCTTTCAATTCTCTGACCGGCTCTCACTCAATAGGACATCATTACCTCTACTGACTGTTCAAGCTTCGTTCACATGAACTGGATTCTCTCCTCTGTATTATGTGGACAGTTAGAACTTTTACTTAACTAAGATCCGCGACGAGCAAACAAAAAACAGAAAATTAATAATGTGTGTTTTTATTAATGGAGTCAGGCGTTACTTTGCGAAAATCCATCACTATATGGACAGTCAAAAGTTTTACTTAGCTAAGATCCGCGACAAGCAAAATGTTTTAGTAACTTAAATGGATATCTACGTAGTTATTTGTCTTTATTTATAACATTATTACTAATTCATGCTTCGAACAAAAGTACCGTAATGAATTGTTTATTACCACGGATTACTGAAATATCACGTATTATATTTCATTCTGCACACGAACAAGTATGCTGGAAAGCACCAAAGGCGCCACAGGAATAGTTCTCACTTGGTCAACATTCGTCGAGGGCTATGAATGACCATGCAATGACCAGTTGTAAACAAATATTGGTCTTTGTCAACAACGCGACATTTATTTTGATAGTAAAAATAGAAAAAGGTATGCTTACATGGTTTGGGCATATAGAGAGGATGGATAAAAGACGACTGGCGAAAGAAATTTACCTTGCGAATGTGGATGGAAGGGCCGGAAGAGGAAGACCAAGAAAAACATACCTTGAACAAATTTGGGCTGAATTTTTTAAGCAAGGCCAGGTCAACCGGCGGGCTTGCATGAGGAGAATAACGAGTGTAGAGGAAGCAAAGGAAGTAGCAGATGGAGATCTGTGGTCTCTGCCTACCCCTACGGGAGACAGGCGTGACGATATGTATGTATGTATGTAGTAATGGTTGTATGACGTCGCATGATTATCTTGTTTGAGAGCTATATGACTCAATAGTCCTGCAGGGAAGCGTTTTAGATCGAAATCCTTATTGCAACTTAGATTTGCGATCGCCGGTTCTTTATTCTTATATTCTCTTTGTTGTATATTTTCTTTATGGGATAGTTAGGCAAATGAGCAGCCGTATCAGCTGATAGAAAGCAATCAACGCCACCCATAGATATTCGCAGAGCCATTGCCGGCCTTTAAAAAATGTGTATGCTTGTGCTTTTAGGGTACCAGTGTCGTATCGATTCCGAAACTCTGTTGAAGATATCTAGTTTCACTGGATAGTGGTGGGCGGAAAGACGTTCACCACCGTCAATGGAAATCTGCAACTACATAAAAGTAATGATAAAAATAATGGGAGTGTAACAAGAAAGTAAATTAATGGGAAAAGAGGTTGGGTCTTTTCGAGTTTGCCGTCCTATCTCACAAAATAAATAATAAATAAGATTAGTGATTTATTACTAGCGTATACCGTACCATAGGTGCATGTAGGTGCGTTTCTTTTCTATAAAAAATATCAATTATCAAGAAATTATTTGCCTGGAAATATTTACCCGGGAAACAACAATCTAGTCAAGACTTCCTTCTCCTGACAACCTGGCCAATTTTTTTATTTAAATTCTCTTACTAGTTTATTTTTTTTTTTATTCGAAGATTAATAAGGCTTTAACAACTTTATCGGATACTGGGCCTGCAGGATCGTACCTCGCAGGCAAGTGAAATATATTTGGGAATCTAAAAAGAAACCAGTTTAAGTAACTAATTATTCTCCTATTTATATGTTACTGTAGGTACTACTACCCTTAACAGAACTCTTCTTGAAAACTGTTTTACATCAATTCAAAGGATGCCAGACATACAAAGTATTTCGGCTTAGCCGCCTTTGTGCTAAAATGTTTACAAAAATAATAAATAATTATATTATGTATTATTAGTATTTATATGTTTATATATGTATGGTTTTATATAGTGTGTATTGCTATGTATATTATTATTATATTTTATTGCTGTACACTTATTTCTATATGGACAGTCAAAAGTTTTACTTAGCTAAGATCCGCGACAAGCAAAACAATAACAGAAAATTAATAATGTGTGTTTTTCTGTATGGATGAAGTGGATTTATTTGGAACTTAAACCAAAAACATACCGAAAATCGTAGAGTGAAGATGCCTCGTGTTGGAGCGAAACACGTGTCGTTTACAAGATGGAAAAGTGGTAATGTGTGTGTGGTATTGTGTATAATGGTTGGTGGGTGGAGAATTGATGGCCGATTTTCGGTAAGTTTTTTGGTTTAAGTTCCAAATAAATCCACTTAATCCAACAGAAAAACACACATTATTAATTTTCTGTTATTGTTTTGTTTGTCGCGGATCTTAGCTAAGTAGAACTTTTGACTGTCCATATAGTGATGGATTTCCGCAAAGTAACGCCTGACTCCATTAATAAACTTATTTCTATCCTCATAGCTTTTCTTATCTCTCTTTCACTCCTGGGTTTGCTGGAAGAAAACTCAATTTTGGGTTAAGCTCGCCTCTGTCTTCATTCTTTTTAATTCTTGTGTCGTGTTTTATTTCTACAATAAAGTATTATATAAAAAAATAAAGTTATAATCTTACATAGATATACACTTCCAATGCATTATGCAAATATAACTGTTTCGCCTACAACGTTCTACTACAGCGAACCTGAAATTGATACTAGCGTTTGCAGCGAAGTTTGAATCTAGCGCGCTTACTACGCTTCCATATACAGTTTCCCCTGTTTGTCTTCCACAATTGTCGATAGCACGGAACGTAACCTCGTGGCTTGTATCAACGGCGTATGTGTAATATGGGAGTTCATCGCAGTCGTATTTATATGACGTGTTGACTCTAACTTGAGTCCCTCGGTTATTGAGCAAGTTGCTGGGTGAAACTCGCTTCGGCACACATACATAAGGCATCATTAATCCCTGCCCGACAGCGATGTTGTGTAATTGTTCTGTCATATGACTGTTTCATATGACGACCGATTGGCTCAGTGGCGGGGCCCTCCGCACGCGCAGTCAATGAACGCGGGTTCGATCCCCGCATCGGAATAAATATATGTATGGATTTATAAATATTTACTCCGAGTCTGGTAACCCCCCCCCCCCCTAATCCGCTTTCCTGCCACTGCGTGGCTAGGGGCGAGCTTAGTCGCAAGCGTGCCGACCATCACGGGATCGGGCTGGATGAAGCTCTGTGGTCTCTGCAAACCCCTGCGGGAAATAGGCGTAAATATATAAAAAAAAAAATATATGACTGTTTCCAAAAAGCTAGTATGTTAGAAATTTTACTTAGCTTAGATCCGCGACAACAACCGTTAAGTTGTCTTCCGTAGAGTCTACTATACCTGATGATGCCTCGTCTCTGATGATTCGAGGAGAAACACGTGACGTGTGCAATGTGGAAAAGTGATAGTGCGTTTTTGGTGTTGTTGATAATTGTTGGGAGGTGGAGAGTTGCTAACAGACGTTTTTTTTTTGTTGTGATGGGAATCGTTTGGACAAGGGGCTGCCCGCAAATAACAATTATAATATAATATAAATAAATGAAATATAAAAATAAACAAATAAGATACATAGACTTTGCGCATTAAATTTCCGCCATGTGGCACGTTGATTCAACTGTCATTGTACCCATAGTGTCTCTGTGAATGAACTTATCGGTAAAAATTTGGATGCCCATCTGTCCAAGTTAGGTTTAAGTAAGTGTAAATAAATATATATAAATAAATCTCTCTCAAAGAGTCTTCAAAAATATATACATATATTATTAATAATTTCTTTGTTTTATATCTTACTGAAATAAAAAGCTTCGATGTGTTGCTCTGTAAAGAGATTTCAATTTATCAAATCTAACTTATAAAATAATTTATGTAAATTTCTTAATAAAAATCTAAATAAAATATATATCTAAATAAATAAAAATCTAAATAAATAAAAATTATATATAACCTGTAGACAGAAACAATAAAAAAATTAAAAAATAAAACTGAATTAAAAAACAAATGTAATTTTTACCAATTAAATTACATTTTTTTTTAAATTCAGTTTGACTTTTCCCGCTAACTTACATCAATGATTTTCTATTTTTATTTCATTTTCATAATCTTATATTAATATCAGTTATATTGTTTAATTGTGGTGACGTATTATACAATATAGTTTAAGGCGTAGTTAAAGCGTAGTTTAAGGCGATTAAGGCGTATAAGTGAAGTGATATGAAATAAATGCGTGTATCGTGATTTTTTAAGTTGACTAAAAAAGTCCATAGAAGGTTTTGGTAAAATAGCCACCATTTTATCAAGACGTAACGTGACAAGCAAACTAATACATTTAACAATATATATGATATTATTATATTCTACTTGACATAGGCATAATAGTTATAACTAAATGCCACCAAAGAATACAATTGAAACATTTCTTTTGATTGATATATCTCGAATCTTATTTAAATATATTATATATACATTTTGGAAAATATTAAGTATTTCAATAATTCATTGGTCTCATCAAGAACTACTCTGAATGCGAAACTAAAGCCACCGTTTCATGCAATACTGCAACATTTTAATCACTGTCGGAAGATATTGCAAGTGCAAACAGCTGTGCAGACAACTTTGTTAACCGCAAATCGCTTTACGTGCTAATAAATGGGTAACTCAAACACCCACTAGTTGTGCGGTATGTACCGGATTGATTAGAGCAAATCAAATAGCCCTCAAAGCAAACCCACGTCCGCCCTTTCAAACTGGCAACCGTGAGAGCACCTTTAAGTTTCTCCGCTTGTGTGGCTATGTATTCACGAAAATGCGAACAAAATCTAACGTATGAATTCTTGATATATTGCTCTCTGTCTCTCTGAGTCCTAAGTTCCCCTGTTGGGGCATGGGGCAGACACGACGTTTCTCCATCTCAACATGTACAGGTCGTGATACATTGCTAAATTTTAAAAATTTTAAAAAGTGTCATACCTACCATATGCATGAATGGTGATCCCTGCTCTGCTGTAAAAAGAATTATTAAATTGACTTATTCTGGGAAGTATCACACTTGCAGAAAGTTACCTAAAATTCCCGTAGCTATTCTTATTATGGTCCTATGTCGCCGAGATGGGGCAGAGGGCGTCCACAGTGCTTCTCCACTGAGATGGGTCTTGAGCGACGCGCTTCACTTCAGGCCACGTCAACCCGATAGATGCCGCTAAAAGCCGAAGACAAGCTTTTCATTTTCCCTAAATCCCATCACCTATTATTGAAGTAATAATAGGTGATGGGATTTAGGGAAAATCCTTCCCCTAAGTCTTCAATCTTCAGTTCTTTTTAATATTACTGTACTAAATTATACGTTATCTAAATACAATAAGCATACAAAGAAGAATTAAAAAGATGAATCTATTTGACTTTTTATTTATTTTTTTCTCGTTTTTTGCTTTATTGTATATGTATATATTACATTGTGTACTGTATTGTTGATTATGTAATAAAGTTTTCTGTCGTCGAATACGTTGATCATTACAAATTTTTAAAAGTAACGTCTTAATATTTTTAAATGTATAGTCACCCTACATTCAGAGATGCCAAGACTGAAAAGCGGAAGTATTTGCCCTCCAAGTTACTGACCTATATTGACCGAACGGATTCACCTCTAGCACGTGTTTAACCTAATAGTTAAACAAGTAGTAGCTAGTTATCAGCATGTAAACATTAGAGTTTAATTGATGTTTGCTTAGGTGAGGGTACTTTGAGATGCGAGAAAAGAGACAACACGTTTCTTTCGCTATGTTTTTGCCATGCCAATGCTATTAAAAACCTTTATCATATCAATCTTAATGGCAAGTTGGTAAAAATAGGGTTAAAAATCTGAGATCATGATATCTTTTGTGGACTATGATTAGAGAGTGAGCTATGATCCGGATTTCTACGCTTCAATATATCTGTGTTCCGCCATGTTTGTTTTGGACATGCACGTTTCCTTTTTCGCCGCAAGTTTCAATCGAGAGTATAGATGAGCACATAGAGAGGATGGATGATAGACGACTGATAAAACAAATTTACGTTGAGGATATGGATTTAAGGGTCTTAGGAGAAGACCGAAGAAAACATATCTTGAGCAAATTACCGACCTTCTTACGAAAGGCTAGGTGAAAAGTGCCATAGCGTGCCAGCTGTACTACTACCGTAACAGACGGGATTTTTAGGGGGTTTTATCTTCGATAAAAAAAATTTAAATCATATTCATACTTTATTCACACTTTATCAATTTACATTTTATATCTTGTATCTCAATTTCTTATGCCGGAAAGGTGACATGTCGATCGAAAGACGTTATTCAAACTAATCTTTTTGTTTTTATAAAACAATTTATTTCTTTTTTATTTTATGTTTTAAAATTACGAATTTAAAAAGAAGTAATATAATATAAAAGTTTTTAATATTAATATTCAAATAAAAAGTTTTATAACACTAACTACAACCGGATAAGGGTACTGTAGTGATACATTTATCAATGTATCACTACAGTACTCTTACCCGGTGAGCTTGTATGGAGAGAATGATGAGATTGAATGAAGCAAAAAAAAAGTTTACAGAGATCGTAGCAGATGAAGATCTGTGGTCTTTGCCTGCCTACGTAAAACAGGCGTGATGATATGTTTATTCCAGTCGAGGTCTTGTCTAGGGATATGAGTGGCGTGGCTTTGTATAATGTGCCTTATCTACTTCCATTTACGGTAGCGAATCTGCATATTGCTATATATAGTCGTCACTGTGATCCGCGATCTGACCACGTTGGTTCTTGCTGAAAACCAGCGCCGGGTGCTCCAATAGTGCGCCCGGCATATGATGAGCAAGAACCATTTTATGACACTCGTTAGATTAAAATTATTTTCTTTTTGTTTTGTATTTTTATTTGTATATATAATATTATTAAGGATTTAATTTTAGTTATTATAAAAAAATGGTGTCATAAATAAAGCTTTTCTATTCTATTCTATTCTATATACATATATAGAATATATATTAAAAAATAAAACATATTGTAAAAAAATTCCGTGTAATTTAATCACCGTGGTAAATATGACCCCAAACTAATAATAACACCTAATTCAACCATCAACCAACATTTATCAGAAAATTGAATACGCGATCTACCCGATGTTATTAACAACGAAAACCTTTTCACTTAATGAACGAATCGTTCTAATCATTGAACGTCAGGTACGGGCGGATACAAATCGCCCCGTGGCATACGATATGCGTCTATCAAAATCATTAAAAATAACACTGCGAGGACAGTCGTCGCATTATTCAATGGATACGCCCAAATTTCCATCAAACATATGGCGTGGTGTAAGTGACAAGCGGCGAGCGGGATTATTAACAACATCACCAACAGTCCGTTGTTAAACATAAAACTTTTTTTATGGGTTAGGAGGGCAAACGAGCAAGCGTGTCGCCTGATGGAAAGCAATCAACGCCGCCCACGGGCAACCGCGACACCGCAGGAGTCGCGGAAGCGTTGCCGGCCTTTTAGGTATGTATAGGCTTGTTTTTTGAAGGTTCCAATGTCGTAACGGTTCGGAAAGACCGCCGAGGGTAGCTGATTCCACAAACTGGTGGTGCGAGGAAAGAAGTTGCGAGAGAAACGCACCGTAGTATATCGCCACTCATCCAGGTGGTGGGGATGAAATTTTTCTTTATGGCGAGTTGTGCGGTTGTGGAATTCGGCGGCGGGAATTATTCCAAACAATTCCTCGGAGCACTCCCCATGATAGAAGCGGTAAAAATGCTGAGAGATGAGACATCTCTCCGCAGCGCTAGAGAATCAAGCCGATCGGTGAGATCTTGGTCATCGACGATAAAATATATACATCACTTAAAATATATACAGTTTTTCAAACTAATGTATCTTAGATACGTGAACCCAAATCATAAAAATAACATTGTGTGTGCGTTGCAAAGAAGCTTATAGAGAATTACTAACCGAGAAACTCTCGTGGGTACAATCGGAACTGTTGGGTTACGGCTGGGAGTGTTGTTGAATGTTGTTGTTGTTGTTGTTATTATTTTTTGTCTTTCCCAACAACGTCCATTAACTGATGTAAAAATAAAAATAGTTGATTTATACCACCAAAGACATACTTGTGATATAACACGACTATTTTAATCCTATTTGGTGTTGTTTAAAGTTCACAAGAATTATATAATGTTTTTTTATCGAATAGGAAGGCAAACGAGCAGGATTGTCACCTGAAGGGAAGCAATCAACACCTCCCATAGATATCCGCATATCCATAGGGATTGCAGAAGCATTGCCGACCCTTAAGAAAGTGTTTTTGTTGTTGTGTGTTGCGAAGAAACTTATAGAGAATTACTAACCGAGAAACTGCCGTGGGTACAATCGGAACTGTTGGGGTACGGCTGGGAGTGTGGTTTAAATGTTGTTGTTGTTACCGTAAGCAAACCCTTTATTGTTCACAAGGATAAATGCATACAGATGTTATGTTAATGTTAAACGACCTTAATGTTAAATTATTAATGTTAAATGTTAGAATGTTTGCACCCGGTCGCAAAGGTTGCTAAAGGTGCACTAATTAGTTAATTAATTATATAAATTATTTGTAGTTTGTAATGGGGCGACGACCGGGCACGATTCACGAGTTTGATGTCAGCTTCAGACCGAACAGGAATGGACGGCCGTTATGATGGTAGCGGGTACGATCCATCGGTATATGTATGGCCCAGAGATAAGTATTCCAAGTGTGGCTACACCGTCAAGCCGCATTGGTCAAGAGTGGTGGGTTAAATGTGAATTCCTCCAGAAATGGGGAGGCTTGTGTCCACCAGTGGGACATATATGGACTGTCAAAAAAATGTTAACACGAATGATCCGATTTGACCATGAGAATACTACACCCACGCATAATATCAGCGTCAAGTATTGGCGCGTTCCATATGGTGACTTAGTGATATTAAGAACCAATTCCTTTCCGCTTTTTTCATTTCCTTCTCTCCTTTTTATTACTTCCTTCTTCTCCTCCAATTATTCACATCCTTATCTTAATGGAGGCGACACGTCGGTCATGTCTGTAGTAGTGCAGATGTTCATAGGCGGTTTTATTTGGCAGCCCATATATGTTACTGCTGTGCACGGGCCTCCCCATTTCTGGAGGAACGGACGTTAACCCACCACGCTTATCCAATGCGGATTGGCGGGGGGTTATTGCTTACCCTTGTATCAATGTTGTTTTCCCTCTCTGATACCATTCAAACTGTTTTTTATTGAACTCACTTAATCGCTACTAGCGTTCTTTGATTTGTTTTTGTATTGTCTCTTTCATTGTTTTAGAAAATTTACAATTGCCTTCTTTCGCAAATTATATACTTCTTGCTTACGACGCCTTCTGATTGATTGGTGAAGACCTCAGAATACACATACATATGTATATTTACGGAAAAGAGTTTTTTTAGTAGAAAGTTTTAATAAATTTCCGCTTGTCACTTAGACCACAACCATTGCATGCGACAACCGCGCCCAGTATTTCGTATAGACCAACACGATATGCAAATATGGGACATAAAAGTAATATTTCGTGATAGTGGAGCGGTAATTAATAAAATATGTCCTCTTAGAGCTATTAGTTGGGCGCGGATTCGGCGAGTGCGTATTAGACGCGATTGCTTTGCCGGCTTGATTTATGTGCGGGCGTGGACAACGCTCTATTTGCATTGTGTGTGTGTGACCTTAATTATTATTTAATACATATATATGCATTCATGTATACTTGTGTATGTACGTATAAGTGTGTGAACTCAATCAAGGAGGCTTGATATAAATCTGTATTTATATAGTTGGCCTGACAGACGTTGCTCTGTCTCTTCCGCTAGCGTCATGAATCAGAACCATGCTTACTAACATTGACAAAGTCAAACACACCATACCACTTTTAACCACGAAAAGCGTTCGTTCTTCGCGTACACTCCACTTCTTCGCTAACATACATTATTATTCTGATTTGTGTTATCGGATCTTAGCAAAGTGACTTTGCTAAGATCCGATAACACAAATCAGAAAAGTCCATCTCTATTACTAAGAAAAGATCTCTCTATACGTTTGACTTTAAAAATATTTGAAATAGACTATCATATTAAATGACGGCGACGTGGTTCGCCACCCGTCATGTCCTGATTCCCACGAAGGTAAGAAGCGACTAACAGAGAGCCGTTTTCCTTCAACGAATATTAGAGGAAGGATGGATGAATAGATGGATGACGTGGAGGAAGCGGGTAGCGTGTGCCGGGATCGTGACGAATGAAGATCTGTTGTCTCTGCTTGAGGAAAAAAGGCGAGACGATATGTATGTATGTACCAAATGTATCCGTATGGTGAAATTGAAGTAGGTATTAATTAAATTTTTAGTTATAATCCTCTATCATCTAAACTACTATCATTCTAAATATTTTTCTGATTCTACTCCACCATTATCATCAACAACAGAGGAGTTGCTTCCACTGTTGGAAATTGACCTCCCTTAAACAAGAATTCAAGTCATCATGATGGGAAAAATCGCAGGCACAAGACACGTTGGTTGCAAAAAAGGTCTTGGCTACGTAATATCAGGGAGTGGACCGGGATAGCGAGTGCTCCAGAACTGCTGCACCTCGCGAAAGAAGAGGAAAGTTGTGCTGAATCGGCTGCCAACCTTCGCTTGTGGGGGACGCACTCTTAGAAGAAGAATCAAGAATGCTAATAACATTAAAAACAACGCTAGTTTCCTTAAAAAACAAATACTAATCTTATTGGTATTGGTTATTTTAATTCTATAGTTAAATCAAGTTATTCGTAGAATTAAGCGTGTGTTAGCAGCGCCACAATTACCAACGCCTTAATTAACAATTGACACGCGAATGTAATATCTATGTGTCTTTAACTAAACATATATTTAATGGTTGTAATAATTACGTTGCGGATGTGGTTGGAATGTACGCTAGGGAAAGACATACCTTGACCAAATTGCTGAAGTTCGTAAAGAAAGCTAGGTCACAAGTACCCTTAACCAACAAATTCTTTTTGGAAAGAGCGATAAGTGTAGCAACGAAAGTGTGCCAGGATCTTAGCAAATGGAGGTCTGTGCTCTCTGTCTACCTCTACAGAAAACAGGCGTGATCGTATTTATGTAAAAATACATTTATTATTTCAGAAAAATAAAAAATAAAATTAAAAACTATTGACTAGTTGATTTATAGGGAGCGAAATACAGATAACCTAGAAATGATATTTAAAAAAAACTCTCCCTAGTACTTAAGTGAAAATTTACTACCTTTATTAAAAGAATGCCTAAAAAAATTTTACTACAGAACACGTAAAGTAGCAAAGACATACTTGTGATATAACAAGACTACTTTAATCCTATTTTTGATGTTGTTTAAAGTTTACAATGACCACAAATTGGCTCACTGGCGGAGCCCTCTGCCTGCGGAGTCAATGTTCGCGAGTTCGATCCCAGCATCGGAATAAATATATCTATATATTACAAATATTTATTCCGAGTCTGGTAACCCCGCCAATCCGCATTGGACAAGCGTGGTGGGTCAACGTCCGTTCCTGCAGAAATGGAGAGGCCCGTGCTCAGCATTGGGACATATATGGGCTGGTAAAAAAAAAACTTTACAAGAATTCTTTAATAGTTTTTTTTCGGATAGAAAGGCAAACGAGCAGGCGTGTCACCTAAAGGAAATCAACACCACCCATAGATATCCGCAAATTCATAAGGATTGCAGAAGCATTTCCGGCCCTTAGGGAACGTGTTTTCAAGGTTCTTACGTGGTATCAGATCCGAAATACCGCTGGAGGTCGCTGGTTCCATTGGAGTGAAAACTTTCGGCTTCGCGTCAGCAACATGTTAATTCTGAAGGTATATATTATTAAAATATTAAAATTATTTATATATTATTCATTAATTAAAAATATTATTAATTAATATTTATATTATATATTATTAATTTTTTTTTTATTTATTTATTTAAACTATTTATTTATTATTTTTATATTATTAAGTCTTAAATTTTTATTTACTTATATAATATTACAATTAGTTTGAAATTTCAAAATACAGTTTTAAGTTTTCACTTCTGTCGGTAGTCCTCATGATTGCCACCGATTTTTTTATTAGTATATATCCCACTTATTTATATATCCTACTGCTGGACATGGGATTTTCTGGAGGAGCGAACGTTAACCCACCACGCTTATCTAACGCGAATTGGCGGGGTAACCAAATTCAGAATAAATGTCTGTAAGTCACACATATCGTTCGAGATCGAACTCGCGAGCATTGTCTCCGTAAGCGAGAGCCTCGCCACTGAGCCAATTGGTCGTCAGTTAACTGATCTCGTCAAAATACCTAAGCGATGGGATTGAAGTTGTCGTGTTACACGAATATAGAAGTAATAAAAAAATATTCGGACATTTAAATCTATTACGAAAATTAAAAATCGCCCCATGACATGCCGTGAGATTGGCTATCTTTTATTACAACATGACGAAATTCTATTTAGCCGCACCTCGGTCAACGCGACCCAGTGATTTGTGTGATTTCGAGAATTGGCCGTGACTGTATTTTCACTAGATCGTTTGTTTTACTTAGTTCTAACTTTGTTTGGTTAGAAAGGATTAAAATTAGCTCGCGATGACGTCAAACGATTTGATACACGCAAACACCTAATAAATATTTCTTATCTTTTATTATTATTTCTTAAAAGATATTTTTAATTTTTTTTATATAGAATTGGAAAGCAAACGAGCAGGCGTGTCACCTGAGGGAAAGCAATCGACGCCGCCAACAGACATCCACAGTGCCATAGTGATTGTAAATGTGTTGTCGACCCTAAAGAATCGTGGTTTTTGAAGGTTCCAATGTCATCATTATCATCAACAGCCTGCGGCAGTCCACTGCTGGACATAGGCCTCCCCCATGAAGCGCCACCTATCCCGATCATCGGCTACATGCATTCAGTTTCTTCCAGCCGTCTACATCGTCGCACTATCTAACCGGGGGGCGCCCTAAACCACGTTTACCGACACGCGGTCTCCACTCCAGCACTCGTCTTTTTTTTATGGGATAGGAGGGCTAACGAGCAAGCGTGTCGCCTGATGGAAAGCAATCAACGCAGCCCATGGACAACCGCGACACCGCAGGAGTCGCGGAAGCGTTGCCGGCCTTTTAGATATGTATAGGCTTGTTTTTTGAAGGTTCCAATGTTGTAGCGGTTCGGAAAAACTGCCGAGGGTAGCTGATTCCACCACAAACTGGTGGTGCTTGGAAAGATGTTACAGGAGAAACGCACCGTAGTCGATCGCCACTCATCCAGATGGCGATCGACTACAGCGCCACTGCTCCAACGATTGTCGGATCTCTGACAAACATGACCAGCCCATTGCCACTAATTCGAAAGTGATTTTAGTCAATGTCATATCGGTTTGGAAAGATCCCTGAAGGTAGCTGGTTTGACATGGTAGTGGTGGGTGGAAAGAAGTTTCTGGAAAAATCAGAGTACGATTAGGATTCTGGATCGCCATTCACCCAGATGGTGGGGACTAAATTTAATAAAACTATTTTTGAATTCTTATAAACCGTTCCAACCAAGCTTTATATGGTTGTGCTACGACATATTGAAAGATAGAACGATATTTGAAAGATACGAACTCACTAAATCAAATCATAGTCCCGATTCTTAAAAATAAATAAAATATAATATTTGAAATAAAAAAGGAGAGCTATTTCTTAGTCTCGCTAAAACTCAAGAACGATTTGAATATTTTTTTTTCAGGGTATATTTATGAAAAAAAAAATATATAAGCGAAACCTAAAAGAACAGCTGGAAAAAAAAAATTCAAAAGTGCCAATTATTGTCAATAAATGGCGTTCGTGACGGCTTAATCATTTAACTGACGTGTACACAAAGTTGTCAGTTTGTTTTATGCGATTTTGAAACGTTTATTGAAAAAAAAAACGAAACAGTTTAAAAAGTTTTTTTATTTTGAAAAAAAAGAATAGTAAGAAAAGTCTTGATTAAAGTGAATCTAGATATATAATAACTTTTGACTGAGTTGATTCATCGAAAAGTGCGATGCGGACAACCTTAATATTTATATTAAGGGCTGCTATGTTCAGATGCCTATTTTGATGTCTAAACGAAACTTTGAAGCCGGGTTTTGAGAAAGAAAACAATTTTTTTTTGAAAATAATCTACATACTATTGACGTGAACATTATGACTCGCTTACTTTATCTTTTGTTCGTTTCCTTGACATTTCATTAAAATTTAGAGATATAACATCTGAATTTTGAAGTACCACCTACAGAACAGTGCATATAATTCGTGTAATTTCCAAATCATAAATCCCAACAGTTAAAGCCTTGAAAAGATCGCTGAGCAGCCCACGCCTCCTTGAGCCCCCTAGCATTAATTTTTTAAACCCCATTATAAGGCATAGCGAATGACACACGGCAGGAAAAATCACTTGCGTTCATACAAGTAAATTTTTCATGCGTTTCATTAAAGCCTTTACAAATGTGTTTCATATATTCCTTTTATATTAAAATGTAGTTTAAACGTCAAGATATAGAAGCGATGCCGATCGCATAATAGATTTGTGGGACTGCTCTTGCGAAGTTTGCTTAAGTTTTAAATAGATATTTCGATTTTGATCGGAAACCTAGACTGTTCTTTGCTAATACTAATCCATTCTCAATGATACCCGAACTTCTTTCAACGCACCACCAACTTAGAGACGTCGAGCATACTTTATAATAATGTTTAATACTTTAAAATTTAAATAAAGCTAGATAAATTGTCATGACAAAAGCTGAGAAAGGAATAATGACATAATATTAATAAGAAATAATATTAACAAAATAATACTTTTTTCTACTGTTAATTCACTTACACATAGTTTGCTATCAGCTGGAGTCAAAGGGAGGCCAATGACGAGGTTCACCGACAAATCAAGCAAAAACGTGAACTTTTGCAGACCGTCAAAGGTAGAAAAGTTGCTTACCTGGGTCATATCATGAGACATGACAGATACAAGTTGCTGCAATTGAACATGATGAGAAAAATCGAGGGCAAAAGACAAATTGGTCGACAAAGAAAGTCTTGGCTACGTAATATCAGGGAGTGAACCGGGATAGCGAGTGCTCCAGAACTGCTGCACCTTGCGAAGAAGGAGAAAAGTTATGCTGAATTGGCTGCCAACCTTCGCAAGTCGAAGAGGTACTCTTAGAAGAAGATAGGTGAAAAAAAAGATATTTAACAGGATATAAACTTAGGAATTTTGTAACATTCCACGGAGTTCGCGCCTCGTGATCACGGTTGGACAATGGAACCCTGAAGTTTTATCGTCATGCGATTATATAGAATATAGAATTATATCCCTAAGATGTAGGGACAATAGGTGGACTATATTAAATGAATATATGAAATGGCCCGGCCCGACAGAAAAAGGAGTGTAGGAAGACAAAACAAAAGATATGCAGATGATATTAAAGAAAGAACAGGAAAAAACTGGATAAGCCAAACCCTATAAAGAGAGAAATGGATAAAGACGGAGAATGCTTTTACCCAAAAGGGACCACTCAATAAGAAATAGCAGAGATTAATCTAGCTACACCAAAAAGTGTGGGAAATAAAACAATATTAATAATAATATTTATTATAAATAGTTAATTACATTATTAATATATTAAGGTAGAAACTTTATACATCTACAAAATGGTAAACTCCAAGGTGAAAGATTCTCCAACAAAAGAGATGAGAGCACCGTACACGGATATTTGCATCAACAACATCCCTTTTCAAAACCGCCCAATCCACGGCGGAGGCAAGGTTCATTGAAAAATAATCCAAACCATACGCAGGTTAAAAATACGGTCCTCTGGCACTCACATCTCGACATCGGTCGTTCATTTTTGATGAGGAATCTTTTGATATCGCCTCCCCTGTAAAACTCCCTCTGACTCAGATAATATGTGGGATACACAGCTCTAAAGAATGTTACACATAAACAAATTGACACATAAAAAAACATTAATTAATATAATTATTTTTTTATTCTAGTCGATTAACAAAATAAATATACTATAATATAATATGGATAGAATGGTCGTTAAGGAAAGACCACAAAACATACCTTAAACAAATTGCCGATGATCTTAGCAAAGGTCAAGTCTCGAATACCCTTAACCGGCGTGCTTGCATGAGGAGAGTGATGTGTGTGAACGACGACTTCATCGAAATCGACTAACCAATGATTCACTCGATTGAATAATACGTGAGTATGTATAAAGAAAGTAGAGTACCCCCCACATTTTTAATGGGATAGGAAGGCAAACGAGCAGGCGTGTCACGTGGTGGAAAGCAATCAACGCTGCCTATGGACATCCACAGTGCCATAGGCAGTGTGGAAGCGTTGTCGACCTTTAAGGAAAATGTCATTATGGGAGTGGGAATGGGGCCCTCCCCCATTCCCACTCCCCACTGTTGGGTCTCCGGAACTTGACCGCTCACCGTACGAAGCGCGGTAGGTAAGCTAGCACTCTGAGGCCGGTTTTTTATGGGAGCCGGCCCATTCATGCTACAGACAAATAATATGCCATTCTTGTCAAAGTCTTCGTCTGCAGCGTGGCTCTACCACTATTAAAAATAACACGTATACGAAACGAAAAGTTTGAGAGCCTTTAATACGTATAAGACTTATTTTATGTCAGTGATAATGTGTGTTCATTTATTGAACATATTAATCAGTTGACATCATTTTAGTTTGTTCTATAACCGTATCGGCTGTGTGTCACGTTTAAAAACACCCACTCGGTGGGCTGTTCGTATTGAAATTTTTGAATATGCCAACACTCGAGCATCCAGCACTCGAGTGTATCCGAAAATTTTCGGCGTAATTATACAGCTGAGAGCATCTCGATTTTAGTTCGGCGAGACAGTGCTCATCCCGCGGGTTCGTCTGCGATTTAATGAATGAGAACCACATCAATACTGAACCTTTTATTCTTTTATATTTTATATCATTCGGTTTTCAACATTCTTCTTTGTCCTAATATACGTGATTTGTACATTGTAATTGTAATTTGTACATTGTATATTTTTTTATATATGAATTCACGCCTATCCCCGCAGGGGTTGGCAGAGACCACAGAGCTCCATACGCTACCATTCATCGCAGCGAAACAGCTCTCCATTGGTCGTTTCTCGCCCTCTTGAGAATCAGGACGTGACGTAGGTATATTAAATTCGTCTTAGTGATTCCCACGAGCCGCAAGTGGGGATGGAGGTCAGCCCCAGCAGAGCCCTGCATGCTGAGGTAAGGCACCATAGTACCCGGGGCAGCCCGATCCCGGGTTGCTTGGCATGCTTGCGACTACGCTTGACCTTAGCCACGCATCCATCGGCAGGGCAGACCGTAAATTGGCGGAGAGGAAAGGAAAGGATAGAGAAGGAAGGAAAGGGTAGGAAAGAAAATGCGGATTGGGGAGGATTACCAGACTCGGAATAAATATTTATAAATCCGTACATATATTTATTACGCGGGCGGAGAGCCCCGTCACTGAGCCAATCGGTCGTCTGTACATACATATGTAATGTACGTCATTACAATGTACAATGTATATATAATTCTTATATAAGTATAATATACGTGATTTCTACTCGTCGTTTCTTCTCAACGTCTTTCCTAGCTATGTGACGCAATACATGATGGGTACATAAAATAAAAAATTAAAAAAAAAAGAATAGAGTACCTATTCCTTTTTTTTTAATTTTTACAATAAAGAAATTCTATTAATAAAGGCAAAGGCAGGATGATACTAAAGACAGTAGAGTACAGAAAATCCTGATGAGATGCACAACTCCCGAAAGTGTGGCTAAGAAAGAAAAAGTCGCCCCTCCGTCTCCTGTTCACGAGAGTCACAACCTGTCCTCGTCGCTAATCAGTCGACAACCGGATCGTTTCGTTTAGAATTTAAAAAATAGAAATACATACATACATATCATCTGTCTCCCGTAGGGGTAGACAGAGACTCCGAGAGATCCGCTACGCACCCGGCACACCTGCCCCGCAGGAAGCTACCACACTCATTCATCTTCTCATCCATCCTTCCTCTCACATTCGTCGTAGAGAAACGGCTCTCCGTTAGTCGCTTCTCGCCCTCGTGGGAATCAGGACGTGACGGGTGGCGAACCACGTCCCCGTCATTTTTTAACAAATAAAATTTATTAAAAAAGTAGAAATAGTAAAACCTTTTCGTTACCGTTTCTTACAAGAGCTTAAATGCTAAAAAACTAAATAAAAAAAATTTAGCATAGAGAAGAAATGTGGACAGTCAGAACTTTTACTTAGCTAAGATCCACGACAAGCAAACAAACACAGAAAAATTATATTGTCTATTTTCTACTGGAAGAAGTGGATTGACGGGGAACTTTGACTAAATCTTACCAAAAAAACGGTCTTCGCCAACTCTCCACTTCCCAACCACAATCAATAACACCAAACACACACCACGACTTTTGTGACAAGTAAGCAATAAAAAAGAAGCAATAAAATTTTTACAATTCCCACGTTAAACACGTCAAAGAAGAACTTTAAAAGTCCGGAAATCATACTTAGATTGAAGAATTAAGACAAAACATTTTAAACAAAAGATTACCATATATGTTAAATTAAAAAATCATCCGCATTTCCTTATCCCCAATCCCCAATCCGCATTTCCTTTCCTGCTCTTTCCTTTCCTTTCTATCCTTTCCCTTCCTCTCCGCCAATCCACGGTCTGCCGTGCCAATGGATGCGTGGCTAGGGGCGAGCCTAGTCGTAATCGTGCCGGTCGTCCCGGGGTCGGGCTCCCCCGGGGACTATGGTGCCTTACCTCAGCATGCAGGGCTCTGCTAGGGCTGACCTCCATCCTCCCTTGCGGCTCATGGGATTCACTAAGACGAATTTAATATACCTAATTTGTCGAAAAATGAAGGCGACGTGGTTCGCCACCCGTCACGTCCTGATTCTCACGAGGGCGAAAAGCGACCAATGACGAGTTTTTTCGCTGTGATGAATGGCAGCGGATGGAGCTCTGTGGTCTCTGCCAACCCCTGCGGGGGATAGGCGTGAATATATATATAAAAAATCATTTATTTGAAAATATGTAAAACTTAGATTATATTTTTAGATTATTAATATAAATATTATTATTGCTGTTATTTATAGATTATAAAGTTATGTTATTATTATTTTGTAGTAATTTATTAATATAGTTAACGTTAGAAGGATTTGGGCCCAACAAAAACCAAAAAGGTTTTATTAGATCATATGTATTATTATATTACATTATACTTTCATTCAATAAAATAAAAAAGACGATTTACACAGGACGGCTGACAAGAACGCAATGCGTGCCGATGGGCTATCAAAGCCATCATGGAAAAGTCAAAAATATGTTTATAATGGGGACAGTCAAAAGTTTTACCTCGCTAAGATCCGCGACAAGCAAAACAATAACAGAAAATTAATAATGTGAGTGTTTTGTGCTGGATGAAGTGAATTTATTTGGAACTTAAACCAAAAACTTACCGAAAATCGGCCATCAATTCTCCACCCACCAACCACTATACACAACACCAAACACACTTTTCTATCTTGTAAACAACACGTGTTTCGCCGCAACACAAGACATCTTCAGGTATAGTAGACTCTACGGAAGACAACCGAAAAGTTCCGTAGAGTCTACTATACCTGAATTCGGTAAGTTTTTGGTTTAAGTTCCAAATATATCCACTTCATCCAGCACAAAAAACAAACATTATTAATTTTCTGTTATTGTTTCACTTGTCGCGGATCTTAGCTTGGTAAAACTTTTGACTGTCCACATAGTGATGGATTTCCGCAAAGTAACGCCTGACTCCATTAATAAAAATGCTTATAATGGTATTCACTACTCAAAAAATCCCAGTGGAGATTTCTGTGTCGTGAATACCGTTTTATTATCTCGGCCACGTCTAAATATTTGTAGCTCCATGTACTACGACTATTCACGTGGTTTTGTTCGTTTACCTCGTTTCAAGTTTCAGCCATCGAGTTACCACTTTTCTTTCGTTTTGCAATTCCTATCAGCTTTTCCCATTTCGAGATAATTCTCAACTCGACTGTTTTAGCTCTGTGGGGACACAGCTAATTTTATTGCAATATATCTTGACTTTTCACGTTCGTATTAACTGCAATATAATAACTGAAAGTCTAGTGGTGGAATTTCAAACAATAATTAACTATTATAGCAAACTTAGTATATAGTAATAAAAAAGATAGAATAGTATGTATAGTCTCCAAATAAAAAAAAATATATATATATATATATATATATATATATATATATATATATATATATATATATATATATATATATATATATATATATATATATATTTCTTTTTTTATATCTCACTGAAATAAAAAGCTTCAATATGTTGCTAAATAAAGAGACTTTAATTTATCAAATCTAACTTAAAAATAATTTATGTAAATCTCTAAATAAAAATCTAAATAAAATATTTTAACCTGTAAACAGAAACAATAAAAAGATTAAAAATGAATAAAAAAAAAACAAAATCTTTTATTGTAATATAATTGTAACATTGACTTTTCTCGCTAACTTACATCAGTGATGTTATGTTTTTGTTACATTTTCATAATCTTATATTATTATGAGTTATATTGTTTAGTTGTAGTAGCTTATTAGACAATATATTTCGAATGAGGCGTATAAGTGAAGTGATATAAAATTAATGCGTGTATCGTAACTTTTTAAATCGACTGAAAAATTCCATGGAAGGTTTTGAAAATGGTGGCTGATTTAATCAAGACGTGACGTGATAAGCTGACTTGTTATATTTCTAGAGATTTGATATTATCGTATAATATTCACTTGACAATGTAAGTTGGCGGGAAAAGTCCTATGAAAGCTTTATTAATAAACCATAATAAAATAAAAAAAGATGGTTTAAGTATATCAAACTTTTAGCATTATACATTCCTAGCCGCTCACCCAAGGACCAGTGTGTACAGTATGTGACGAAAGTTTTTATAACTTTAAACGTATTGTTATGAATTAAATTATGTTTTAATGCATCTTAAAACATAACGGGGTGAGTAAGTATATATATTCGAAATTTTTTTCCGCGGACCACCATTTTGGGCGACCTTGACTCACTGACTTATGTTTCTATGTCCCCCATGTGGGGCAGAAGGCGTCCACAGTCCTCCGCCATCGCATTCTATCTTGAGCGACGCGCTTTATTTCGCTCCAAGTCATTCCAATGTTACCCGCATCCGCTATCATCGTAAGTCGTCATGTTAGCTTGGGGCGACCACGCTTCCTTTAGCCTTTGCTTTGCCGACCGCTAGTGTATAATTTATTTAAACAGGTACCCTAAGCCTGCCTATAATTTGCATCTCCAAAATATGCAATAAAGTTATCCCATATACATTCATTGGAGCATTCGATATGATTTGATATCTATCTACTCCTAAAACCTTATACTAACGTCTGTACCTCCAGGAAAAGGGCAGCCAATGTCCTGCAACGGGACATGCATATGTGAACTGTGTAAAAAATACCGCAAAACACCACGACCAGGTCAAGAGAGATTATTAGAAAATAATTGTCATTGTATTTTATTTGCATTAAAAACAAAACATTTATTTTCACACTAGCAACACTCGCGTACGATAAAAAAAATGGCGTCTGATGTTCTATAATAAATTCCCGCCGTTTCCTTTTTGTGTTCCGTTTTCAAAAAGAGATATTGTCGTATTTCCCAGAACGCTCGTAATGTATCCTGATGCGGTACTAACGGAATGGAGTATGCATACTCGATATTGTTTCTTTGAATTTTAAATTAAGCAATGATATAGCAGTGTTTGACACCAAAACTTGCAAAGGGGACGTGTCTGTTAGAGTCAAAATGGCGCTAAATGTGAGACGTTTGAAAAATTTGTTTGTTTTATAAATGTCTTTTCGTTTTTTAAAAGGCGGTATCCCAACCAATACATCATTGTAACCTTTTGAAAACAACCCTACTCTGTAGTAAAAAGGTCCGCTACACTTTTGCAACGCCTATGATGTAGATATTTGAAGGCGGCATTAATTGCTTATCATCAGGTGACATGCTGAGTAAGCATATCACCAGCAAGCTTTTCTTCTTGAAAAGGGCTGAGTAAAAAAATTCGTTCTTCTTCCTTCTGTATACATTTATTTACATCCTTCCACCTTCCTTTCCCATAAAGTAGCATCCTATACTCGTATAATAGGCATATAAAAGACACAGTGTTCTTTATTTTTTTGATGCAAAATCTCTCTGTCTATCTTTTCTACGTCAGCTCGTCGCAGAGTTCATGTCTCCGCCGCATACAGGAATTCAAGGAAAACAACCAATCGGGTTTTGGTGGCTTTGTTATCTCACGGCTCTTCCAAATGCACTTCAGCTTATCCATGACAGACCGAGCCATCGGCTACTAATGGGCAGACAATACTTTTTTAAACGTATTTCCATAGTGGTAGAGCCACGCTGCAGACAAATGGCATAATATTTGGGAAGTACCGTACTCCCGCAGGAAACCGGCGTCTGAGTGGTAGCTTACCCTTGGTGCTTTGTACGGTGATGGGCGAGTTCCAGAGGCCCAACACCCTCCCCCCTCTACCCCTCCCACTCCCATTCCTACTTCCATAATGACACTTTCCTTAAAGGTCGGCAACGATTCCGCGCTGCTTATGCCGCTGCGAAAGTCTATGGGCGGCGTTGATTGCTTTCCATCAGGTGACACGCCTGCTTTGCCTTCCTATCCCATAAAAAAAAACATGATGATCAGGTGTTACAAAAATACTTTAATAAATATCATTATAAAATAATTGCATAATAAAATGTTATTCTAATTAAGAACGGATACAAAATCGATACATGTGACGAAGATAGATTGGACGATAGAAATTCTTTTGTAATTATTTATATATTTATCCAAATACGGAAACTGGACCACAACCATTGTCTTTGCCATTGCTCACTAATCATATTGGACCATCGCACCCTTCACACACATTGAAATTAAGGGTATTGAATCTTTAACCCTCTTATGCCCCAAGACTGCCTCCTGTGAACCCTTTGTATAATATCATAAAAGAAACAATCAAGGAACCACAAACAGCAACCCTCGGGGGAGAGATCGCAACAACCTGACCCCATGTCCGACAATTTTACATCGAATTCCATTCAATAAAAGGAAATAAAATTCGGGCCCTCTTGTCTTGAGGGGAACTTCGGACTTGTCGAAATATGTTTTACATTGCTAAGAAATCTGTCATTGTTAAAAATAAAATTTGTTTTCTTGTAATTTGTTGAACTGTAGTATAGCGGTAAAGCCACTCTGCAGATGAATACTTTGTCAAGAACGGCATAATATTTGTCTGTAGCATGAATGGGCCGGCTCGCCCGGGGAGGTACCACACTCCCGCAGAAAACCGGCGTCTGAGTGGTAGCTTAGCTACCGCACAGCAGAGTTCCGGAGACCCAATTCCCCCTCCCCCACACTCCCATAGTGACACTTTCCTTAAAGGCGGCAAGGCTTCCGCACTGCCTAAAGCGCTGCGAAAGTCTATGGGCGGCGTTGTATGCTTTCCATCAGGTGACACCCCTTCGTTTGCCTTCCTATCCTATAAAATGTCATTTACAACCTGCCTGAAGTAAGAAGGTTCTGAGCCTAGCAAAAACCAGTAAGGTTCAATGTGCCTACACGTCTTTTATATTCTGTACTAGCTGACCAAGCAAACTTCGTACCGCCTCAGAATTGCAGAATGTTTCAACTTTAGTAAAAAATGTGGTCAAAACTTAACAGGAACAAAAATAAATCGTAATAAAAAAAAATGCTCGATATGAATTCGGTTTTATTATTATATTATTTTTAATTACACATAATGTTGCTTGTAAATTGTTATGTCACAAAGTTTATGAGTTTACAAAATAAAGTTTGTAGTGTACGGTTCACATTTTAAACTTGTTTACAATACAAATTAATATAATATCTCTATCTCATTAAATACAACACAGATTAAATATAGTTAATTAAGTTTTATTATTATATATTACACTTGATATTATTTAAAAATAGCCACGTCACAACGATTAGGTATTTACAAAATAAACATCAAATATTTGACAGGTACGAATAGTTTCTACGGGAAAACGAAATTGTTGCTAGTACTATATTTCTAATATTTTTATCATATTTACTCACCTTTTAAACCTTCTCTGGACTTCCAAAAATAATTCAAAACCAAAATTAGCCCAATCGGTCCAGCCGTTCTCGAGTTTTAGCGAGACTAACGAACAGCAATTGATTTTTACACATATAGATAATTTCTAGTAGTAAAATTAAAAAGAAAACACGAAGTTAAATTGATAGTAAATAGGTAAAACAGTGTACATGAGTAATAAAGCGAACACTATCTCGACCAGTTCGCTAATAAAACGGTTGGCATTGCGTGAAAACGAATTATTAGGGGGCGCAGTGCAATTTCCTCGTCCAAGCCACCAATATGTCTCCGCGCGAGGTCCACGGCGCGGCAAATGAATAAAAATCAACCGCACGGACGTGGCAGTTTGTTAGCTCCCGCAAACTAAGAGAAATGCACGGGGGAGGCAATGGAGGGAGGATGCTGAAT
The DNA here is from genome assembly GCA_031353405.1 of Baronia brevicornis. Classification (NCBI taxonomy): domain Eukaryota; kingdom Metazoa; phylum Arthropoda; class Insecta; order Lepidoptera; family Papilionidae; genus Baronia; species Baronia brevicornis. Next base: position 652,165 of record JASFAT010002449.1, read on the forward strand.
GCGGGTACAGTACGAACAATATAAATGTATTAAAAATTTATATATATATATCTATAATAAATAATTTTTTTTATATAAATTAATATTTATATATAATTAACCTCCCCAATCCGCATTTCCGTTCCTGCCCTTTCCTTTCTTCTCTATCCTTTCCCTTCCTCTCCGCCAATCCACGGTCTGCCGTGCCAATGGATGCATGGCTACGCCCTTAGCTTTGTCACAAGTGTGTCGACCGTCCCGGGATCGGGCTCCCCCGGGTACTATGGTGCCTTTACCTCAGCATGCTGGGCTCTGCTGGGGCTGACCTCCATCCTCCCTTGCGGCTCGTAGCATTCACTAAGACGAGTTTCATATACCTAATTTGTTGAAAAATGACGGCGACGTGGTTTGCCACCCGTCACGTCCTGATTCTCACGAGGGCGAGAAGCGACCAATGGAGAGCTGTTTCGCTGCGATGAATGGTAGCGGATCAAGCTCTGTGGTCTTTGCCAACCCCTGCGGGGGATAGGCGAACCACGTCACCGTCATTTTCATCACATTAGGTATATTAAATTCGTCTTTAGTGAATCCCACGAGCCGCAAGGGAGGATGGAGGTCAGCCCCAGCAGAGCCCTGCATGCTGAGGTAAGGCACCATAGTCCCCGGGGGAGCCCGACCCCGGGACGATCGGCACGCATACGACTAGGCTCGCCCCTAGCCATGCATCCATTGGCACGGCAGACCGTGCATTGGCGGAGAGGAAGGGAAAGGATAGAGAAGAAAGGAAGGGGCAGGAAAGGAAAATGTGGATTGGGGGGGGTACCAGACTCGGAATAAACATTTAAAAATCCATATAAATATTTATTCCGATGCGGGAATCGAACCCGCGACCATTGACTCCGCGGGCGGAGGGCCCCGCCACTGAGCCAATCGGTCGTCTGAGCCAATCGGTCGCATGAATCTTATTTTATTAATAACTCGAAAACCATACAAGCTAGAATTAAAATAATATTAAAATAATAAGGCTTTTGGATGAGTAGTATAATGTACATAAAAAATATCATTAAATTCTGAGAACGTCTAAATTTTCATACAAGACACCGACGCGATACCAGCCGCCTCGCATATATAGAGTCTGGTAGCCAAGTGCGGCCGGACATACTTAAGTACAATGATACTGTATGAAAGTCACACATATGAAATACATTAGCCTTTCTAATCTCTATGAATAAAGGCAATATAATGGAAAATCTCAATAAAGAGATTATAATATATAAATATGAAGTCGGGAAGCTAAGTGCGGCCTGACATACTTAAGTACAATAGTACTGTATGGAAGTCCCACATATGAAATACATTAGTAAGGTCTATGAAGGCATTATAATAGAAAGTCTTGTTGAAAAGAATATAATATATGGATGGATCTGGGACTTGATAAATATGAGATGGTGTTATATGGCCGAGTGCCTGGGCGCACGTCTGCGGTAACGTAGACCCGCGCAGAGATATTTCTGGTCACGTTGGGTTGTAGAGATACGACTTTTCCGTTGACAGCGCACACACCCCGGCTGGCGGTGGTTTGCATCTTAGTGCATGGCACTTTGATGTAGCTATCTGTTGGTTGGGTTTAACGTGTTTAGACGTACTTCGGTATGTCTGGCATACTTTCTAGCTTCACTAGCGTTATAGTGTGTTGCACTATAGTACGCGATGGTCATTGTATATGGGGATGGTGTCACTTAGGTGCGCTATCGAACGTACAATGGTGGTCGTCGTCTTAGTGATTGTACTGCTATACGTTGGTGTAGTGTTTAAATGTAACAACATATTTTTTAACTTGCCAAAGTCGAATGGGTTATGGAGATGCGTTGTGAGGAGGCGCCACTCATACGATAGTCACAAAGACGCTTATTGCTTTTGTAATATTGTGTCTGGTGATGGGTGCGGTGAGTGAGCTTGCGTCTGTAGCAGCGTGTCCCATGACTTCAGACGATGGAGGTATATTGGTGGAGATGTCTGTTTTGGTTATATGGAGGCTTATGGGTTGACGGTTGTTTAAGCATAAGTTGTATTGACGCTTGTTGCTTTATGTAACATTCTGTCGACAGCGGTTGCTGGACATATCGTTGGCTTAATGGTTATTTCCTGCGCTTGAGTGTGACACTCTTACCGCGAACAGACTGACGGACTGACTTAGTTTTGCCCAAGTCGGGTTCCTTTATTACGGAACTGCAGACTGTCTGTTGTCCAGTCCTCTCTATTTTGCAAACATATTTGAATGAATGTAAAGCCCTCATTAAATTTCCCACTTAACTTGTTATGGCAACTTGATAGTGGGGGAGGCAAACTTGATCGAAATACATACAACTCAACGTCAGTTAAACTCTACCTGATGGCTAAATCGAATATATTATATTATTGGCTATAAGCACGTGACCATGGTTGATGGAGCGATGTGTGTCAACCTTTAGTGGGGAGTGGAGACTGATGTAGGGAAAACTCACACGGTTGCGGTATATCCGTGCAACGTTGGACGCCCCACCCCTAGAGGGAGCGGAAGCTTGTGACACATGCTCTGCGGCGGATTGCCGTGCTGACCTTTCATTGTGATGATGCCTTATCACACACTACACAATAAATGTGTCTGCAGTTGCAATGGTCTTGGAGGGAGGTGGCGCACAAGTAGACCCGAATGATGTTGGTCGTACCTTAGTGACGTTCATTTACCCTGGCAAATGCCGCTGGACAGAATTGTATACTGTATGGCACTTACACGCATGGACATGCGAGACTTCGGTCAAAGTTTGTGCTTACGCACTACCAAGGGTCAAAGCCCTCTTTATGCTGGTACGCCAGTTTTGTTGTGGACTACGGTCCTATCCGTTCCTTCAATGCCCATACCTTGTGGTTGGGGGGAGTCGCACCTTAAGGGATGGCGGCTACCGATGGGTAGCGATGGACGGAGCTACTCACCTTTACCATTTTTTTTAAAAGTGATAAAGCCAACCCCTTGTATCGGGAGTTTTATTATAAATATTGTGAGCCCTTTACAAGCGGAATTAAACTGTGTGATCCTATAGCGAAGGCTGTTAAAGAGGATCTTTATGACTTGCTTCCTTCTAGAAATAAACTGTGAGATCCTATAACAAATTTTATATAGAGGATCAATATAACTTGCTAATTCTAAACATAAATGAAATGTATATTACAATTATTAATCAGTATGCTCCATGTCACTTTTGGGTCTCTGATCACTTAGGTTAATATTCATTCTTCCAAGAAATGCCTAAAAGAATCAGTTATTACAATTCACAACGTAACAAAAGGTCCTAACTAAGACGATCACGCTAAAATATTAATAATATGGCTTAAATATATAACCTTGGAAAGATTATTACAATATTACTTTCTTGGTCACGTAAAATGAATAAGTAATTAATTTTATTAATTACTTAAAAGTTTGAAATATTTTCAAACAAAACATAGAGGAGAAGGGGACGAAGGTTACAAGGAGTACAATCCAGCGCCTGTCTAGGAATGTGATCCGAGTTCCTTCGGAGAGTATGGCCTATCCAAGTCCACTTGCGGCGCAAGATTTGAAGTCCAATCGGCGGTTCGTGACAAAGATCCAGTAGGCGTTCGTTGGATATTTTCTCGGGCCAGAAACTTGCGAGGATTTGTCGAAAAACGACGAGTCACGTAATGGAAAGCAATCTACGCTGCTCATAGATATCCGTAATGCCATAGGGATTGTTGAAGCGTGGCCAGCCTTTTTTAAAAATTATAAGCTTGTTTTTGAAGGTTCAATGTCCTACCAGTTACATATGGTACAAGCAATAAAGATGTATCAGTTCGGAAATACCTCAAAAGGAACCTAACCTTGACTTGTGTGGAAAGAGGTTACAATAAAAATGCTCTATACTAGATTTAAACTCATCTAAGTAGATGAATGGGCTGGTCACGTTTGTCGGAGATCCGACAATCGTTGGAGCAAACGAGTGCTGGAGTGGAGACCGCGTCTCGGCAAACGTAGTGTGGGACGCTCCCTGGCTAGATGATGCGACGATCTGCGCAGGGCGGCTGGCAGAAACTGGATGCGTGTAGCCGAAGATCGGGCTAGGTAGCGCTCCATGGGGGAGGCCTATGTCCAGCAGTGGACTGCCGCAGGCTGTTGAATAGATGAAAGTTTTTTGGCGACATTTGCAATATTGAAATTCGATGCAGGAATTAGTAGTCTAAGTCAAAATAAATGATGATTAAGTCTAAATTGTTTTTTGTTTTTTTTTTTTATAAAAGACAGGTAGTTTTTTTAACATTATCTAATACAAAGAGAGCAGAGAAAGACCGCCACTCGACAAACGGTTCGAGTTTCAGTTCGACTGGCTTCCAAATGAGAAAAGTTCGCAACGAATCGTCGACAAGTCAATATTAACTATAAACCGACCATTTTAACTGTACGCTTCCACAATCGAATACCATTTGAAAATTCAACCTTATAGTCACTATTCATTAGGTACCAATTTAATAATTTATTTTTTTCTCCCATGCACGATATGATTGCATCTTTATACCGCTTACCGATAAAGTTTTTTCTAATAAGGTTGGTCTATCTACATCCTGTTTTGTTTTGTTAAGGTAAGGTAATTAATTTCTATTAAAAAAAATTATTAATTATCAATTAAAAAAATTTCATTTAAGTCTACTCCCCTATGTTGCGTTTTTAAAAAACTCTGTTTTCGGCACACTCTCGTTCAAATAGTCCTTTAACTGATGAAATGATTGTAGGAACATTTGGATGCAGAATCATAAGACGGTTGGCATACAAAATATATTGTTATTTTTTTTTTTAAGTTTCGACTAGGATTTGTATATAAAATCCTTGGTGTACAATTCCATCATCATCCATTGACATGTGGGAATGGATGAGGATGGAACACATACATAGATACATATACAATAATTATGATATGTATCATTATATATTGTATGTTGTTAAATTTATACATACATACATATCGTCACGTCTGTTTCCCGTAGACTTCTACGGGAAACAGGCGTACAGGTAGGCAGAAAGCACAGATCTCCATCCGCTACGATCTCGGCATACTTTCCTTGCTTCCTCCACACTCATTACTCTCCTCATGCAAGCCGGCAGGTTAAGGGTACTCTTGACCTGGCATTTCTTAAAAACTTCAGCATTTTGGTCAAGGTATGTTTTCCGTGGTCTTCCCCTACTGACCCTTCATAAATTCGCAACATAAATTTCTTCTATCAGTCTTCTTTCATCCTTGTGCCCAAACCATCTCAAGCATCCCTTTCTCAACTTTTGTCACATATTATTTTTACCCAGTTAAATCTATATAAGTATTTTTTAGTTTATTTATTGCCATATAAGTTATCTATATGGCAATAAATATGGTGACTATGGTGCCTTACCTCAGCATGTAGGGCTCTGCTGGGGCTGACCTCCATCCTCCCTTGCGGCTCGTGGGATTCACTAAAGACGAATTTAATATACCTAATTTGTCGAAAATGACGGCGACGTGGTTCGCCACCCGTCACGTCCTGATTCTCACGAGGGCGAAAAGCGACCAATGACGAGCTGTTTCGCTGCGATGAATGGCAGCGGATGGAGCTCTGTGGTCTCTGCCAACCCCTGCGGGGGATAGGCGTGAATATATAAAAAAAAAATATAAGTTATATAAGTTGCTCCACTTCTGAACTAATTTTCTTAGTTTCGCCCGCAGGTTGACTGGTAGAGACCCAATGGCATTAAGTCCACCTTTTGTGCATTTTGTGCAAAAAAGTTTAAATAAAAAAATTAATGAATAATAACATCGTTTTCTTTTCCCGCCAACTGACATCAGTGACGTTGTATTTTTATTTCACTTCTAGAATCTTATATTATTATCAGTTATATTGTTTAATTGTGGTGGCGTATTATGCAATATAGTTCGATTATGGTTTATAAGTGAAGTGATATGAAATAAATGCATGTATCGTAACTTTTTAAGTTAACTGAAAAGTTAGCCACAATTTATCAAGACATAACGTAATAAACTGACTAGTTACATTTCAAAAGATGGATATTATTGTATTTTACTTGACACTGGCATAATAGTTGTAACTAATTGCCATCAAAGAATATAAAAATAACATCGTTTGTACATGTTATGCTTGTGTTGTGATGTAAGAATTCATAATCATATTTGAACGCTAATTCTCTCGGTATTGAATGAATGAAATTTAGCGGCAAGACGGATCAGACCTTTGTCTTGAGATCACCGCGTGAACAATGAGGGATTATAATGTCTTATTGTTATGGCATCATGCCCCCTGACCGACACTAACCCATACATTCATCCCATTATATGATCATGAATAACGCACGGATGTACAGCTTGTGAAATACGGGCGTTCAATTTAGCGAGCGTTTCATTTTTAAAAACTACATTTCTCAAAGGCCGGCTTCTGCAATGCCTTACGCCTGCCTGCAATTGGTACGAAGTCAATGGTCGCGGGTTCAGTTCCCGCATCGGAATAAATATACGTATGACCTACAGATATTTATTCCGAGTCTGGTAACCCCGCCAATAGGGCTCACAATACCGGGATTCCGGGATCCCGAATACCGGAATCCCGGATGATTTTTGTCCGTTATGAAAAATACCGGTATTTTGATATTACATAAGTTGATAAAAATTAAATTTATGCACAATATAAATCTAATTAAAATAATATTAATTAATTACAAGAATATTTTTTTGAAGATAAACAAACAATTTCATTGTATTAAAATCTATATCTGGCACATTTATTATATGTATAAAATGTAACATAAAATTTAATATGTACTTTTTTTTACTTGCACGTTTTTTTGTATCTATCTACTCCTTCTCTTTATGTAAAAAAATAAATAATATCTGCTCATTTCAGAACAATATTTATTGGATTTCATATATTATTTGTTAACAAGTCAATATAACAACTGAGATAAGTAAAAATATAACAAATAAATTTTTTATCAATAATACCGGTTTCAATACCGGTATCCCGATATTTCTAATTTTAAATATCAAATACCGGTATTCAGATTTTAGTACGGTATTGTAAGCCCTACCCGCCAATCCGCATTGAACGAGCGTGGTGAGGGTTAATATCCGTTCCTCCAGAAATGGGGATACCCGTGCCCAGTAGTGGGACGTATATGGGCTGCGAAAAAGAATATGTTAATTATTAAAAATTATTACTCATATATTAGTCAATATTGCATAAAATAGGACAAATGTAAAAACTGGATAAGAAGCTATCCAGTACGGTGCGCTTCTCCTAAAACTTCTTTCGCTCTGTGGAACCGGCTACCTTCGATACTACATTGGCACCTTCAGAAATCAAGCCTACACATACCTAAAAGGCCCATAACGCTTCCGTGACCCCTGCGGCGTTACGGATGTCTATGGGCTGCGTTGATTGCTTTCCATCAGGTCACACGCTTGCTCGTTTGCCCGCCTATACCACAAAAAATAAAGAGAGAAAAAAAAGAGTGAGAGGGAGATCGGGAAAAAATGAATGAAACTAATAAAAAGAATTAAATTATTAATATGGAAAGGTCTCTGAAAAATAATAGTCAGAGGTATATATTTAAAAAACCGTTGAAATAATAATCAACAAATAAAATACATTGACCTCGTGCATGAGATTTCCGCCATGAGGTATATTAATTCCACTGTCATTACACCCATCCTCTGTCGATGGGCTTGTTGGCAAAAATTTGGACGCCCTGTCAAAATTAAATTTTAGTGAGTGGATTCAATTCGAAATTTAAAAAGGTAGCCATATTTTGCACTGCTAGAATTGGCAGAAAGTTCCTTTCCTCGGACATCTAAATACTTCTTTCGCTTTTTTCCGAGTTTCCGAATTTATTCCGTCACAAAATATTAATAACCTTAATAATAATAATATTTTTGTAGTGTTTCTATAGTAATAATATATCATAACACCTGTTTCCCGTAGGGGCAGTCAGAGACCACACATCTCCATCTGCTACGTCAAAGTTATTGTCTGATATGTGAATAAAGGTGAAAATAATATAATAAAGACGACCGCATTGGCTCAGCGGCGCGGCCCTCCGCCCACGGAGTCAATGATCGCGGGTTCGATTCCCACATCGGAATAAATATATATATGGATTTATAAATATTTATTCCGAGTCTATATGGACAGTCAAAAGTTTTACTTAGCTAAGATCCGCGACAAGTAAAACAATAACAGAAAATTAATAATGTGTGTTTTTCCGTTGGGTTTAGTGGATTTATTTGTAACTTAAACCAAAAACTTACCGAAAATCGGCCATCAACTCTCCACTCACCAACCACTATACACAACGCTAAACACACACTATCACTTTTCGGTTGTCTTCCGTAGAGTCTACTATACCTGAAGATGCCTCGTGTTGGGGCGAAACACGTGTCGTGTACAAGATGGAAAAGTGATAGTGTGTGTTTGGCGTTGTGTATAGTGGTTGGTGGGTGGAGAATTAATGTCCGATTTTCGGTAAGTTTTTGTTTTAAGTTCAAAATAAATCCACTTCATCCAGCACAAAAAACACATTATTAATTTTCTGTTATTGTTTTACTTGTCGCGGATCTTAGCTAAGTAAAACCTTTGTCAGTCCATATAGTGATGGATTTCCGCAAAGTAACGCCTGACTCCATTAATAAATGGAGAGCCGTTTCGGTGCAATGAATGGTAGCAGACGGAGCCCTGTGGTCTCTGCCAACCCCTGCGGGGGATAGGCGTGAATATATATATATATATATATATATATATATATATATATATATATATATATATATATATATATATATATATATATATATATATATATTTTTGGGCATTAATACAAAATATGGGCATATAGACAGACGGATGCTCGCTATTAGCTGGACTCAAATGATGGTCAATGACGAGGTTCTCCGACAAGTCAAGCAAGAACGTGAACTTTTGCAGACCATCAAAGGTAGAAAAGTTGCTAACCTGGGTCATATCATGAGACATAATTGGTACAAGTTGCTGCAACTGATCATGATGGAAAAAGTCGCGGGTAAAAGACAATTTGGTCGAAAACGAAAATCTTGGCTAAATAATATCAGGGAGTGGACCGGGATAGCGAGTGCTCCAAAACTGCTGCACCTCGCGAAGGAGGAAGAGAGTTGTACTACACTCTTAGAAGAAGAACACACAAGTTATATACAATAAAACAAATACAATACAAACAAGTTTAAAATGTTGTTTTCCTTGACACAGCAATAAATCGTTCGACCTACGCAACAGTGTGTAACGTGCTCAATTCGACAATTAAGATTCCTTGGCTCATTGTAATTACACCTATGCGGGTTTCTTAATGAAGTTAAAGGGAATTAATTATTTTAGGGGGCATAAATTTAATCCGCGCCGGCCTTTACTTACGTAGCTCAGACCTTAAGTTGATTAAAGCGTTATCTTTGTTCTCCAATCTCAGGTCCGTGGTACCCAAAGTCCGAATCTTTAACAAATTGCTCCGCAGTTTGTTCAAGATTCGATTTATTTTCATTTTCTTTAAATTTGTCTACATTTTTAACTGGCGTTTACACATTTTTAACTAGTCAAGCGTTATAAGTCACACAGTCCACTGCTGGACATAGGCTTCCCTGTCCTGTTTCTGCCAGCCGCCCTGCGCAGATTGTCGCACCATCTAGCCAGGGGACGTCCCACACTACTTTTACCGTGACGCTGTCTTCACTCCAGCACTCGTCTCCTCCAACGATTGTCGGATCCTTCAGTATTTCCGAACCTATACGAGATTGGCGCCTGCAAAATACAAACCTACTCATACCTTAACGGCCGGTAATGCTTCCATCATCCCTGTGGACTCGCGGAAGTCGCGGGCGGCGTTGATTGCTTTCTATCAGGCGACACGCTTGCTCGTTTGTCCTTCTGTTCAATAAAAAAAATTACATGGTTCTATTTTCTATAACCTTGGCTAATCTTTTTTTATGCATGTCATTACTACTGTCAAATGCATATCGCTGGCTTAATTATCAGAAGTTAACTCAGGAAAAACTTTTTTCTCATTTCTCACTTTCGATGCTATTTAACGGATATTCTTAAAGCGTATCCGATGGAATACTACGTATTTATCTCAAAAAATATCTGTGTCTATACCTAAAATAAAAATGGTTTAATAAAAATGTTTCAAACTGTGAAAGAAAATCAGTTTATTGCTGTTCCTGTCAATTTTTTTTTGATGCTTAGGCCAACGATATATAAATTATTCACTATTCACACAATTGTTGAGTTATAATTAAACATAATATGTTAAACGACCTTCAACTAATATGCAGAAGATGTAGAAGTCATTGTTGTTGAAGGAAACACTTGTGGGCAACGCGCACTCGAAATAATAAAAACTATATACCAAAAATACCTGTTTAACCTCGTTAACATGTGTATGTTGTGTATATTATATATATATATATATATATATATATATATATATATATATATATATATATATATATATATATATATATATATATATATATATATATATATATATATATATATATATATATGCATGCAAGCAGCCTGCGGCAGTCCACTACTGGACATAGGCCTCCCCCATGGAGCGCCACCTAACCCGATATTCGGCTACACGCATCCAGTTTCTGCCAGCCGCCCTGCGCAGATCGTCGCACCATCTAGCCGAGGGGCGTCCCACACTACGTTTACCGAGACGCGATCTCCACTCCAGCACTCGTCTGTTCCAACGACCGTCGGATCTCCGACAAACATGACCAGCCCATTGCCACTTAAGTTTGCTAATTCGAAAGGCTATGTCGGTGACTTTAGTTCTCTGGCGGATTTGTTCATTCCGAATCATATCTACCAGGGAAACTCCGAGCATAGCTCTCTGAGCGACTCTGAGCTTATGAAGCAGACGGACTGTCAGCGTCCACGTTTCGGCGCCGTAGGAGAGTATAGGTAGGACACACTGGTCGATATATATATATATATATATATATATATATATATATATATATATATATATATATATATATATATATATATATATATATATATATATATATATATATATATATATATATATATGTCGGGGTATTCAGCCCTAGATGGTTTTTAAAAAGGGGGACGTCAGCAGAGCTGACGTCACCAATGTCCTCTACACTCATTACAGGTGATAAAACAAAACACTTTCAACGTGATCAAATTATAATGACGCTATCTTGGCGTTATAAACATTACTATAATTACAACACAATAAACTGGAACATAGACTCACAAAGGCAACCAAATCACTTTTCAAAACGATCACTTTTAAAATTAGTAATTCTAATGTTATAACCTTTGTTACGATTAATTACAATATAAAGGCACTATGAATAGGCTGCCGGGTACTCACAAGAGATCTCGACCTTTCTATCCCAAGTCTCGTTCTGGAATGTGGCTCTGTGATGGCCATTTCGTTTTAGGAAACAATCTCTTAGCGCCCATAATTTATACAGCGCCAATACTTCTTTTTATCACAATATTCCTAACAATTATTATTTATTGTTAATTCTAAGATTAAAAACCATAAAGTTATTTTTTATTATTTATGACTGAACAGTCATAATTTAAATATTAATTAGAACATAAAACATTTTAAGTTACATACATAGAATGGCAGTTCCGTTTTAGGGAATGCTCTCGCAGCGTCAATACTTTTACAGCGGCAATACTATTTCTTACAATATTGTAAACAATTATTATTTATTGGTAATTCTAAGCTTAAAAAACATAAAGTAAGTTTTAATGATTTATGAGTGAACATTCTCAATTTAAATCTTAATTAAAACAATAAACCTTTAAAATTACACGCATAGAATGGCAGTTCCGTTCTAGGAAACTGCCTTCGCAGCGCTAATACTTTTTAAAGTGCTCATACTATTTTTTATCAAAAACATTCTTAACATTTATTATTTATTGGTAATTCTAATATTAAAACAAAGTTAGTTTTAATGATTTGTGACTGCCAATTCTCAATTTAAATCTTAATAAAAACGTTTCAAAATACACAGAACTTCCGGTAAACAAAGAAACCAATGCATCACATTTTATTTGCCATTAATAAAATGTAATGCAATTGTAAGTTGAATAATTCATTATTGCTTATAATTTATGCGATCAATTTAGAGCAGTCTCTTATAACCAAGTTTATTGTGAAAAACAACCAACCAACGTACCAACGTACTTCCGTTCTAGCCAAATATTAAAATTATCCATAGTTAATTATTATATTAAACTTAACGCTTAATAATTTATCTTAAAATTAATGATCTTAAATTATTGCACTTATTTTTGATAAATAAGGATTTTGTACAAAAGATTCTTAAATATATTTGCCTTCATAGCGACTTCCCGTCGACATATATATATATATATATATATATATATATATATATATATATATATATATATATATATATATATATATATATATATATATACGTATAAGATATACTTCAGAGAATGTATTTTTATTGTTTTTACAAATAATATTTAAAAAATATTTTATAGTATTCTGCAAATATGTGAAATCTCCTAACTAAATATGAAACGATCAACAACCAGTGGCAGTCCACTGCTGGACATAGGCCAAGAAACGTACCTAGCCCGACTCGCATGATATAAAAAATCATGTGAATCGAACTTTATCCATGTATCACTTTTATTTTTGTATAATATAAAAATGGATGGATGAAAGACGATTGATAAAAGAAATTTAAGTTTCGGATGTGGATGAGTCAGTAGGGGAAGACCGAGGAGAACATACCTTTACCAAATCGCTGATCTTCTCAAGAAAGGCCTTTAACCAACGTGTCAAAAGCATCCTTAACCGACGTTTGTATGAAGAGAGTGATGAGTGTGGATAAAGCTCATGTGGATAAGTGTGGATAAATGTGTGCCGGGATCGTAGCAAATGGAGGTCTGTGCTCTTGGCCTACCCCTACGAAAGACAGGCTTGTACATATGTATATGATGAGCAATATAAGTGCCTGGTTTGATTTTTTTTTTAATTTCATGGATATATGGTAATAAGCGTTCGGTGGTAGATTTTTAATTGATTCAAATGAATGTACCGCGCAACCCGCGCAACGTTCCACCATCATTTTTACCTTTCCAAATCTAATAAACTACCGTTGTCAATGACGTAATTAGATCCGGTAATACTCTTAGCTTTATCACTGGATAGATATAAAATTAAATCAGCAACTTCAACAGCATCTGACACTCTTTTTAGTGCAGTTTTTACGTTATCAACAGTTATAGAAATTCCGACCCCTGCCTTTTTTACTATATCCGTATCTACTGGTCCCGGACTTATAGCGTTCACTCGAACTCCATATTCGGCCAGTTCCAATGCAGCACCCCTTGTAAAATGATCCAGTCCAGCTTTAGAAACGCAATATGGGATTGACTGAGGCAGTGACGATACTGAGGTGCCAGAAATGCTGGATATATTAACTATATTTCCCTTTGTCTTTATAAGATATGGAGCAGCTAAGCTGGTGAGGTTTACAGCTGCTCTTAAGTTAATAGCCATAATTTCATCAAACAATTGTAAGAAGTTACTGCTCCTTATTTGTCCGAACTTCACTCTTCCCGCGTTGTTAACTAATATGTCAAGTTTTCCATATTTGCTAATTGTCTCGGTAATGGCCGCGGTTGCTTCTTCATCCTTGGATATATCAGCTTTGATAATCAAAGGTTCTTCTCCATAGACATTAAATTGTTCACAAACATTTTTCATTTTAATTTCATCTCTTGCTACCATGACGACATGGGCACCTTCTTTGGCAAATTCTATCGCAGTAGCAGCGCCGATTCCAGAGCTTGCACCGGTAACAAATACCACTTTATTGGCGAAACTCATTTTATTCAAACGCGTTCGTACTGACTGAAGCTGAGAGTTATAATAACTTAAATATTTACTTAATTTCGTATGTATTACTTAATTTATTGCTTTTACATACTCATAGTTACGGCCATATTTTATAGTTATTGAAGTTGTATGTCAATTAAAAATAATATATGGTTATTTTTATAGTCAAGTTTGTAGCGTTCATAAAATAATGGATAAGTCATAAAAGAATGTTTTAAGAGAAAAATAATTAAAGTTTAGTGATTGTAAATAATAGATGTCCAGATACGTCGACAAAAATGGAGATGAATAGGGCATACCCTCGAATGGAATCCGCAGGAGAAAAGAGAATGTGGGCGCCCAAAACAAACTGTGACGGCTGTCGGAAGTGCAGAAGATGGGCATATCCTAGAGCTAAGTAAAGCGCGTGGCCTCCGACAGATCGAGATAAAAAAGCGTCGTGTCTGCCCTATACCCCACCCGGGGGACTTAGAACTCAGAGAGAGAGATAGTAAATGTCACTAGTAATTGTGCTTTCTATTTCATATATAATTAATTTATCATTCTAATAGTTATTAATAAAAATGAAACATCTAAAAATTGTGTTGTAAAAATGTTTTATTATTTTTACAACACAATTATAATAATAATTATCAATAATTGTTAAATAAATAATTACTACACATCTTTATTCATCCAATTATCAAAAAATATTATAACAATATTACTAAACATAAAAATGATGATTGTAAAAATTATATTATAAAAATAATATTATAATCCAAATATTTTCTTCAATTCCAAAATAAATCTAGCTATGAAAGGCTTAGGCGCTCAAGACAGGTAAGAGAAACCTTGACATTCACCCAGGGGACAATTAACTTTATTTCTGTATTTTTCCTTTAAACCATTTACCTAGTTTTTAGTATTTTATAATACCTTTACATAGTTAATAATATTTTAAGCCTAGGTGCTAATGGATGGACTTTATGTCTTAAGGCATTTCCGCTGGTCAACTCAGGGAGCAGAGAAAACATATAGATATGTGTATACCATATTACAAGTATTATAAATTATATGAGACACCCCCCTGCCAGACAGTGCGAAAATTTTCACAAGGTGATTCGCAGAAACTGGATGCGTGTAGCCGGAGATCGGGTTAGGTGGCGCTTTTTAGGGGAAGCCTATGTCCAACGGTGAATAAGCACTGGCTGTTGATGATGATAACAAAATTATTAAAAAAAAAGTAGCAATAGCTCAATTGACGAAGATCGTAAGATCAAACGTTATCTACCACGAGCATTATTAACTTAGTTCAAATGGTCAAAAATATTTTTAGTGATAACAAAACATTGTTAGTCAAACTTCCTTCCACGCACCACCACTTTGTGGAACCAGCTACTTTCGACGGATACGATACTGGCCTTCAAAAAACAAGCCTACAAATACCCAAAAGTCCGGCAACGCTTCCGTGACTCCTGCGGTGTCGCGGTTGTCAATGAGCGGCGTTGATTGCTTTCCATCAAGCGGCACGCTTGCTCTTTATACTCCTACCCTATATTAAAGTCATCTTTAAAAAACAAAACCAATTATTTATTACAATACTAATACAATTAAAGTATAAATGACGAGAAATATTCGGGATAACATTGAAACGCATCAGACTGTAAATTGATTCTTGTATTTACAATATTTAAATTATAAAACAAGCACATTTACACCATAACAATCTTTTTTTTTATTATTTTACCAAATAACGTTTTTTTCCATTGTTATACATTGTTTGAAATAAAAACATATATGCGGACAATCTGCGGTGCTTCACACGTGGCAATGGATGACATCAGCAATATTATTATTATTAGCGCGATTTATCGACATGTGTCCACTTATTAATAGGAGTCAGGCGTTACTTTGCGGAAATCCATCACTATATGGACAGTCAAAAGTTTTACTTAGCTAAGATCCGCGACAAGCAAAACAATAACAGAAAATTAATAATGTGTGTTTTTCCGTTGGGTTAAGTGGATTTATACGGATACTTATACTAAAAACATACCGATAAATCGGCCATCAATATCTCCACCCACCAACCACTATTTGATGTCGTGTATAGTGCCAAATAAATCCGCTTAACCCAACGGAAAACACACATTACTAATATTTCCGTTATTGTCTTTACTTGTCACAGATCTGTAGCTAAGTCAAGCTTGTGACGGTCCGTATATGTCCACTCTTAAGTAAAGCGCCATTGATCCCATTAACATCATTTGTTTGAAGTTGTCTGACTTCAAAGTTGCTTCGAACTTCACTCTTCCCGCGTTATTAACTGAATATGTCAAATTTAATCCAAAATTCTAGAACAAAATTTGCTCTCGTTAATAGCCGCGGTAACTTTATTCATGTATAGACATATTTACTTTGATAATGAAAGATACAACTCGGTTGGCATGAAAGGCGATTGATAAAAGAAATTAACGTTTTGAATGTGGATGTATCAGTAGGAGAAGACAGAGGAGAATATACATTTACCAAATCGCTGATCGTGTCGCAACGCCAATTCCAGAGCTTGCACCGGTAACAAATACCACTTTATTGGCGAAACTCATTTTATTCAAACGCGTTCGTACTGACTGAAGCTGAGAGTTATAATAACTTAAATATTTACTTAATTTCATATGTATTACTTAATTTATTGCTTTTACATACTCATAGTTACGGCAATATTTTATAGTTAATGAAGTTGTATGTCAATTAAACATAATATATGATTATTTTATAGTCAAGTTTGTAGCGTTCATAAAATAATGGATAAGTCATAAAAGAATGTTTTAAGAGAAAAATAATTAAAGTTTAGTGATTGTAAATAATAGATGTCCAGATACGTCGACAAAAATGGAGATGAATAGGGCATACCCTCGAATGGAATCCGCAGGAGAAAAGAGAATGTAGGCGCCCAAAACAAACTGTGACGGCTGAAGTGCAGAAGATGGACATATCCTGGAGAGAAGTGAAGCTTATGGCCTCCGGCAGATTGAGATGGAAAAGCGTCGTGTCTGCTCTATGCCCCACCTGGGCGACTTAGGACTCAGAGAGAGAGAGAGAATAGTAAATGTCACTAATAATTGTGCTTACGATTTCAAATATAAATTATTAATCGTTGTAAAAGTTATTAATAAAAGTTGTATTTATAAAAATAAATTGAACGCATCTAAAAATTGTGTTATAAAAATGTTTTATTATTTTTTTTAATTATAATAATAAATATTATTAATTGTTAATAATATAATTACTACACACCTTTATTAATCCAACTATCGATAAATAATTATATTATTATACATAAAAATGACGATGATTAAAATACTATTATTATCCCAATCTTTAATATATTATAATTTATTCATAAATAGACAAGAAAATTATATTGACACGTTACAAATGTATGCACATATTATATGTACGTTGTTTAATAGAATAGATTATTAGAGTCAGGCGTTACTTTGCTAAAATCCATTATTGTGGACAGTCAGAATTTTTACTCGGCAAAGATCCGCAACAAGCAAATAAAAGCAGAAAAATAATAATCTATTATAAAGATTTAGTTAAAAACGATAAAGATTTAGTTTAAGTTCTATGTAAATACGTTTCCCCCAGTATAAACACCCATTATTATTTTTCTGTTTTTGTTTGCTTGACGCGGATCTTTGCCAAGTAAAAATGATAAAGATTTAGTTTAAGTTATATGTAAATCCATTTCCTCCAGTATTATTTTTCTGTTTTTGTTTGCTTGTCGCGGATCTTAGCTAAGTAAAAATGATAAAGATTTAGTTTAAGTTCTATGTAAATCCATTTCCTCCAGTATAAACACCCATTATTATTTTTCTGTTTTTGTTTGCTTGTCTCGGAACTTAGCTAAGTAAAAATGATAAAGATTTAGTTTAAGTTCTATGTAAATCCATTTCCTCCAGTATAAACTCCCATTATTATTTTTCTGTTTTTGTTTGCTTGTCGCGGATCTTAGCTAAGTAAAAATGATAAAGATTTAGTTTAAGTTCTATGTAAATCCATTTCCTCCAGTATAAACACCCATTATTATTTTTCTGTTTTTGTTTGCTTGTCTCGGAACTTAGCTAAGTAAAAATGATAAAGATTTAGTTTAAATCCATTTCCTCCAGTATAAACTCCCATTATTATTTTTCTGTTTTTGTTTGCTTGTCGCGGATCTTAGGCAATACATGTACGTAGTAATAGATCCTGTTAATTACAACTCAGTATAAAATTCGATGTCTATCATCCACCTTTGTTTTTCCCTTACGCTTGTATAAGGGTACCGTTATCACAAACATAGTCGGACCCAGTGACACACTTTGCTTTATCACTGGCCAAAAACAAAACGAGATCCGCAACTTCCACAGCTTCCGAAATTCTATTAAGTGCAGTTTTTACAGATTCTGGCTCGATGACGAGTTGTTCCATGTTTGTATTTTGTATTATATCCGTTTTCACGGGTCCAGGGCTGACGGAATTTACCCGGACTCCATACTGTGACAACTCGCTAGCAGCACTTCTAGTGAAGTGTGTAAGGGCAGCCTTAGATATACAATATGCGGTCAACTGTGGTACGAAATTTCTGTAACTGGCAATACTTGATATGTTCACAATGTTTCCTTTCGTTTTAATAAGGTGAGGTGCGGCTATACTAGTAATGTATAAGACAGCTCGTAAATTAATAGACATTATTTCGTCGTAAGTCTCCAAAAGTCTCCCGTCTAGAATACATCCATACCTAACTATTCCCGCGTTGTTTATCAAAATATCAAGTTTTCCAAACGTGTCAATTGTTTTTTCAATAGCTGCCTTCGCTTCCATTTCGTTAGACACATCAGCTTTGATCGCCAACGGTTTCTTTCCGTGGGCCTCACATTGAGCGGAGACGTTTTGTATTTTAGTATCGTTTCTTCCAACAATAACTACATCAGCACCTTCTTTAGCGAACTCTATCGCTGTAGCGGCGCCAATCCCGGAACTAGCGCCAGTAACGATCACAACTTTATTTACAAAACTCATATTTTAATCTGACATTCGCCGTACACAGCCTTCAAATAGATACTGCGATCTGCTTTTTGAATTACTGGAATAAACACTGCTATTTAT
The DNA here is from genome assembly GCA_031353405.1 of Baronia brevicornis. NCBI lineage: Eukaryota > Metazoa > Arthropoda > Insecta > Lepidoptera > Papilionidae > Baronia > Baronia brevicornis. Next base: position 671,264 of record JASFAT010002449.1, read on the forward strand.
ACATCTTCGAAGTACGATAATGTCTGATGCGAACAAAATAATTACTGTGAATGGTATTCTTTTCAGCACGAATCTTGAGCGCTGTATTTGACGAGCGCAGCTTTGCGTTTTTTGGACACATGTGAAGTCGAAGTTGACATTCGGTGAAAAACGAAAGAAGAACTTCAATTTTGTTTACATGATTAGTCTACTCGCGAGTCGTATCATTCCTTATAATCGTAATTCGTTTACTGTGTCGTCTATATGTATATTTAATAGGTGTACAATGCTTGAACCGATCCTGGCGATTGTTGGTCCAGCGCTCAAGATCTATGCCGATAGGAAGAATATATGTTGGACCTCGCTCTCCCTTGTCTGACTACTTAATTTATCTATTATTTATCAGCGTCGAGTACAATTCACTGCTGGCAAAAACAAACCCATTGAAATTTAATAATAGTTTACTTAGTGAGTCATACGATCACATCTAATCATCGAATAGCTAATGTTCGTTAATTTTTTATGTATTTCGAAACAAAAATTAAAGTTTAGCAAACTGTCCAACAAGATCATGAATGAGGGTCCATTAGCAAATAATCTATAGCAAAGCGGATGTCTATGGGCGGCGTTGTTTACTTTATATCAGGTGACACGCCTGCTCGTTTACCTTTCAATCCCATAAAAAAAGTCGATGAGTTTCGAAAGCGAATACTTTACTATTAGGTTATTTAAGCCGTCATATAATAAATATATCAACTATATATTTTGGATTAACAGTATTGTAACTTTAATATATTTTTTTCCCTACATGCATTACATTTTGCATTTTATACTTTAAACTTTTTTTTCATGAATTAAAACAATTGAACAGAAGATTATTTAAAAAAAGACTATATGAATGGCAAATAGATGGCAATATTTATAATACTAACGACTTTTTTTGCTTTACAAGTTAGATCGAATGTATGTAATATATATATATTTACGCCTATCCCCCGCAGGGGTTGGCAGAGACCACAGAGCTCCATCCGCTGCCATTCATCGCAGCGAAACGGCTCGTCATTGGTCGCTTTTCGCCCTCGTGAGAATCAGGTGTGAGAATCGCCCTCGTGAGAAATGTATGTAATAGATGAATCAATTATAATTTTAATGACAATGTAACAATTTATTAATAATTTAATGCTTTGTAACCATAAGCGACTTATGTATTTAGATCTCTGTGTGTCTTTACGTGTATATAGTTTATGTAAAGTTGACATTATAAACAAATGAATAAATACTTAATAAAATTTGTACGCCATAAGTGGCAATGTGACGGAGCTTTTAAACGTCTTTTTTCATCTTGTTACATATTATTAAAGAATTATTATTATGATTAATTTTTACTTTGGACAAGTTTTAAAAATTTAAATAGTAAGCCACATATGTTACAAACAAAATATTGCTTAGAAGAGAAAGCCTGAAAACAGGTAGAAAGTTAAAAAAAATATTTGACTAAAAACTTTTTTGACACGTAATTTTTAATTACCGCTCAAAACTTTCGTGAGTGATATCTAACTAGCATGATGTAAGGGCGTCTGTTTTTTTTTGTCACTGAATAACAAATTCAGGTTTTTTGACGATTTCAACAAATAAAAATATAAGTGAATTTAAAAATTTAAAATAAATTGAAAATTAAAAATATTAGTAAAAGAAGGTGTCGTGACAAAAGTTGAGAAAGAGATGTTCAAATGGTTTAGGGAAATAGAGGATGGATGGAAGACGACTGATAAAATAAATTTATGTTGTGGATGTAGATTGAAGAGTCAGTAGGGGAAGACCAAGGAGAACATACCATAATCAAATTTGCTCCTCCTCCACCAGCGAAACTCCGAGCATAGCTCAATCCATAGCTCTTTGAGCGACTCTGAGCTTGTGAACCAGACGGACTATTGGCGTCCACATTTTGGCGCCGTAAGAGAGATAGACATAGAATACAATCAAATTAAAAACAACTAAATTATGTTATAAATTCACCACAGGCCAATAAAACAAATTCCTTTTTCATAGTTAAAAACAGATTTTTGTATTTTTTTTAACATATTTTATAGTATGCAAGTCACGAAGAGTAGGTGGCAAGTCGTTCCAATACTTATTTGCGATGTATTTAGAGCTACCACGAAACGCAGCCGGGCAGTGGCGAGGAATAATCAGTGACAACCTAGACGTCCTGATATCGCGAGCGCTATTTTGTTTACTTATGAATAAAGCTTTTGCCCGCGGCTTCGCTCGCGTGGCATTTGGTCTGCCACATTAAGTTTCGTGACAGATCATTTTAAATAAATACATTTTTTTACCTAATGGTAAAATTATATTACGACCAAGATTACTTAAAATCATTACAAATTGCACCCTATATGGTATTCCGATGTATAACCTATATTACTGTAAAGTTTCATCCAAATCCGTCCAGTAGCTTTTTCGTGAAAGAGTAATCACAAACATACATCCATACTCACAAACTTTCAACATTTATTATGATTAATGTAGTTTTCGTTATTCCTGTTGATTGTCAATAAATGTTGATTCACTAAGACGAATTTTAATATACCTAATTCGTTAAAAAATGACGGCGACGTGGTTCGCCACCCGTCACGTCCTGATTCCCACGAGGGCGAGAAGCGACTAACGGAGAGACGTTTCGCTACGATGAATGTGAGAGGAAAGACGGATGAAAAGATGGATGAGTGTGGAGGAAGCAGGGTGTGCCAGGATCGTAGAGGATGGAATTCTGTGGGCTCCGCCAACCGCTACGGGAGATAGGCGTGAAGATATGTATCTATGTAGATGGTCAAAAATAAATAAAAAACAAAACACCTAATTCTTCCATCAAACATCCTTTATTACAGCTATTTATTCCGAGTGATTGCTTGTCTGTCTAGTGAATCTTATCATGGTACTAGTCCTTGTAGTAAGTCCTATGAGTGTAAAGCTACGAGTGTAATTTATTTATCATATAAATTAACTCTTCATTGTACAAGTGTTAAGTAGCGTATTGCGATAAATGTTTGCTGATAACAACTTTATTAAGTTGTTATCAGCAAATATTTATCCATTCCATATCAACCATCGACATTGATGCGCCTTGAAAGTAAATTTTTGTACAGTTTTAAATTAAGAACCGCCAGAGAACTAGTTTGTCGCAATGACATGGAACATTTATGTTAGTAAATTTGACAGTCCATCTTTTAATGGGATAGAAAGGCAAACAGGCAAGCGTATCATCTGAAGGAAAGCAATCACAGACATCCGCAGCGCGAAATAGTGCGAAAGCGTTGCCGACATTTAAGGAAAGTGTCATTATGGTCTTTGCCTACCCCTGCGGGAGACAGGCGTGACGATATGTATATATGTATGTATATACATAATATGATATCGTACTGTGCTCTTGAAATGTACTTGCTCCATCATGAGCATACTTTAGTATACTGAAGGATAAAGGCACCTCGGAAGGCGACTTACCTAGTCCAATCGTTCATTACACGCATCCAGGTTCGCGCAACCGCCCTGCGCAGATCGTCGCTTCATCTGACAGCTTAGAACAATTAAATATTTCGTAAATAAAATCAAAATAAAACAGGTTGTGTCTGGTGAAAATATTTTATGACATACACGAAATTTATAACAGTTTCAACATGTCTAGTGTACTCTCTCGTTAACGAACTAAAAATCCATTATCAGATACAATATTAGAACCAGTGATACCCTTCGCCTTATCGCTAGCTAGATATAAAACTAAATCCGCAATTTCCTCAGGGTCTGACACTCTGTTAAGTGGAGTTTTAATGGTTTCAGGTGTGATGGGAACATTTATGCCTGCATTAGTTCTTATGTCGGTTAATACAGGTCCGGGACTTATAGCATTCACTCTAACTCCATGAGCAGCCAATTCTAACGCAGCACCCCTTGTAAAATGATCCAAACCTGATTTGGACACGCAATAAGGGATTGACTGAGGCACTGACGACACTGAAGTACCGGAAATGCTAGATATATTCACTATGTTTCCCTTTGTCTTGACGAGATGCGGAGCCGCCAAGCTAGTAAGGTGTACAACTGCTCGTAGATTAGTTGCCATAATTTCATCGTAACATTCCAGCAAATTACCTTTCAAAATGCCTCCAAGCCTTACTAAGCCCGCATTGTTTACTAAAACATCAAGTTTTCCAAAAGTGTTAATTGTTTTATCAATAGCTGCCTTTGCTTCGTTATCAACGGATACATCTGCTTTGATGACCAATGGTTTCTTCCCGTGACTCTCACACTGTGCGGCCACCTTGCTCATCTTCGTCTCGTTCCTCCCAATGATAACAACATTAGCACCCTGCTTGGCGAATTCTATCGCCGTAGAAGCACCGATACCAGAACTGGCACCACTCACGAACACCACTTTATTAGCGAAACTCATTTTTTCAATAACTTTACGTCCACTTTGCGCGTGTATTAGGTTAATAATACATTATTTAAAGTTTTGAAAAAAAAACGTGCCTAAATAATAAAGATAAGATTTCTAACATAAGATAAGACAAGGTACCTATCGCATATCACATACCAATATACGTATTTTTAAACCAATGTAGATAATAAATTATCAATAATCTGCCTCGAGCCTATCGCATTTATGGTGAGTCTATTCTTGACTTAAAAATATGGAAAAAATCTCGAAAAAATAACTTGCAAAAGCAGCAAAGAAAAAATAACTGCAAAAAAAGCAGCTTGTTTATGATTTAAACTAGCAAATTTAATTTTCTTAATAAAAAATTTCGTATGTAGGATGCTACCTGGCCAGATGTGGCAAATATGTACTACGGGCGACTAGCAGAAACTAGACACACAGACAAAAATGAACTAGGCAACGCGCCTTGGGAAGCCACACAAGTAAATGGCCTAAGAGTATTAAATCCATTAGAGGTTTCCTCATAATAGCTGTGAACATAGATTAAGATGAAATTTCTTTAAGGGCAACGTCTATGGCACTGCGGATGTCTATGGGTGGCGTTGATAACTTTCTATCAAGCGACATGCTTGCTCGTTTGCCTTCTTATTACACAAAAAAACCCAAAGTGAGTTTGTGTTTACGGCCTTGGTGGCATTATGCGTTTAAAGCCTGTGCTAGATAATATTTTTAATATTATTAACTACACTAAACATCTTACTAACATTATTTTTCTTTTCTTTGATGGCAATTAGTTACAACTATTATGCCATTGTCAAGTAAAATATAATAATATCAAATCTTCTGAAATGTAACTAGTCAGTTTGTCACGTTACGTCTTGATAAAATGGTGACTATTTTACCAAAACCTTCTATGGACATTTACAATCAACTTTAAAAGTCACGATACATGCGTTTATGTTATTATATACGATGTTATTTTTATATTCTTTGATGGCAATTAGTTACAACTATTATGCCAGTGTCAAGTAAAATACAATAATATCCATCTTTTGAAATGTAACTAGTCAGTTTATTACGTTATGTCTTGATAAATTGTGGCTAACTTTTCAGTTAACTTAAAAAGTTACGATACATGCATTTATTTCATATCACTTCACTTATAAACCATAATCGAACTATATTACATAATACGCCACCACAATTAAACAATATAACTAATAATAATATAAGATTATAAAAATGAAATAAAAACACAAGGTTGCCGATGTAAGTTGGCGGGAAATTACTATTTTATTGTAATTTTCTAATAAAGTTTTTATTCTATGTTATTAAGTTGTAATACGTATAGTAGAATATTATTAAACCATGAGTATATTACAAATGGGGTTTAAAGTCAAAATGCGAAAATTTACACGAGACCGTGTTTATGATGCGATACAATTCAGGACTTGCAGGCTCCGGGCCTGAGATAGCAGTTGCTTTATTGGCTGCTCCGAAGAGTTGCCACAGGGCAAGCAACATTCAGTAGAACCGATAGTATGCATTTTTATATATTTTTTTACGGTCAAAAAATTGGTCAGTCGCTATAAAAGATTGTCGCTCCATCTAACAGGAGGGCGTCCCATACTACGTTTGCCGAGTCGCGGTCTCCACTCCAGCACTCCACTACTCCAACGATTGTCGGTTCTCCGACAAACGTGTCCAGCCCATTGCCACTTCAGTCTGCTCACTTGAAGAGCAATGTCGGTGACTCTGATTCTCCGGCGAATTTCTTCATTTCGAATTCTGTCCACCAGAGAAACCCCGAGCATAGCTCTCTCCATAGCCCTCTGAGCGACTTTGAGCTTGGCGAGGAGACGGACGTCCACGTTTCGACACCGTAAGAGAGTACGGGCAGGACACACTGGTTGAAGACTTTTGTCTTCAGATTTTGTGGTATGGGTGACGTGAAGACTTGACGGAATTTTCTGAACACTGCCCAATATAAGTATGTATGTATAAAGATATATTTATTTTGTTTCAATGTGGGAATCGATCCCGCGACTGTTGACTCTAAAAGTGGTAACTTCACAAATGAATCAAGTAGCTCCATATTTTATAGAACATTTCGCATAAAGATTATTAATGGAGTCAGGCGTGACTTTGCGGAAATCCATCAGTATATGGACAGTCAAAAGTTTTACTTAGCTAAGATCCGCGACGAGCAAAACAATAACAGAAAATTAATAATGTGTGTTTTTCTGCTGGATGAAGTGGATTTATTTGGAACTTAAACCAAAAACTTACCGAAAATCGGCCATCAACTCTCCACCCACCAACCACTATACACAACGCCAAACACACACTATCACTTTTCAATCTTGTAAACGACACGTGTTTTGCCCCAACACGAGGCATCTTCAGGTATAGTAGACTCTACGGAAGACAACCGAAAAGTGATAGTGTGTGTTTAGCGTTGTGTATAGTGGTTGGTGGTTTTTGGTTTAAGTTCCAAATAAATCCACTAAACCCAACGGAAAAACACACATTATTAAATTTCTGTTATTGTTTTGCTTGTCACGGATCTTAGCTAAGTAAAACTTTTGACTGTCCATTTCGCATAAAACTTTGTAACAGAATTGAAAAAATAAAATAATTGATTTTTCGCCAACTTTAAAATGCCTCCTGAAATTTATTTATAGCAAATTTAAGGAGACATATCCTTTTCCTTAACTTTTAGAAATTAAATCTTCTACATCAAGATACCATATCTTGTCGAATACTAGGATTTTCCCTCAAAGTACATTTAATACTCAGTTAAGGAGGCATCCTATGTAAAAGTAGATTTCTGCCTTACGCTGTTCCTCTTTCTCCCTTTCTCTCCTTCACACAGTAAAAGAGAGAGATGGAGACTGGGTCTCCATCTCTCTCTTTTACTGTGTGAAACTCCCAGTCCGATGAAACGCACGCAAATATTAGTTCTATTTTTATTATACTATTTATTTTTAAAACAAGCTGTAATATAACATATAATTTATGAAAGTTTATCAATATAAACTAATGATAGTTTATATGTGTAAGTAGTCATTTCTTTAATATTATTTGTATATTACCTAGATAAATTTATTGAGTGGAGATGCCGTTGTTTGTTCGACTGTGACCGTCCGGACTTGGCTTCACATTCTTAATTATTATTATACGTTCAAATTCCAAACGTGAGTTTTGGATATAATATTATATTTAAAAGATAAATTTATTGATATATCAAAAATAGTTTGGGCACATAGAGAGGGATGAAAGACGACTGGTAAAAGAAATATACGTTTCGGATGTGGATGGAAGGATCGGTAGGGGAAGACCAAGGAAAACATACCTTGACAAAATTGACGAAGTTTTTAGGAAAGGCCAGATCAAGAGTACTCTTAACCGGCGAGCTTCCATGAAGAGAGTGATGAGTGTGGAGGCAGCAAGGAAAGTATGCCGAGATCGTAGCAGATGGAAATCTGTGGTCTCTGCCTATCCATAAGGAAAACTGGCGTGATGATATGTGTACATATAAATGTATTTTTTTTCTAACAGCCCATATATGTCCCACTGCTGAGCACGGGCCTCTCCATTTCTGGAGGAACGGATATTAAACCCACCACGCTTGTCCAATGCGGATTGGCGGGGTTACCAGACTCGGAATAAATATTTGTAAATCCATAGATATATTTATTCCGATGCGGGGATCGAACCCGCGAATAGTGACAGATAGAACTCAGATAGAACTCCGCGGACAGATAAAATTGCTTACAAACTTTCACTACCTATTTAACCCTTTTTGCGTGCAACAGTTCACTATTAAACTATGCCTGCTCAAAGATATGCCACCTAGTCAGTTGGTGGCATTCTACACTACGTTTACCAAGACGCGGTCTCCACTCCAAAACTTGTCTACTCCAATAGTTATCAGTTCTTCGTCAAACATGTCAGCCCATTGCCACTTCAATTTTCTTACTCGGAGAGTTATGTTCATGACATCGTGTTTCTGACGAATTTTTACGTTTCAAATAATATCTACCAGAGAAATTTACAATTAATCGCTCTTCAAGGGAATTAATGCTTATGAAGCCATGGCGTTTCCGGCGAATTTTTACGTTTCGAATCATATCTAGCAGAGAAATTTACATTTAATCGCTCTTCAAGGGAATTAATGCTTATGAAGCCATGGCGTTTCCGGCGAATTTTTACGTTTCGAATCATATCTAGCAGAGAAATTTACATTTAATCGCTCTTCAAGGGAATTAATGCTTATGAAGCCATGGCGTTTCCGGCGAATTTTTACGTTTCGAATCATATCTAGCAGAGAAATTTACATTTAATCGCTCTTCAAGGGAATTAATGCTTATGAAGCCATGGCGTTTCCGGCGAATTTTTACGTTTCGAATCATATCTAGCAGAGAAATTTACATTTAATCGCTCTTCAAGGGAATTAATGCTTATGAAGCCATGGCGTTTCCGGCGAATTTTTACGTTTCGAATCATATCTAGCAGAGAAATTTACATTTAATCGCTCTTCAAGGGAATTAATGCTTATGAAGCCATGGCGTTTCCGGCGAATTTTTACGTTTCGAATCATATCTAGCAGAGAAATTTACATTTAATCGCTCTTCATATGAAGCATTCATATGAAGCAGACTAATTATTCCACGTATAACCTAATACTATCACCCTATATTGATCTAGACAACGATTAAATCAAATATATAATATTTAAAATAATGAATGCTAGTAAAGTTGTTAAATCTGCAAGCAAACAAAAGCTTAGAGTCGTTTACATAATAAATACGTTAAGTGATCTGGAAGTAAATTCCCAACTACCCTCACAAAACAGAACCAATACAGCCCGCCTATAAATTCCCACGAACGTCCGAAGCACTTCAAGTGTGTTAACCACACGCTTTCTTGTAAGATACGTACATATGTTAGCCAAGAAAGGGTTGAGCAAGTGCTACCTGGGGGGCCCTACCTGTGGGGTTGGGTGGGGGGCGGATTTACACCCCTCATTTGTTTGCGCTGACCCCCAAGCACTATCTTGTGAGCGTCATATCTCCGTATCACCTTTTGTTGTTAAGCTTCGGTTTATATTGTGTTGTATTTTTTCATTTCCTACTATTAGTTCATACTCTCGTATGTATTGTATATACATTTTAGTTAACACTCTCATATAAGTTTTCAATCGTTAATAAAATACTTTTTTATTCATCCACTTAAGTTCAAATAGTTTTTTTATACTTGTAATATCACTTGATGTCACATTTAAAAAAAATAAAATTAAAATGAAATAAAATTTTTCTTTGTTGAACTAAGTAGGAATTGACTTTAAATTTTTTATATTACATGTTTATTTTCAGTTGTTGCTCATACAAAACCTTTGGTTACATATTATATGTATGTAAGACGTTCTTATTTTACGTTATATACATACATAATCAAGAACTTATTTATTTAGTTCATCAACAGATTATTCCAAGATACAATATTGTGTAATACATTTGTATAAGAATTAAGCCAGTTTCTGCTCTCTCATTAGCATAAGCCAATTGTTTATATATGCACATGGACGCGTTTATATGCATGTGACTTGTGTGTGTGTGTGTGTGTGTTGGTGGACATTTGCAAGTGTGAAGTAAATCGATTATTGTTAAAAATAAAATAAATTATTGATTTATAATACAAAATCTGTTTATTAATGATTTTGGACTTCCAAAATGTTTTTTTTTTAAAAGCGCTCGCTGACAAATCTAATTTAGAGTATTTACCATAATATAAATATAATATATTCACATTATATTATATTATAAGACTTTTCGGCTGTCTTCCGTTGAGTCTACTATACCTACCTGAAGATGCCTCGTGTTGGGGCGAAACACGTGTCGTTTACAAGGTGGAAAAGTGGTAGTGTGTGTTTGGTGTTGTGTATAGTGGTTGGTGGGTGGAGAATTGATAGCCAATTTTCGATAAGTTTTTGGTTTAAGTTCCAAATAAATCCACTTCGTCCAGCAGAAAAACACACATTATTAATTTTCTGTTATTGTTTTGCTTGTCGTGGATCTTAGCTAAGTAAAACTTTTGACTGTCCACATAGTGATGAATTTCCGCAAAGTAACGCCTGACTCCATTAATAATTATAACCCAAATATACTGTAACTGTGGTTTCGAAATAAGTATTAATTATGAAAATAATATTCACGTTTTGCCAATAGATTCGTAGTGTATTCGTGTCAATGTCCGAAAGCTGTAGTTTTACAGCTTTTGGAATCAACAGTCGCGCTATCAACTTTTCACTATATGTATGCCCTGCGGGTGTTTCTTCTGCGTCTGGATGTCTCTTCAATCCTTTTTCTTAGTCAAAAATATCGATGCAAAAAAAGCAAAAACGCCGTAAATGACACAGATGTCAAAAAAAATATATTGAATAATCGGATCAGAAAAAAACGATGTGGAGTAAAAGAAGGTGTAGTAAGATGGACGAAAGACGACGGGCAAAAGAAATTTACGTTGCGAACGTGGATTCGGAAGAGTCGGTAGGGGAAAAACCATGAAAACAAACCTTGACCAAATTGCCGAAGTTATTAAGAAAGGTCAGGTCAAGAGTATCTTTAACCGGCGAGCTTGCATGAGGAGAGTGATGAGCGTAGAGGAAGCAATGAAAGTATGCCGAGATCTTAGCAGATGGAGATCTGTGGTCTCTGCGTACCCCTAACGGAAACAGGCATGAGTATATGTATGTATGTATGGATCAGAAAGAAATACTGTATCGAATTTGTCCTCGTCTCACAGCTCAAACAAAGACAAACATAATTAGATTAAAATAAGGACGTAATATTGAACTAAATAAATATAAATAATAATGAAATATTCTTAGGTATGCAATTTCCACAATATCGTCATATGTCTCGGTGTCCGTCGTCCTCTAGAGGCGTCTACCCCAATTACCGTTAGAATTGTTTCAACGTGCCCTATCTATTACTTTTCCGCGACGTCCTGGGAGTTTGGGACAAGCCCGAATAGTAAAAAATAGTCGTCTCCTTGTCATTTTCGGAGGGCGCGTCAGTCTTCTAATTATGATGATTGATTCGGCTAACGCATGATGTTGTCCTGGCTTATATATATTTTTCTCCACAGACCATATATGTCCCACTGCTGAGCATGAGCCTGCCCATTTTTGGAGGAACGAACATTAAACCATCATGCTTATCCAATGCGGATTGGCGGAGGAGGGGGAGGGGAGGGAAAGGGAGAGGAACAGCGTGTCGGGCCTCCGGAACCCAGCCGCTCACCATACAAAGCACGGTTGCTAAGCTACCTCAGACGTCGGTTTTCTGTGAGAGTGTGGTACTTCCCCGGGCGAGCCGGCCCATTCATGCTACAGACAAATATTATGCCATTCTTGACAAAGTATTTATCTGCAACGTGATACTCTATCACTCTAATACTCTATCAACCAGTTCCCAGACTCGGAATAAAAAGCTGTAGGTAATACATATATTTATTTCGATGCGGGGTATCAAAACCGCGAACATTAACTCCGTGAGCAGAGAGCTTCGCCACTGAGTTAATTGGTCGTCTTTTTCTTATTATATTTCCTATTATTTAATATTTAAATATAAATATATAGATACATGCATATGTTTGGATCTGCATGCAACTTCAAAAAACAAGCCTACTCATGTATGCCTCAAAGGTCGGCAACGCTTCCGTATTTCCTATGATGTCGCGGATGTTTACGGCGTCGATTGCTTTCCATCACGCGACATGCTTGCTCGTTTGCCTTCTCACAAAGAAAATGTTAATTACGGTTGGCATCGAACAATCAATAAAAAACAGAAACAAAAAAGAGCATATATTAAAATAAAACAGTAAAACTTGTAATACAATTATAAGCCCTATCAAGAATAAAACCCATCAAGCGTCACCATTTCAAGAAAATAGGAAATTCCTGACCAAAAAACAATACACGTACGAGCTAATGCTCATATAGATGCGCAAAGAGAAATAAATATGTTCTCGTGTATCATAAATAAGGCTGGAGACAGACGGAGGGACACGCGTCACCTTTTGATACATTTCCGCTGTCGTTATTAATGACAAGTCATCGGTGCCGTCCCGGCGGGCTGCCGACGTCAGGGTTGCCACGTCAAGAAAAATTGTTTTCAAACTTTTTAAACATTAAGATTTAGTCTATGTGACGTCATATTAGGCTCAAATCGTGTCGTAAAAGAACAAAAGAAACTAAACAATATTATATAAAATTTACATTCATGTGCCGGTAAATATAATAATAAAAATCATTCGTTACTTCATTAAATAAAGAGTACATATTATATTATCATTATTTCGATTTATAAAATATTTTAACTTATGTATGACGGTTAAAGCGCGTAGAAAAAAGGTCTGTTATTTTTGATATCTCATATTACAATTATAACTTTTGCAGTCAACTCAAATATGGTTCCCACATTAAATTAAGTCCACTTTTCCACCTTAATTGAATACTTAACAAACAGAAACAATATAACTGATAATAAGATAAGATTATGGAAATGAAATAAAAACAAAACATTTAAGTAAATTGGCGGGAAAAACCAAAAAGTCTTCTTTTTTTCCTTTTTTTTGATGGCAATTATAATCGTTCTAACTATTATGCCAGTGACAAATAAAATACAATAACATCTGAAAAGTACCTTGAAATGTCTAGGCAGCTTGTTAAATCTTGATAAAATAGTGGCTGTTCTATCAAAACCTTCTATGGACATTTTCAGTTAAGTTAAAAAGTCACTTATACACCTTTATTGAAATATACGCCACCACAATTAAACAATATAACTGATAATAATATAAAATTATGAAAATGAAAAAAAACACAACGTCACTGATGTAAGTTGGCGGAAAAAGTCAAAAAGTCTTCATACTTGAATAAAAACATCATTTTGATTGGTCAACAGTGTTTCACATGTACTCATTTGATATTTTGCCAACCCTGAAGATCTCGTACGCCGCGACCTGCCCGGCATAATAATAGATCGGGCCGCGGGGTGGCACATCGCCACCCCGTAATATCATGTGAGAGACGCGTTGGTAAATTTATCAATAGCATTATATCGCGAAAACTGAGCGCCACTCGCCTCGCCTTATATATTATTCAGAGTACGATGTTTCGACATCGATCTCAGCTTGATGCTTGGCGGATTCTGGATGCGGATGTTACTTATCTATTTTTAGAAATCTCGCTAGATAAGGATATTATCCTCATTTTACATTCGACATTTAATAAAGTAAGCAAGCAGTAATATTAAAGCCAGCAACGTTTCTGCAATGCCTGTGACTCTGCGTATGTCTATTTGCAGCGTTGATTGCTCTTCATCAGGTATTACGCCTGCTCGGTTGTTTTTCTGTCAGATTATATATGAAAATTTGTAAGTAAATCCATTTGAGTAATTTTTTTAAAAAGACAGAAGTAATTTTCCTTTATAGTTTGAGAAATGTTTATAAAACCATTTTTAATTAAAGTATAGCAAAAGGTATTTATGAGATAAATACGAAATAATCCATCCATCTTTTTAATGTTATCCGTTAAATAACATCAAAAAGGAGAAATGAAAAAATAAGGTTTTTTGTTATACTGGAAAATTTTGATAATTAAACCAACGATATAAATAGTACATATAGGTGCTACCTAGGTTCTCTGCTGAAGAATGTGCGACTTATTCTGTTTTTCCGATAACGATCCATGCTGAAGTTTTAACCACTAGTTCTTTATCTGAAGCCATAATGACTCTTTATTCGTTTCAGCGGAGTCTACACTCGAGTTGGAACATTCATAAAAAGCAGGACAACACTTTTCTTATCGACCGGCAACGCTATAGCACTCTGGATGTCTATGGGCGGCGTTAACCCCTAATTACCTAACCGATTTAGATTCGAAGATGTTGGGCTGAAATCGTATTCAAGCTCGCGCAGCGTTCAGATTTTAGATTTTGGATTTTTGTATAAATAAACATTTTGTAATACATTTTCCGTCTACTACAATTATTGCATCAGCCTGTAATTCAAATCAAATATTCCACGTAATATTCACTTCTGGCCGGATCACCGTATGCGGGCTATGCCCGTAATATTTAAGTTTGGCCCGACCATCGTACGCGGGCTATGCCCGTCATTGTAAGTTAAGGGGTTAATTGCTTTCTATAGGTGACACTTTTGCTCGTTTGCTTCCTATCTCATAAAAAAGTAGTCTTCATCGTCCTTGTTGTCACCAGTCGGCATTTTGCGGACCTCCGACGCCTATCGGCGAAGTTGTAAAGGACCAATATCGCCATGCTGCCAAAAAAGAAATTTAATGATAAACATGTTACCTATTATCACAAGAAATGATGATATCACATCACATTCTAGATAATTTTCTTATTAAGGTCGATTTCGTATGCATCGTACGGCACATCTAACGAGTTACATACTCGCTCAACGCCACCAACAAATTCACAATCTTTAAAACAAACAGAGATTTAAATTATATAGCGAGCCTCGCGCGAATCTCGGAAAATGAAATTTATCGTTGCCTATATCTTGTTTTATTTATAAGAAAGCACGGGCTGTGCCTTGGGAGATGAAATTACGTGATACCATTTTGAGCTGAGTGATATATAACTGTACTGTGGGAACAATCCAACAATCCGTTTCCACCTATGTGGAGGGGGCTTTATATTTTCATTCGGATTTACTACGTCGATTGCTTGCGACGAATATCAATGATAAATTAGTTACACACGTGAAATATTGGTTTTTCCAAACGAATTAATTGATTAATTAAATATTATAGGTATATAAAATCATAAGCATTTATTTAAACCCTTAAACTTTAACAAAAACATTCACTCCAGAAATAAATTTTAATAATTTTCCAATGAGGGAAACGAAAGCTTAATATTCAGATTTGAAAGGCGATTATATATTTAGCCTATGTAAAAAATATATATTATTTATATTTGCAATCTTATTATATACATATATTTGGTGAGAGATGGACGCGAAACGAGTTATAATGTTACTTATAGGATAAAAATCTATTTTCACTCGCAGAAACAATTATGAACTGCTGTTAAACAACTACGGAACTTGCCCGCGGGCTTCCTTGCCCTGAATTCGATAAAGCTGTTAAAGCCAATAGGCTACCAGCATTAACATCTTCGAATCCGAATCCAACTACGGAACAACTCACGCACATATTGAAAAATTCAAAAATATATTATATTAGAACTTGACAATGTAAAGCTACATTAATTTTGCTATAAAAGTAACAATAAATACATCATATTAAAACTGAAGGATTAGAATTTAAATTTAAACGTATATTAGCCTAAGAAATGCGAAAAACGGAACGCAAATTACCGCGACCAGAGATCTGTCATACTTTTAATAGTTACTTTGAAGTTTACTCAAAACAAAAAAATAATATTTACAAATTTCGCAATGGATACCCGCTTGTTTGATAGTGTTTTGGCTAGCCATAAAGTTTTTAAAGATATAAAAGATAGTTTACAGGAGAACAGTAAAGTGAAACTTTGTAATTTAATGGAACTGATAGATGATGTTTTATATATCTGGAATTCTATTGAAAATTGTTTGTTTAGTGTGAATATTAATCGTTTGGAGGAACATCCCGAAGACACACCCTATCAGGTAACATTTAATTATTTCATTAATGTATGTAACCTAACTAAAAACTTACCGGTTTAAGTAATAATTTTGAGGTTATGTTATGATCTTTTTGTTTACTGACAACATGAAAATTAGTCCCATATAAAGTTCCATTATTTTCTATAGGAACACTAAAAATTTCTTCATTTGTGTCTATTGTGAACTGTAACCAATGAGAAATTGGAACTTATGATATAATAATAAAATAATTTCTTAAATTCATATTCAAAGAGAATTGAGAGTTATATTTAGCTTTAAAAACTTATCTTGGTTGTCACTCTCTGCAATATATTGAATATAAAATTTTCACAAAATTTTAATACATGTTTAAAACATAACCTCAATGACATTCTAAAGTATAAGGAACCATAAAAGTAATTATTGGTATATTTAAAAAAATCGTTGACTAATGTTTGTCATAGTAATGTTTAGATTAGTTGAAGTTAAGATTACTCTATACCATCAATCACCAATGTGGACTTGTAGCTGTCCAATGTTGGAAATTAGCTTCCCACTAACTCGTTTTTATGACTTAGGTAGATATTGCTGCCCATCTACTCATAATTGCTCCCATTGTCATCTCGTATGACACCTCTATAAAGAAATGGAAGTGCCTATTATAATGGTATGTCATATTAAAGATCGCTTCCATTTCAGTTGAAAATATAGAATTTAACCACTACATATCCCACTCATTACGTCTTTCATTAATTAAAGTTTGGTATGTTGAGAGGATATATTTGTGGTTTTTGTGTGGATATTTATCCTTTGAAGGTCAGAGAAATAAACACTTAATCTTACGAATAAAATGTATAATAATAATAAATTGCTGACAATAAAAAATAAAGAATGATGAAAGCATGTATTCACATGACTAGGGTTTTGACAACTCTAGTCTGCTGCACACACAGTCTTTAACATTGGCTAGTCACATGACAAAGTCGATAAATACCCACTTTATTGATATCGACCAGTCAATGATTCATGCAATTGAATGCTTATACATATATATGAAGAAAATAAAGTATTGCCCACATTTTTCCTTAAACTATAAATTTGAATTTATATGAAATTTGCTAAAACTGCTGACAACAAAATTTAAATTTAAATTATAGAAAATAGGTTTTGTAAAGTTTTATATGGCTAAGATTGTGATCCAAAGATCTCTCCTGTTTCTAATATAACTGTACTTTGTAGAATGATACATGCATTTCATTTTGAATAATTTTTCACTTTATTAACTTTTACAAAAAAAAAATGGCAAAAATTAACTCCTGATATAAAATGATTTATATTAAAATGATTCAGAGATAAAATAGTATTCTCAATCAATGCATAATAATTGATCTATAGTTGTTCATTGCCTTCCTGTGACATAAAAAATATAGTATACATAAGTGCAGTATATTACTGTACATATGCATACTATATACTGTAGTTGCAAAGAAAAGGAACTAGCTCAACATAATGCATGTTGTAAAATCACAATTCTGATTTGCAGTTAGACCATGTCGCTCCTTATTAAAAAATATTTACAATAGCATACATACATTAAAAAAAGACTACTTCTTAATATAAATAATAAGCAATAATCTACACACTTTCCTTATTGTAGAGATAATGTATTGTAAAAAAAATGTCAGTTACACTTTTAAAGGGGAATGTAAAATAGCAAGTTATTATAGTCCTGTTAACATAGTTTGAGAAGCTGCCATGGCCTGATGTAATAATGGTGTGTAGGGTGGCTGACAGAAACTGCTTGGGTGTATTTAAAAAATGAGCTAGGTGGTGCACTTTGAAGTGGACTGTCATCAACATGATATAAAGTAATATATATATATATATATATATATATATATATATATATATATATATATATATATATATATATATATATATATATATATATATATAAGGTGAAGGAATGGAGACAGCGACTCGGCAAACATAGTGTGGGACGCCCTCCTGCTAGATGGAACGACGATCTGCGCAAGGCGGCTGGCAGAGACTGGATGCGTGTAGCCCAAGGTCGGGCTAGGTGGCGCGCCTTGGGCGAGGCCTATGTCCAGCAGTGGACTGCCGCGGGCTGATATTGAATATTGATATTGAATATAAGGAATTCAAATTAGAATTTTAACTTTATCAAGTGATTGCACTTTTTTACAGGTATGATGCCCTAGTCTTTCAACTATTTTGCAAGAACTGTTTGAAATATATTTGGTAAGAAATTTTCTCTATATTATTTGTACTCTACTTATTCGTCTCCTCGGACCTGAGGACCAGAGTTACAAACCCAGACTAATAAACCTAAAACTGAATTGCTGTTATGTAGTATTTTCAGACATCTATATTCTCTATAGGCTCCGCTGAATGTAATGAATGCTGATTAGTAAACTGCATGTGTATCTTTAACACAAATATCACTTTAAAATTATTGTATCACCATCCTCTTCATCATACAACTGTAATAGTCAGACGATGCTTTCCTACAAATTGCTAATTCCAATTGGCACATTGGTTTTTATTACTTAGGCAGAAACTACTGTCACATAAGGCAAATTTAATGTGACTTTATTTATTAATGAATACATATCGATCACTGACAATACAAGGGCCTGTCTTACAACACAATCTCCTTCCGTGACTCCTGCGGTATCGCGGTTGTCTATGGGCGGCTTTGATTGCTTTCCATCAGGCGGCACGCTTGCTCGTTTGCCCTCCTATTCCATAATAAAAAAGACAGTAAACTCCCGTTTATCCGAAATGATCAAGAGGGCGGCCGGTTCGGATAACGAAAATTTCAGATAAATCGAAGTCCCCTGTTTTGTATGTGAAACACCCCGATTTGCGTTAATTGAAAACTCAAAGTTTTTAAATGCTGAATAACAAATCACGTTTATTCCGGGTGTTTGCCGCCGAAGGCAATTTGACGAATGCCATGCCACTCCTTGAACCGATTTAACCAACGATCATTTCCGAGGAATCCTCGTTCATTCCCTTCAATGAGCTTGTTTAGTATTGTCATATTACTTCGTATGTCAATATATACTATAATATATGTATATATGTACATACATATATACCTATACATACGCATACATATATATATATGTGTGTATACATGTATACATATATATATATATATATATATATATTATAAGTTTATAATAAAAGTCATCGCTTTTTGACGAAGTAGAGGATCGGAAATACACCATACACACACCTTTGGCTCTTACTTTATGACTACTAGCACATATTTGAATTCTTTTCGATGGGTGGGGGGTGAAATAGGTGCATACGTTAGGCGTAACACGTAATACCTATTAGACGTTTTTTTCGTACATATTTTTAGAATTGTAACCACAAAAACATATCGGAAAACGTTTGTTTTGTTAAAGCGGATTTCTGATAAACGGGAGATTATTGTATATATGATATTTTGTTCGCGTGAACTTCTAAGTATATATATTTGGCCACTATACTTAATAAATAAATAAATAGGAAAACAAAACATACCTCTCGACAGCAACGGGCATCGGAAAGAGCTCTCGATTACTAAGCCCCCCATTAATCTCACTTGGAGTAACCGCCGAATTAATTATCCTCTCTGACCATACGATTTAATGGGTTTCCTGAGGGACCCTGAGGTTCCCGATTAAATCACTACTTCTCATAGGGCAATTTATAGTGACCAGTGGTCGAATCAAGATGTGGGCTACACGGACCCGTGTACGCTGGAAGTGAAATACTTTTCGTGAAAATTACGCTATTGTATATGTACACAGTTATAGAATTAAGTGATGTATACTCGTCGAATTATCAATTAAAAATAATGAGACGTGAAAGTGTAGTTCACAGCTAACCTAACTAATTATAATTATCATAATTATAATTGTTATAATTAGTTAGGGGGCCCATACAGATAAGTACTATTTTAATTATATGCATGTTTTTTATTTGGAAATTTTTCTCTTTAGATATTTAATAGTATACAAAATTTTAAAAGCGGTAGAGCTATGAAGGAAAATTTCATCCCCACCAACTGGATGAGTGGCGATCTACTACGGTGCGTTTCTCTCGTAACTTCTTTCCACGCACCATTGGAACAAGCTACCCTCGGCGGTCTTTCCGAACCGAAACGACATTGGAACCTTCAAAAATAAGCCTATACATACCTGAAAAGCCGGCAACGCTTCCGCGACTCCTGCGGTGTCGCGATTGTCTATGGGCGGCGTTGATTTCTTTCCGTCAGTCTTTCTCTCGTTTGCCCTCCTATTCCATAAAAAAATATGATAATAAATAATTATAATTAGTTGAGAGCCCGTACAAATAAGTACTTTAATTATATGCATGTTTTTATTTCGAAAAATTTTTCTAGATATTTAATAGTATACAAAATTTTAAGAGCGGTAGAGCTATGATAATAAATAATTATAATTAGTTGAGAGCCCGTACAAATAAGTACTTTAATTATATGCATGCTTTTTATTTGGAAATTTTGATCTCTACATTTTTAATACATACCTGAAAAGCCGGCAACGCTTCCGCGACTCCTGCGGTGTCGCGATTGTCTATGGGCGGCGTTGATTTCTTTCCATCAGGCGACAAGCTTGCTCGTTTGCCCTCCTATTCCATAAAAAAATATGATAATAAATAATTATAATTAGTTGAGAGCCCGTACAAATAAGTACTTTAATTATATGCATGTTTTTATTTCGAAAATTTTTTCTAGATATTTAATAGTATACAAAATTTTAAAAGCGGTAGAGCTATGATAATAAAATAATTATAATAAATTGAGAGCCCGTACAAATAAGTAATGTTTTAATTATATCTATGTTTTTTTATTTGGAAATTTTCCTACTAGATATTTAATAGTATACAAAATTTTAATAATGATAGAGCTATGATAATAAAATAATTATAATTAGTTAAGAGGCCGTACAAATAAGTACTATTTTAATTATATGCATGTTTTTTTATTTGGAAATTTTTCTCTCTAGATATTTAATAGTATACAAAATTTTAATAATGGTAGAGCTATGATAATAAAATAATTATAATTAGTTGAGAGCCCGTAAAAATAAGTACTACTTTAATTATATGCATATGTTTTTTTGTTTAGAATTTTTTTACAAATTATTAATAGCGGTAGTGTTCTATTCCGGGAACCGCACAATAAATATAAATAGCTATTTTAAAACATAGCCCTTCTAGATAATTTGCTTGCTACGTATAACGTCTTTGTACTAACGAATAGAAGAAGCCCTTGGACCAATGGTTAATCTGAACTTAGGTGTACTTTTCACCTTGGCCCTTTTGAAAATGGTGCCGTCTTAGAACTGGAATACGTGAAGCGGCTTAACCGGGCAAGTACCCTCACAAATATCGGCCTTAATCGTAACGTTTTACTGAGTTACCGCGTTTCGTGCTCCTTCTTTTTCTTTGCTGTATTTCCTCCTTCCCCCTTCGATTATTGACTTCCTTAAGCATGCATCAACAATGATTAGTATTACAACAATGATAGTAATTCAGATGACCATAAGCGGGGCTGTTTGTTTACCATTAGGCGAATGATATCTTTACTTTTTTTCTTTAATTGTTTTTTTATTGTAATTTGTTTGGATGGTTTTGAAAAATACATTTAAAGAAATAACCCTTATTACTTGATATTATAATATAAGCACTCTATGCGCAAACATCTACAATTATAGTCTAGGCCAAATATTCCCAAACTATATCGGCCAAAATGGACTGATTCCTCTGTTGCCCCTATAACTAAATTGGTTAAAAAATCCTATTTCTAGCTTTATTTCTATTTAAACCAAATACTTACCAATTTAAAAACTTTGCGGTTGGTGGTGAGTTTCGACCCCTATTGGAATTCCTGGTCTCGGCGGTATTGTTAAGTTCATACTATATATTTTTCTTTCTACAACTATATTTTGTTCTTTGTGCCAGATAAATATTTTTTTTTATGGTATAGGAAAGCAATCAACGCTGCTCATAGACATCCGCAGTGCCATATGCAGTGCAGAAGAGTTGCCGGCCTTTAAGGGTAGTGTCACGATGTGAAGGGGGAGGGGGGGGGGGTGTTGGGCCTCCGGAACTCAACCCGTCACCGGACGAAGCGCGGTAGATAAGCTACCACTCAGACGCCGGTTTTCTGCGGGAGTGTGGTACTTCCCCGAGCGAGCCGGCCCAATCATGCTACATACAAATAATATGCCACTCTTGACAAAGTATTCGTCTGCAGCGTGGTCCTACCACTTTAGCATAATTTTAGTACTTATATTTGAGCATTTTTTTTTAAATATCATTCATTAGACGTTAGATCGAAGTCATTACAAACAATTAGATGGTAAATATTAAATTTGTTATTCACCAACTTGAAAACTTAGCGGTACGCCAATTTACCTCGTCCCACCTATAAAAGCCTTTGCCAAATATTGTCACAATTAGAAGATAGCATCGGACGGTAAACAGACGAACGGATAGAACCCTTCGGCGTGTATCTCTAGGCCCGACCGACCGTCTTCAGTTTGGGGTAAGTTACAAGACACTGGCGAAATATCATACTGGATCATCAACAGCGTTAATGTTTTGAGGAATGTTTCAAACCAACTCACCATCATACATACATACATATAGTCACGCCTGTCTCCCTATAGGGTTAGGCAGAGACCACAGATCTCCATCCGCTATCATCCCGATACACTTTCCCTACTTCCTTCACTCTCATCCATCCTTCCTCTCACATTCATCGTAGCGAAACGGCTCTCCGAATCAGGACGGGTGGTGCACCACGTCGCCGTCAGTTTTCAACACCATCAGACCATCCGCTGTAAAAATAGATACCATCCCCATCACTCGCATAGTAGGCAACCCACCACAGTGCGATTCAGTCGCGGTTTCCTGCCAAGAAAGGTGTAACGTAAATAACGGTATAGGCATCAATAGCTCAGCTGGCAAGACTCGGGCTTACGATCTGTACGTTTTTTTATGGGATAGGAAGGCAAACGAGCAGGCGTGTCACTTGATAGAGAGCAACCAACGCCGCCTATAGACAAACGCAGTGCTACAGGCAGTGCGGAAGCGTTGCCGGCTTTTAAGTGTTTGTTATTATAAAGGGGGAGGGAGCGGGAGAGGAGGAGAGGGAGTGAGTTGGGCCTCCGGATCTCAACCGCTCACTGAACGAAGCGCGGTAGCTAAACTCCAATCCAATCAGACGCCGGTTTTCTGCGGGAGTGTGGTACTTCCCCGGGCGAGCCGGCCCGTTCATGCTACAGACAAATAATATGCCATTCTTAAAAAAGCGTTCGTTTGCAGCGTGGTTCTACCACTAGTGAAACCATACTCTCTACAGCAACCAGTCTGGGTACACAGTTAGTTCGGTGATTTCCAAATTGGCCATGGCAACTCCCTCCGGCATGCTAATTTGCCTGCTCTGCTATTATAATAAAACTAAACATTAGCATAATGGCATTTGTCGGAGAACCGACAATAGTTGGGGTAGACGAGTGCTGGAGTGGAGACCGCGACTCGGCAAACGTAGTGTGGGACACCCTCCTGCTAGCTGGAGCGACGATCTGCGCAAGGCGGCTGGCAGAGACTGGATGCATGTAGCCGAAGATCGGGCAAGGTGGCGCGCCTTGGGTGAGACCTATGTCCAGCAGTGGACTGGCGCAGGCTGATATTGATTGGCATAATACCTGAATCTGAATAAGACTGTTTATTTTTTTATATATATTCACGCCTATCCCCCGCTGGGGTTGGCAGAGACCACAGAACTACATCCGGTACCATTCATCGCAGCGCATGCTCGTTTGCCCGCACTGCTATTAAAATAAAACCAAACATTGGCATAATACCTGATTGACAATAAGACTGTTTATATCATCGAGTCCCGCTTATCTCTTCTAACAGAAAGTGCTAAGACGTTTTCCTCCGTGCGTTAAGAACATTTTATTACCAACCCGGATGGACTTCTGGGATAGATGGCTGGGAATGTAAATTTACTGTACGGCACCGGACGCGAGGAGGTGAGCATTGGATTGTTTTGTTTTCGGTCGGTCCGTATTACGGATGGCCGCATCTCACACCGTATTGCATTTATATAATAAAAAAATACCACATAGTATATTCACTTTTAAAATATACTTTTTTGGGAAACGTGAGGAATACTAAATCCACCACGTTTGTCCATGACGGATTATTAAGGTATTCAGACTCGGAATATCCTCTACAGTAGGCCATAGATATATTTATCCCGCTGTGGGAATATAACTCCCAAACATTAACATTCAAGGCGATAGCATTGGTTCACAATTAAAATCACAGACAAATAATCATCATCATCTCAATCACAATTACCCCCACCAGCTAGATTAGTGGCGATTGTAGTAATTACTCTCCATGCACCACCACTATGTGGAATCAGCTTCCTTAAGCGGTATTTCCGAACCGATATTGTAACCTAAAAAAACAAGCTTCAAGTCCGGCAAAGCATCTCCAATGCTTATGGTGTCGCGTATGTCTGTGAACGGCGTTGATTGCTTTCCATCAAGCGACACGTTTCCTCGTTTATCTCCCTATCCCATAAAAAGTCCCATACGCACGTATTATTCAC
Organism: Baronia brevicornis; assembly: GCA_031353405.1. Taxonomy (NCBI): domain Eukaryota; kingdom Metazoa; phylum Arthropoda; class Insecta; order Lepidoptera; family Papilionidae; genus Baronia; species Baronia brevicornis. The sequence continues at coordinate 696,031 of JASFAT010002449.1, forward strand.
CACAAACAAAAGTTTCATGCCTGCTGTCAGGTTAAGCGATGATGATTCTGTGGAACCAGCTATTTCTGGAGCGATATTTTTTTCTTAACAGCCCATATATGTCCCACTGCTGAGCACGAGCCTCTCCATTTCTGGAGGAACGGACGTTAACCCATCACGCTTGTCCAATGCGGATTGGCGGGGTTACCAGACTCGGAATAAATATTTGTAAATACATAAATATATTTATTCCGACGCGGGAATCGAACCCCCGACCTTGGCCTCTGCGGGCGAAGAGCCCCGCCACTGAGCCAATTGGTCGTCTGAACCGATATTGGAACCATCAAAATACAAGCCTAATCATATACCAAAGGCTGGCGACACGTTTCCTCGTTTGCCTCCCTATCCCATAAAAATTCCCTTACGCACAACTCGCCACAAAGAAACATTTAATGCCTCCTGTCAGGTTAAGTGACGACCAGGAACCAGCTATTCCCAAACCGATATTGGGACCTTCAAAAAACAAGCCTACTCATATCCCTAAGCTCAGCTCACATCTCCAATGTCTTTAGTGTTTCAGATGTATGTAGGCGGTGTCTATTGCTTTCCTTTTGTGTCATAAAAAAATAACACCAATTTAAAGAATCTTGAGGTGTTACTGAAATGTAATAAAGGCCGCACAAAGACGTTCCATTGTTTTATAGTTGTCGAGCTATATTTTGGCAGTTGCATAGCTTTATTTTCAGTCTGCACCTCTTCACAATTCGCCGCGCGAGCTTTCAACGAATCTCGAGTGCCATCAAGGGCTCGTCTCATCGTATGCACATGTGAAAAGTGTAGATACATTCTATTTCTTTCTATTGTGACTTAGAAACACTATACTGGATATTGTCTTCTGACTATATAATGCTGTATGTTTCTCCTCATAGAATAGAGCCATCCCATTTTTTACCGTGGTTACCTTATAACGATTATAAGGCCAAATAATTAGCAATATCTTAGTTTGAAAGGCTCTAGTGTGATATGTACGTCGTGAGTTCGTATCTTACATCAGACAATTCATGTTAACAAATTCTTAGCATAAGCGTTTATTAGCTTAGTTATTAGATAGGTCAATAATAATTCTGGTAATACAATATTAATAATGTTAGTGGTAGAGCCACGTTGCAGACGAATATTTTGTCAAGAATGGCATATTATTCGTCTGTAGCATGAATGGGCCGGCTCGCCCGGGGAAGTACCACAGTCGCGCAGAAAACCGGCGTCTGAGTGGTAGCTTAGCTACCGCGCTTCCCGGACCCGCATTAATCCAACAAACGTTTTGCATGGCGATGTCGGATTATCGAATTTGTCGGATTATTTGTATTCCGGAATTTTTTGAATAAGAGTACCTTGTAATCCGCAGAATTACAAATCAAAGAATTTATTTGAACTACGGATCATTATATACTACATTATTATGTACATATATAATATGAATGTGGAATTTAGTAAATTGAGCATCACAATGGAGAGCTAATTATTTTTTTTTATAAAAATAACATCATCAGTGCTATAAAACTTACAAAAACAATAAAGTAAGTTACAACCTTCTCCAATAATGCATTATATTAATGATGATTTGCCGAAATTTTTATGTACAATCTGCAGTGATAGGCGTGTCGGACTATAGGAGGCGTCAGATTAGACAGGGTCCGAATTACCGCCAGTCCACTGTATTAAAAACATTGCTCATAGTCTTTTAAAACAATAAATAAACAACAGAAGATTGGCTGCAATGTCTGCCTAAGTTCCCCAGGCGGGGCGCCCTATGCCCTATGCCCCTATGCCCCTATGAGACGCGATGTTTCTCCATTCCGTCCAGTTGAACTCCAACAATTCACACCCGTCAATTCATGCTGGCAATACCCCTGGTGTTGTAGATATTTATGGGAAAAAGTTATTACACAATCAAGCACCGTTTTATTCGGTTTTTATGGGCTAGGAAGGCTAAGGAGCAGGCGTATCACCAATTGAAAAGCAATTAACGTCGTCCATAGACATCAGTATAGTTGAAGCACACGCACGAAGACGCACTGGTTGAAGAAAAAGACTTCAACCAGTGCGTCCAGCCCGTACTCTCTTACGGTGCCGAGACGTGGACACTGACAGTCCGTCTCCTCGCCAAGCTCAAAGTCTCTCAGAGGGCTATGGAGCGAGCTATGCTCGGGGTTTCTCTGGTGGACAGAATTCGAAATGAAGAAATTCGCCGGAGAACCAGAGTCACCGACATTGCTCTTCAAGTTAGCAGACTGAAGTGGCAATGGGCTGGACACGTTTGTCGGAGAACCGACAATCGTTGGAGTAGACGAGTGCTGGAGTGGAGACCGCGACTCGGCAAACGTAGTGTGGTACGCCCTCCTGCTAGATGGAGCGATGATCTGCGCAAGGCGGCTGGCAGAGACTGGATGCGTGTAGCCGAAGATCGGGCTAGGTGGCGCGCCTTGGGTGAGGCGTATGTCCAGCAGTGGACTGCCGCGGGCTGATATTGATAGACATCAGCAGTACCAAAGGCATTGTAAAAGCGTTTCCGGCCTTTCATAAATGTGTAGGTTTGTTTTTTGAAGGTTCCAATGTCGTATCGATTCCGAATCACCGCTGGAGGTAGCTTGTTTGGCTACATTTATTTTTTTAACATTATTGTATTGTTTTTTTTTTTGGACATATTATAATATTTTACTTTCGACGTATGATATGAAAGCGTCGTGAAGAATATATCCATTACATTTCCAACATCGTTTAATATTTCAAATATACGTCGGTGTTAAAAAATCCAGTTTGGAAAGTATTTAGCAAGTCCAATCGAATCTCAACTTAATCCTGTCTTAGTTCGAGTCTCATTTTGAACGGCACCTGTACGATGGAGGAGCATAGATTTCGTGTGGGGTTGGGAACTTAAGACGCTCGCGTGTTTGCGAGCATTTGCCGGGCCTTTGTTTAGACGTGTTAGATCGATGCGGCTAATATATGTGAATCGAAATGCACCGCCGCCGGGCTTAATTCTCCGTCTGTCCATTTGTTCCGATTGTGGGCTTATTTATCGTGGCGTTGCCGGATCGGCTTGAATGGGAGTGAGAGTTGTTTTAACAAGTTTCCTCCGGAAGCTCGGAGACTTGTTTGAGAATGTGAACACAAACGAAATTAACTAGTTTAGTGAAATTGGTCTGATTACAAACTTCTTTGTATATTTCTTCGTCTTGCTCATTAGCAGACTTTTCGGAGTGATCTGTAATCCCTTCGAGCGGTGGTCTCTTCATCGGACACTTATTCACAGGAGTTTTACCTACAGTCTTTTTTAGTCGGTTTTTAGTCCCACATAACGGTACTATAGCGCTCAGCCTTGTCCTCTTAATCTTGCCCTACACCTCAAGAAGTTCTACAAAGGCGTCATTGCGTCTCGAACAATGGCCAAAGTATGTGACAATGCGACCTTGAACTATGGAAGAAAGACGTTGCTTTATGCAGAGGTTTACCAGAATAGGTTTCTGATTTTTGTAAATAAATATAGAAACAAACAACAACAAGGGATGCTTAGAAGGTTTGGGCACATGGAGAGGATGGAAGAAAAACGACAGGCAAAAGAAATTTACATTGTGAATGTGGATGGAAGGGTCGGTAGGGGAAGACCACGGAAAAAATACCTTGACCAAATTGCTGAAGTTTTTAAGAATGGCCAGGTCAAGAGTACCCTTAACCGGCGGGCTTACATGAGGAGAGTAATGAATGTGGAGGAAGCAAGGAAAGTATGCCGAGATCGTAGCAGATGGAGATCTGTGGTCTCTGCCTACCCACACGGGAGACAAGCGTGATGATATATATGTATGTAAATATAGAAACAAAAATGACATCAAACACATAGTGACATACACCACTGTAACAATACAACAGAATAGTTGTTTTCTAATATGCCTTGAGTTTATTACTAATTTTAACTACCAGATAGTTGAATGAGGTGACTATCGAGTAAGATACTCGATTTCTTCTCGGCAGATTTGACCTAGCAACAAATTTACCTATATCATAATGTTCACCATACTTTTAAGATATAGATGCAAACGAACAAGCGTGTCGCGTGTGTAGTTGAACGAACAAGAATCCATTACATAATATTATATATTATGAAATGGATTTATATTCGCTGTATCCGCCAACAAGTGGGGATTGCGTTTGAAATTTAACGCTACTGGTGAATGGAAATTGACCATTATATGATACAATCAACTTGAACTATCTACTAACATCCATTTCGTTTTATAGATTTGTAAATATGTCGAAAACTTTGTGACTTTTTTAAAAAACGTTGTGTTTTATATATTATCTAAATACCAATATTTTTAATACTGAGAGTATTAACATAGTGTAAGTGAAGGTAAAATAAATAAATAGTTATATTATATATTCACAAAGTACATGATTTTGAAAATATATTTGGTATACGTATCGAACGTTGCTAATCCAAACATCAGCGGCTTCACATCGATAGTTGGTCCTTCGAACCCGGATTAAATACCGACAGGACCACCGGCCCGGGGCGAATCGGCCCTTTGTCTTACCAATTGCTCGCCTTGGGACAGGTGAGGGCTTCCTTTGGGTTTTAATTAATAACGTCTCGGTAGTATGTTGCTTTTGTGATTAAAACAATATATGAATTGAGATTATCTGAATTCAAATTAAGGAATATAATACTATTATTAAATCAATTTTATATAAGATCATTAGGCATCTTTTCTGTGTGGAACCAGCTTCCTTCCGAACTGATATACCACTGAAACCTTGAAAAAACAAGCCTACTTATATTTCAAGGGTCGACAAAGCTTCTGCAATGTCTATGGTATTGTAGATGTCTATAAGCAACCACGATTGCTTAGTATCAGGTGATACACTCGCAAGTTTACATTTGTTTCCCATAAAATAAACACTCGAAATTGTTTCCAGCGCAGTTGATAATTAAAAAGAAGCCCACACACATCTCAGGGATTGGGAAATCTTTTTTTATGGGAAACGAAGGCAAACAAGCAGGTGTGTCACCTGATGGAAAGCATACAACGCCGCCCATAGACTTTCGCAGCGCTTTAGGCAGTGCGGAAGCGTTGCCGCCTTTAACGAAAGTGTCACTATGGGAGTGCAGGGGGAGGGGGAATTGGGTCTCCGGAACTCTGCCGTTCACCGTACGAAGTGCGGTAGCTAAGCTACCATTCAGACGCCAGTTTTCTGCGGGAGTGTGATACTTCCCCGGGCGAGCCGGCCCATTCACGCTACAGACAAATATTATGAAATTCTTGACAAAGTATTCGTCTGCAGCATGGCTCTGCCACTATAAAAATTTTAAAATCTCCTGCAATGTCTATGGTATTGCAGACGATGATTATTTTATTTCTTTATTTACTCGTTTACCTTCCTATACCATAAAATAAGCACTTAAATGTATTACCAGATCGTAACGAGCGTTTGCCAAATTACATTACAAATATTAATCAGATAAAGCTCAAGTGCTGAGGACGGACACGTCATAAATATTCACTTACCGAATCGGCGAATCATCGGCTCTCATAACGACGGTCTTAATACATCTCGAGAACGTAAACAATTCCCACCGAGACAATATTTCCCGCCCCTCGCCCCCCCTAGAGCGCCCGAATTAGTTGCACGCGCCGCCGTCATAAGTTATTAGCCGGCCTCGGGAGATTGTCTGGTACGCCAATGCTTGGTTAAATTATAAGTCGTACTCTTGAAGGACTTCCTTAACCGACATGTTGACTTCGTAAGATAGTGTACGAATCGGTGATAAGCGCTTCCCAAAAATTAAAAACAGTTTTCCAATAAAGAGTTTTTATTACTTGTGTGTGAGTGTTTTTGTGATACAACATAAAGTACAATGTTTGGTAGTGATAGAGCAACGCTGCAAATGCTTAGTCAAGAATGGCATATTATTTGTCTGTAGCATGAATGGGCCGGCTCGCCCGGGGAAGTACCACAATCCCGCTGAAAACCGGCGTCTGAGTGGTAGCTTAGCTACCGCGCTTCGTCCGGTGAGTGGTTGAGTTTCGTAGACCCAACCCCTCTCTCCCTCTATCTCTCTTCCTCCCATAGTGACACTTTCCTTAAAGGCCGGCAACGCTTCTGCACTGGCTATGGCACTGCGGATGTTTATGGGCGGTGTTGATTGCTTTCCATCAGGTGACAAGCTTGTTAGCTTGCCTTCTTATCCCATAAAAAAAGAAACGTCTGTCCACTCATCAATACTCTGTGAAACCAGCTACCTCCAGCGGTTTCTGAAACTATACGATATTGGAACCTTCGAAAAACAAGCCTACACATTTCTTAAAGGATGTCTATGAGCTGTGATCATTTACCATTGAGTGATACGCATGCTCGTTTAGTTTATTATAAATCCCATACATGTCCATGGTGGTCACAGGGTTCTACATCTCTGGAGGAGTAGGCACTAATACAGACCGCTTTGTCCGAGGTAAACGCACGCACGCACGCACCCAGGCACGCGCACACACACGCGCGCAAAAATGTAGAGAAAGAAAACGAATTAAGGACTGAGGAAAATGTACAATATTTTAAAAGTAGAAGAAAGAAGCATACGATGTAATATACCTGTGTAGTAGTGTAACGTCATTAAAAGGTTGTCCACCCACCCACCCAACATAGGCCGTGATGATCCATGTGGCTAGATCTTCTCTTCTATATCTAGTTTTACTTTCCGTCTCATTCATAATCACACAATAAAATAACAAATGTATCCTCTTCGATAATTTGTTTCGCCACGACAGTCAGATTCTGTCTCTCGTTATATTCTAATTATTTTTTTTTTCAAATTTTATAGTCACCAAGTACCCGCAAAACTTATACGTTACAACAAGATATTGATAATTTTACAAGAACCGAGAGCTCTGTAAGTCAGGCTTAAGACGCTGCCGAGATGGGGGGGAAGGTGACCCCCCCCTCCCCAGACCACCCACCGCCCGGCCCGCACGGTCTTAAGTATGCCCGGTACACAGTTAGCGCGAATATGTACGCCCACGGGTGTTCATTAACTTAGCATGTTAAGCCGATGATAGTGGATAGTGCCGTTGGACCTCGATCGGGAAATGAGTCTCACGGCTGCTGTGGCGTCCTTTGAAGGATTTATCGGGTGTGATTGTGTTAAATGTAATTCGAAGAATGGCTCGGGATAACTTCGAGCTTCGAGAGTTTATCCGGTGTAATGAAAATGCTGTTTACTACAACTGGCCACATATAAAAAGAGCGTTTTAAAAAATCTCTCGGATTATAATTATTATTAAACTTGATGTCCCAGTGAACTTCGTTTCACCTACAGTTTTTTTTTATCTCTGCCTATCCCCCGCAGGGGTTGGCAGAGACCACAGAGCTCCATCCGCTACCATTCATTCATCGCAACGAAACGGCTCTCTATTAGTCGCTTCTCGCCCTCGTGAGAAACAGAACGTGACGGGTGGCAAACCACGTCGGCCGTCATTTTCAACAAATTAGGTATATTATTATTTATTTGTCTTAGTGAATCCCACGAGCCGCAAGGGAGGATGGTGGTCAGCCCCAGCAGAGCCCTACATGTTGAGGTAAGGCACCATAGTACCCGGGGGAGCTCGATCCCAGGACGGTCGGCACGCTTGCGACTAAGCTCGCTCCTAGCCAAGCATACATTGGCACGGCTTACCGTGGATTGGTGGAGAGGAAGGGAAAGGATAAAGAAAAAAGGAAAGGTCAGGAAATGAAATGCGGATTGGGGGTTTACCAGATTCGGAATAAATATTTTGAAAATCCATACATATATTTATTCAGATGCGGGGATCGAACCCGCGGGCGGAGGGCCCCACCACTGAGCAAATCGGTCGTTATTTGCATTAACAATTTATTTAATTCAAATTAACGAAAATAATATTTCCTGCTAGGCTTATCTTCTCCTGGTATGTCAGTACTTAGGTACGCAATACTTTTCGAAATCGCACAAAGGAAACGACAGTTTTGTATAACAACACGTCCGTTAGACGATAAAGTCGTCACGAACGCCATCTATTGAAAGTAATTGGAACAAAAAGAATTTTTCATTTTCAAGGTTCAGTTAAAATTTCAAAAAGCAGCCATATTTTGCACGGCTAGGATCGTTGATAAGTTAACCTAACATACTTAGATCCGTCGTTGACCTGGTTTATTCCGCCATTAAGGATTAATAACCCTAATAATAATATTTTTAGTAATAATATTTTTATTATATACATACATACATATACACTTGTTTCCCGTAAGGGAAGGCAGAGACCACAGATCTCCATCTGCTACGATCTCGGCATACTGTCCTTGCTTCCTCCACACTCTTCCATCCTTTCGTTCATTCTTCTTCTCACATTCATCGCAGGGAGAAGGATAGAGAAGGATGCATAGGATAGTCAGGAAAGGCAAAAGCGGATTGGCGGAGTATCCAGACTCGGAATAAATATTTATGATCCCCAATAAGTCATTCACTTGCTAAAAAAAACAGTGACCCCAAATAAATCATTCACTAGCTTAAAAAAAACACTTTTTAATTTCTCACACGTTATAGATTAATTAATATTAAGTTCGCAATTTACTTCCACATCAGCCCTTACACGAAACGAATCCAAAATGGCGTCATGCAAAACGTACATCGAATACTTGAGACTCGTTCTTTTCCCGCCTCCGAGTGTCGTTGGCGGCATTAAATCTTAATAAAACCCGTCATGCATCACGGTGGAGCCCTTTGATTTCTCACTCGGCAAACCGCGTCTCCGCATATCAAAGAAAATCACAACTCTTTTCATTGCGCGCCGATAGAATGTTCACAAAGACCACAGTAATTGATCCCCCGCTCCTCCCGCCGGTTTTTAAAATTAAACTTTAGCGGTTGTAAGTACGAGCCGCGCCGGGGGCCACGATAGAGTGGACACTGCATCTCCAATTTACTAATACAAATAGGCGAGCCTTTGGCCCTCAGAGCCCCAGTGTACCTACAGGCGACGCTCTCAGAGGTGCTATTGTGTTCTACCCTCAATCGCGGTCTCGATTATCGAAAAGAAAACACTCATCTATATTTTAAATAATGATCAGGGCACGAGAGGTCGCCGGGCGGGGCGAACAGTCGGCTCGAGTGATGAATTGTGCGGGATAGCCCCAATAAAAGCTTTGTAACGTTGTCACCCTTGTGAATTCTGGTTCACATTGTTGTGCTGAGGAATTTTCACGTACCATATTGTTAGTTTTCAAAGGTCGATTTATTAACCGCATTTATTTACAAAATCGTTTTGTTCTAACTGATAGTATCTATCACCCAACTTTTTGTTATATTTTTAAAGGTTTTATTAAATCTAAAATTTTGAAAGTTCTAAATAATAATATGTACTATTTTAGCATATTTTACCAAAAATTAAATATTTTTAACCTAACGAAATCTATTGTGATTATTAAAAATAGGAAGGCATACGAGCATCGCCTGATAGGAAGCAATCAACGCCACGCATAAGCATCTACAATACCTTATTAATGCGGAAATCCATCACTATGTGGACAGTCAAAAGTTTTACTTAGCTAAGATCCGCGACAAGCAAAACAATAACGGAAAATTAATAATGTGTGTTTTCCTGCTGGATGAAGTGGTTTTATGCTGATTTCGTATCGGAAATACCATTGATGGTAGCCACAGAGCGGTGGTACGTGAAAAGAAGTTTCGAGAAAACGCACCGTACTGGTTCAAGGCTCATCCTTGGTGATGGAAGGGATGAATGTTTTCTTTGTGGCGAGTTGTGCGGTTGTATAATTCAGCTGTCGGGATTATTCCAAACAATTTGTTGAAGAACTCATCAACATAATAAAAGCTATTGAGGGATGATACATACCTCTATAATAATACCAAAGAATCTGTCCGGTGAGATCTTCCTCATTGAGGATTCAAACTATACGACTTGTGTGCTTAAAATCAAGATATTTTCAATCAAGAGTTCTTGATGGGTTTTTTTATGAGCTAGGAAGGCAAACGAGCAGGCGTGTCACCTGAAGAAAAGCACGCCACCCATAAACATCGATGTTATTTAAGAGCATGATTGACTATTTTAGGATCACAAAAGGTCCATAATAATTTATTGACATCAATATCTAAGGACAGCTAATTCATTTTATTTGATTTGAATTTTGATCTATTCGTACGGAACCGTCAGTATGTTTTTGGAGGTATATATATGTCTCGAATAAATGTTGAGGGTAACAATTTTTTTTTACACATTTGTATCTTCATTGAAGCGGGCGAAACGTAATATATAACTTCCATTTCTCGTCCTCGGACCGAAGCGTAAGCACAATGTACACTAATCAGCGACATTCGCTGCGAAATATATATTTTTTCAAGGAAAGAGGCTGAAATTTTTAAAAAAGGGCGTCGACAAACAACATTTAATGAACCCCCCGGACCCCGGACCCTCCCCCCGCTCCCCCCCATCGCCCATACATCATTAACCGGTAGGGGTGTCGCACAAACAATCTCGCTCCAGTTTCACGAAAGGGACCGGTTGATAGTAGGAGTAGTGGATTCGTTACAGCGAGACCTCGAGTGGCAGGCTATTGTGTGTCGAGTACGTCTGCGCCGTTGTGTCCGAGATGTGGATAATTGCCCCCGCTCGCTGCGAACAAAAAAATAATATATATATATACATACATAAATATGTTTCATTCGAGGAGATAGTTTGCTTGTGAATTTCGATAAGAGTCGTATGAGTCTTTATTCAATTCCTACTATTAGTTCACACTCTTGGCGAAATCGAAAAAATGCCGAAATCGAGCATCTGGTGGCCCAACCCAATGTAATAGGAGTGTCTAAGGCTCACCGACTTCGTTGGCTGGGCCACGTTGAGAGGATGGGGCAGGATCGCGCAGTCAAGAGAGCTTATGTAGGTCGCCCAACTGGACGACGTCCTGTGGGGCGCCCCTAGGTACCGCTGGAGAGACATGGTGGGACTTCCAGAAGGAGGCGCAGGACAGAGCACGGTGGCGTAAGATCTGTTATCAACCAACAAAATTAGTTAGTTCACACTCTTCATATATCTTGATCAAATTTTTCAATTGTTAATAAAATATTTTTTTATTCATCCGCTCAATTTCAAATACATTTTTTAAACTAGTAGTGGATGAAACCTGATGTTAATACAGGTTTTTTTTTTCAAATATTAATTCACTTATTAATTAATTTTAGTTTTATACGGGAGAACAAAAATTCTGTCATATAAGATTTTTAGCTAAGATTTTTATTTTTAGGATATATTATAACAGGATAAGCAATTACAGATTCTGCTTCGGAAAGGAAATGAAGATCTGAATGAGAAAAAACGGGGCAAGAGACTTTCCTTTTCTTTTCTTTGATGAAAATTAGTCACAACTATTATGCCAGTGTCAATTAAAAAATATCCAATCTCTTGAAATGTAACTAGTCAGCTTATCACGTTACGTTTTGATAAAATTGTGGCTATTTTACCAAAACCGTTTTTGAACTTTTTCAGGCAACTTAAAAAGTTACGCTACATGCATTTATTTCATATCACTTCACTTATACACCTTAATCAAACTATATTGTATATTACACCACCAATATGAAACAATATGGACAGTCAAAAGTTTTACTTAGCTAAGATCCGCGACAAGCAAAACAATAACAGAAAATTCTCCACCAACCAACCACTATACACAACACCAAACACACATTATCGGAACGGATATATAACGGAAGACAACCGAAAAGTCTTTTCGGTTGTCTTCCGTAGAGTCTACTATACCTGAAGATGCCTCGTGTTGGGGCGAAACACGTGTCGTTTACAAGATGGAAAAGTGATAATGTGTGTTTGATGTTGTGTATGGTGGTTGGTGGGTGGAGAATTGATGGCCGATTTTCGGTAAGTTTTTGGTTTAAGTTCCAAATAAATCCACCTAACCCAACAGAAAAACACACATTAATTTTCTGTTATTGTTTTGCTTGTCGCGGATCTTAGCTAAGTAAAACTTTTGACTGTCCATATAGTGATGGATTTCCGCAAAGTAACGCCTGACTCCATTAATAATATGAAAAAATATATCTGATGATAATATAATATTATGAAAATGAAATAAAAATACGACGTCACTGATCTATGCTTGCAAGAAAAGTGCTATGTCCAGCAGGAAAACGAGAAAAAAAGGCAAGAAACTTTCTCATTATTTTTTGCACTGAAAACAATAAGGTATTTGATATTACATTTTTAACGTATCCATGATGACGAAAAAGATTCGAATGTTACTTGTTTCTCGGCGGGTAGTGCAATGGTGAAACTGTGCAACTGGTAGGAATTTGAGCAAATCCTCAAATTCGCTATAATAAACTCGATATAGTACACAGAGAGATGACACATCTCTTCGTACAGATAATGGATTGAGCTTTATTATACAAGTGTTAGAAAAGCTTTATTAAAAAAACGTGTATACACTCTACAGAGCTAGATGCTAGATCTCCTCATTTTTTATCACCTTTGTCCACTGCGCTGCTATACGCATATCGCCTTAACCCATTTCCATTCGCTTGGCTCCTGTGTCATTTTTAATGAGACTCCAATTTCGACCTATTTTAATATTCTCGTCTACTTGGATACAAAATGCTTCGGCGAAGGAAATGTCACTCTTTTTTGTTTTTTATTGCTTTTTTTTTGGAATTCATATCATGTTCTATAGTGGTAGAGCCATACAACTACGATGAACTAGCTTAATCGGGAAGCTATATACCACACTGTAACAGAACCACCTAACGGAACATCGACCTGGAGATAGGAGCATTTGTATATGATACACGCGTTTCATAAGCCATACAACTTCATGAGAAGAATACCTGAAAATTGCGAACTAGGGTCAATGAGGAGGACATTGCAGAAACGTTGCCGGCCTTTAAGAAGTTTTTAGCCTTTTTTTTTAAAGATCCAATGTTTATTAATGGAGTCAGGCGTTACTTTGCGAAAATCCATCACTATGTGGACAGTCAAAAGTTTTACTTAGCTAAGATCCGCGACAAGTAAACAACATGGAAAATTAATAATGTGTGTTTTCCTGCTGGATGAAGTGGATTTATTTGGAACTTAAACCAAAAACTTACCGAAAAACGGCCATCAATTCTCCGCCCATCTACGGAAGACAACCAAAAAGTCACTTTTGTGTTGTGTTCGCAAAGTAACGCCTGACTCAAGTCTGAGTCTGACTGAGTAACGATCAATTCTCCACCCACCAACCACTATACACAACAACAAACACACATTACCACTTTCCCATCCTGTAAACGACACGTGTTTCGCCCCAACACGAGGCATCTTCAGGTATAGTAGAGTCTACGGAAGACAACCGAAAAGTGACTTTTCGGTTGTCTTCCGTAGAGTATAGCGACATAGCAGTTTAAAAGATTTGGCAAACCGAACAATATATTATATATGACACAAGAATTGATTAAAAAAAATATATTATTATATAAAATTTATAACCTTCATTAAATCAAGTTGCAAAGCCGATGATAAACCCCCTAATAAACTAGGTTGGGTGTCGTACAGTTTATATAGACTTAATGTCATCCCAAATTTACGTATTGTTCCTCAAGATGCTTTACGGTGTCCCTTGAACAGGTAATGACGTTATTTATTGGCAGTTAAAACCCCTCCTCAGGTCGGAGGACAAAGAGTCTAAATAGTCCTGCGGCTGTTTCTGCCACCATTTATAACTTCCCTTTTAATAGTTTGAACATTAATAGTTGGAGCATTTGATCGTGTTGGAACATTTAGTGTTTAAGTGTGTAAGAGCCTTTACATATTATTTCTTATTTTTTTTTCTTTACTGGCAATTAGTTATAACTATTATGCCAGTGTCAAGTAGCATACATACATACATATCGTCACGCCTGTCTTCCGTATGGAGGCAGAGACCACAAATCTCCATCTGCTACGATATCCGCATACTTTCCTCGCTTCCTACACTCATTAGTCTCCTCATGCAAGCCCGCCGGTTAAGGGTACTCTTGACCTAGCCCTTCTTAAAAAACTTCACCAATTTGGTCAAGGTATCTTTTCCGTAGTCTTCCTCTACCGACGTTTCCACCCACATAATGGTGTCAAGTAGAATGCAATAATATCAAGTATCTTGAAATTTTCTAGTTGGCTTGTCACGCTACGTCTTGACAAAACGGTGGCCTATGCACCAAAACCTCCTATGCTCTTTTGCAGTTAACTTAAAAAGTAACGTAATCGAAGTATATTGTATAATATGCCACCGCAATTAAACAAACTGACAATAACAATAAAGTGGTAGAGCCATTCTGCAGACGAATACTTTGTCAAGAATGGCATAATATTCGTCTGTAGCTCGAATGGGCCGGCTCGGCCGGGGAAGTAGCACACTCCCGCAGAAAACCGACGTCTGAGTGGTAGCTTGGGTACCGCGCTTTGTCCTAACAGCGCTTGAATTCCGAAGGCCTAACGCCCTTGCCCCTCCCCTTCCATAATGACCCTTACCTTAAAGCCCGGCTACGCTTTTACATACCCTATGGCACTGTGGATGGCTATGGGCGGTGTTGATTATTTTCCATCAGGTGACACGCCTGCTCGTTTGCCTTCGTATCCCATTAAAAATAGTTTCTAATGTTTATTATATTATATTAAACCTTATTATATATTGATTAGAGTAATGTTCTAATTATATTATACTAGACCATTCATTAATGACTCGTCCGCGAAGAATGCAGCCCTCCAAGGTTCATTTCCTCTTCCTCGGTTTATTTGATATCCACCGCGCTCCGCGGGACAGCGTCTTGACAAAAATCAAACTGGAATAAATCCGTAGCGGGGCGGCCACCATCTTGAAGTCAACAATGGCTTTCGACTTGTTCTTTGCGTTGCAGCGTTATTAAAATCTCGTGAAACAATCGACTCGAAAGCGCACTTCCGTGCTCCGCGTACACACATGGACTGCTCGGTTCGAAGGAATTTTTTATTATTTATATATGATGATGATGATATATTATATTATTTATTTATTTATTCAAACTATGTGGACAGTTAGAACTCTTACTTAGCTACGATCCGCGACAAGCAAACAACACTTACTTAACTTATTGTCTATAACAGCACATATAAGAGATTTTTATTTTATTATTATTTTATTGTTCTTAATTGTTATTATTTGTATTTAAGTGCCTCACTGTTGGTAATCATGGTTAACAAATTTTAATTCTATATTTCATGATATCTTTCATTTTTGACGATTTTAATCTTTTACTTAGCTAAGATCCGCGACAAGCAAACAACAATAGAAAATTAATAATTTGTGTTTTCCTGCTGGATGAAGTGGATTTACAGGGAACTTAAACTAAATCTTATCGAAAATCTCTCCACCTGCCAACCACTATACACAATACCAAACACACACTTTTTTTTGGGACACGAGCAAAGCGTGTCGCCTGATGGAAAGCAATCAACGCCGCCCATGGACAACCGCGACACCGCAGGAGTCGCGGAAGCGTTGCCAGCCTTTTAGGTATGTATAGGTTTGTTTTTTGAAGGTTCCATTGTCGTAACGGTTCGAAAAGACCGCCGAGTGTAGCTGATTCCACAAACTGGGGGTGCACGGAAAGAAGTTACGAGAGAAACGCACCGTAGTAGATCGCCACTCATCCAGATGGTGGGGATGAAATTTTTCTTTACGGCGAGTTGTGCGGTTGTGGAATTCGGCGGGGGGAATTATTCCAAATAATTCCTTGGAGCACTCCCCATGATAGAAGCGGTAAAAAATGCTGAGAGATGAGACATATCTCCGCAGCGCTAGAGCCGATACATCACGCTGATCGGTGAGATCTTGGTCATCGACGATTCGGACACACACACACACACACACAACACACACACACACACATACACGCAAATACACACAGAGAGAGAGAGAGAGATAACATACATAACAATTTTTATTCTCGTTTAAATTAAAAGCTCCATGTGTGTACAGTCACTCAATGCATGGAATATTAATACCGAGGCCACACCGATGGAGCCTCGAAGAATCATTAAGGGATAATTATAACGCCACTTCGCAGGAAGCTGAAGGGTTCCCCCACTCGGAAATCTGATTCTTTCTTTGTTTTTTTCGCGACGGAAGTCGAAAATTTTCGAAACAACTCACTTGGATCGAGAGTCGCACCCCCTTTGTTTTACACCTATTTCCGCGTCGAGGTGATACCGCGACATAGAAGTATTTTATGGTTTGTTGTTGCCCACTAACTTTCAAGCCAAGGCAAGCGTTTAAATCCTTTCCGAACACAGTTTTTTTATGGGATAAGAAGGTAAAGGAGCAGGCTGACAACATATTATTAATCGAAACATTTCATTCTTTTCATCATCATCATCATAATCAACAACAGCCTGTGGCAGTCCACTGCTAGACACAGGCCTCCCCCAAGTAACGCTACCTCGCCCGATCTTCGGCTTCACGCGTCCAGTCTCTGCCAGCCGCTTGCGTAGATCGTGGCACCATGTAGCCGAGGGGCGTCCCAAATTACGCTTGTCAAGACGCAGTCTCCGCTCCAGCACTCTATTTTCTTTTATCTCACTCTTTTCTTCTTACTTCTAGTATATACTATATACATAATTAGATTACGCAACCACGTAACAATGGGGCTTCTGGGTGGCACAGTCGAAATGCGCTGACACCGTGGAATGCAACTTCGTTTCCACTAACCTGGGAACACTCAGCGGACACCAATCACAAGTTTCCCGGCACTCTTGTTCTTGATTTTAGTTTTATGTAGTCAATTATTATATTGAAAATTTAATTTTAATAAATTAATTTAAGAAAGTTTGGTTTTCTTTTGGAGCTATTCCTGTTTGGTTTTTTTATGCGGCCGTTCATAAGTAACATATCAATAAAGAAATTTTATTTACATTGCAGTAAAAGAGTATATATATATCAATAAATTAAATGAAACTTCGTAAAGGAAGACAAGTATTTTTCCCTTTGACCGTGCGCGGGTACACAATTCACATTAATTACCTCTAATAGAAGTCGTAACAATAGTTTTATTTGCTCACCTCCATTGCGGGTACAACAAAGAGTTCGTACGGCTTACTCTCCATACCGTTGTGGAAATTTAATTCTTTACAGTGCAGCACTCAAGTACCGCGCACCTATCAGATACAAACCGCTACTTTTTTTATGGGATAGGAAGCCAAACGAGCAGACAGGTCTCAGGATTGAAAGCACTCTATATATATATTTTTTTTTCACCTTTCATCGCCTTTACCATGGGGAGTGCTTCGGGAAATAGTTCGGAATAATTCCACTACCAACAACTGAATAAACAGAGGTTTCATCCCGGCCATCTAAATGAATCCATTACGGTGCGTTTTTCCGAAACTTCATTCCACTCACCACCACTATGGAACCAATTAATTACATTCAGCCATATTTATTAACCATTGCGATATTGGAAATTTTAAAAAACAAGTCTACTCTACGCATTTGTAATGGTGGTAATGGCGCATGGTTTTGCACATGTCTATGCTTGGACCCGCTTGCTCGTCTGCTTCCTGTACCATAAAAAAAAACTTTATTTTCACTCTTATTGTATTGTGTGCCTGCAGAAAAACTAATCAGTCTATTCCTTAATCATCCAAACTCAGAATAAATCGAACCCACGGCTATGGCTTGCAAAGCGCCATGCTATTTACGTCGCCACCCAATTTGCACAGTAACAATAATCCATAAGCTTTTGTCATTAAC
Source organism: Baronia brevicornis (assembly GCA_031353405.1). Lineage (NCBI taxonomy): Eukaryota > Metazoa > Arthropoda > Insecta > Lepidoptera > Papilionidae > Baronia > Baronia brevicornis. The sequence continues at coordinate 713,848 of JASFAT010002449.1, forward strand.
CTCTTCATGAACGACGACTCACGAATTTTTTTAAGTGAGAAAACATTGATAAAATTTTTCTTTTTATTACGAGTTATTCACCTTATATCTATAACAATTCAGGAGGATAAGAAAACAACACGAAATAGTAATTTTTACAAAAAAACAGATAAAGTCCTCATATGCGGCCATTTAGCGTAATTTCTCTTGAAATAACTAAAATAAAAGAAAAGCTAAGCTTCAGGAACATGAACAAGAGGTTAAATTGTATCGATATTTATATTCGCGTGTGGTGTACTGCGTTGCCATCGGTACGAGGTACCGGCGGTCGGGTAGTTGTTAAATAGTGCAACAAAAGACGTGGTCGGCGGTTCATTAATAATGCATCGCTTCGGTTTCGGACCTTCGCCTTTTGTGTGATCTCCCGACTGTTTACACACCCCCGTGGACCTGGCGGGCGGCTCGATTTGTTAATGCGCCTTTTTCTTGGTGTATTTATAATTCTTTGAATATGGCGGGTAGAACGATTTTAAGTTGAAACAGGAATGTTTTAAAATAACTAACTTTGTTGGCGCAGCGATCCAAAATGGATCTTGGCTTCCGATCAAATCTTACCATGCCCTGTCCTGCGCCACCTCCTGCCAGTTATATACTTAAAGGTTGCGGAAGTCATCTTCGATCCTGTCTCTCCAGCGGTACCTAGGGCACCCCACAGGACGTCGTCAAGTTGGGCAACCCACATACGCTCTCTTGACCACGCGATCCTCGTCCATCCTCTCAACGTGGCCCAGCCAACGAAGTCGGTGAGCCTTAGTCACTCCTATTATATTTGGTTGGGCCACCAGATGCTCGATTTCGGCATTTTTTCGATTTCGCCAACTGCCATCATCACTTTTAGTTGGGCCCAGGATCTTTCGGAATATTTTGATATTAATATAAGTCTTGTTAACCATTCCAACTAAGCTAATGTTACTGGGAAGATATGGTTCGTTGGAAATATCAGGTGGATGCTGATCTGCGCGACCTTCAAGCCAGCAGTTTTAATAAATAAATGAATATTTTTTAAATTCTTTATTTTTCGACAGTCGGCTTTTACCACCATTCCGTAATTAGAATCCTCTGGACGGAGACGAAATGGTGAAAGAAACACCGCAGGTATTCTCTTTTTTGGGAGATTTTTTTTCTGCGATTCTCTTTTTTGGGAGATTTTTTTTCTGCGTACACAATGCGGCAGGCAATGTGAGCAAATCAAATGTTATAAATACTCTCACAGATTATCGGGAAATCGTTAATGAAAATGAAAAATATTTTATCTAGTTACCATGAACCCTATTAGGTTAATGTTACTAGAAAAAGTATTTTTTTTTATTGGATAGGAAGGCAAACAAGCAAGCGTGTCACCTGATGGAAAGCAATCAAGGCCGCCCATAGACTTCCGCTGCGCCATAGGCAGTGCAGAAGTGTTGCCGACCTTTAAGGAAAGTGTCATTATGGGAGTAGGAATGGGAGGAAGAGGGTTAGAGGCAGGGGGAACCGGAATGGGAGGGGAGGGGGTTAGGCCTCCAGAACTCGGCCGCTCACCGTACGAAGCACGGTAGGTAAGCTGCCACTCAGACGCCGGTTTTCTCGGAGTGTGGTACTTCCCCGAGGAAGGCGGCCGATTCATGCTATGAACAATTATTATGCCATTCTTCACAATGTATCCGTCAGCAGCGTGGCTCTGCTACTACACTAAAAGTTTGTATATTATTTTTATCATTTTAATATGATTTTTTTTTCTATATTTTAAAATATTTTTTCTAGTTACATTTACCCTATGAAGGTTAATATAACTGGAAAAATTATTTTCCGTTTCAGATTGTAATAACTATTATTCATGTATTTGTGGGATGGAACCATTCTGCATAACACTGTCCAAGTATTAAAATGACGATCAAACATTTGAAATCCACTTTGTCGCTCGTACAGTCGCAATTAAGGCCCGGAGCACACCGTTCCAATGCGATACAGATATTGAGGCGCGCATACGTGTGTACATTGTTTACCCGAAACCAAAACTCTGACCTCTCGCGCGTAAAATTACTATCACCTTGCCAAGGTAAATATGTCGGCAAGAAATTCGCTTTGAACCCTCGGCCCTTTGTTGTTCAACTAAAACTATTCTCGGCTAATCCCCGGTATAAACAGCGCTTGTTAATAAATTAAACGTGTTATTAATATATGTTCCTGTGACCCCCATGGTCGGCAGGTGTCCCCCCAGGGCGTTTTATGTTCCGTTTCGACAAAGGAGAGACGGCAAGAAACGCTAATTTCGTTCCAACTGTAAATAACGTGGCCGCCAAGCTTTTTGTACCGTTCTGAATTAATAAACGACATCGCTACTGGCCCACACACGTGAGCCTTTGATGCTTTAGAAACAATTTGTTACTCTTTCCACGGGTTCGCGGCGGGCTAATTTCTAAAACTTATATGCCAATATTTCATTTGGGATTTTTGTGTGCGGGTCTTAGATGATACATCTATCATCTTAGACCCGCACACAAAAATTCCAAATGAAATATTATAAAGAAAACGCAAATTACAGCATTAGCCGATGGGCTAATTATGTAGTATTATTTAAGTCTGTAACTTGTATTTGTGCCTAATAAATAAATAAATTCTCTCTCTGAGTCCTAAGTCCCCCTGGTGGGGCATAGGACAGACACGACGCTTGTCCATCTCGATATGTCAGACACCATACGCTTAGAAGGTATCATCAGATTGTATTTACTTAAATTTTAAGTGTAAATGGAGGGCCGTTTCGCTGCGATGAATGGTAGCGGATGGAGCTCTGTGGTCTCTGCCAACCACTGCGGGGGCGTGATAGGCGTGATAGGCGTGAATATAGAAATGAAAAAAAATTTGCAATAGCAACTTTCTTTGCAATAGCGAGTTATTTTATTCCCATTGATTTCGGCATTCATTTTTAATAAGAACAATGAAAATAATGGGATAAAACCTTGTGTTTTATCCGCGTCCATATCCCGAAGATAATCCCGGCGAATCTCCGTTCCGTCCGCCAATGTAACCTAAGCTAATAAATAGGAGTAGAAAAAGTCGGTCAGGGAGATGCCCGGGTGGCACTAAGTGAGTGCTTTACGTCATATCCGAAATCCCGGTAAAGTGAGTCCGGTAAAGCCGGGCAGTGTTCGATGGTCGGCGCGCTCGTTGCGATCTCAGTAATAGCAATAGCTTTGTATTAAAGCCGCTGGGAAGATGTCTTTGCGTGTGGTACAAGTAACAAGCGAACTACACTCTCCTCCCCACTACATCTACACGAGTGATGATCGAGTACATTTGTTTTTTTATGGAATAGGAGGGCTTATGAGCAAGCGTGTTGCCTGATGGAAAACAATCAACGCCGCCCATAGACGTCCACGACACCACAAGGACCACAGAAGCGTTGCTTACCTTTAAGGTATGTGTATATGCTTGTTTTTGAAGGTGCGAATGTCGTATCGGTTCGGAAATACAACTGAAGGTAGCTGATTCCACAGGATAGTGGTGCGTGAAAAGAAGTTTAAGGAAAACCGTACCATATTGGATAAAAACTCATCCAGATAGTGAGAATCAAACTTTAGGTGTAGTTGTACTTTACAATAGTTTATTTGCTTAATTTTTATTTTGATTGTTACTTTTGATGTTGTTTGTATTGTGCCTTGAATAAACAAGTTACCTATCTCACTATCAGTACGGTGAGCTTTTCCCGAAACTTCTTTCCACGCACCACCAATCTGTGGAACCTACCTACCTTCAGGGGTATTTCCGAACCGATGCCACATTGGCATGCCTAAAAGGCCGGCAACACTTCCGTGACTCCTGCGGTGTCGCGGTTGTCTATGGGCGGCGTTAATTGCTTTCCATCAGGCGACACGCTTGCTCGTTTGCCCTCCTATCCCATAAAAAAACATTTTTTGATACACATGAAAATATGCCACGCCATTTACGTCGTCAATTTTTTATTTAACATAGTGTATATTATCCAGTTACACCTGGTATATTACACCTGGAAGCGCTCCGTAACGGCAGAGATAAAATCCATCGGGTTGACGTGGCCTGAAGTGACGCGCGTTGCTCAAGACCGATCGCAATGGAAAAGCACTGTGGACGCCCTCTGCCTCACCTCGGGGACATAGGACCATAAAGAGATATTATCTAGTACCTATCACTCCTAAAAGAATGTCCTATAAGTCGAAAAAGAAAGTGTTGGCTACGTAATATCAGGGGGTGAACTGGGATAGCGAGTGCTCCAGAACTGCTGCACCTCGCGAAGAAGGAGGAAAGTTGTGCTGAATTGGCTGCCAACCTTCGCAAGTCGGAGAGGCACTCTTAGAAGAAGAACAAGTCCTAAATGAAAACACTTACAGACTTAAGTAATATTAAGTGAGAAAATGATCGCTGCTCTCTCCCACCTTGGGCCACAGCGTTATATTGGCGTGGCTTAGCGCTTTTTCATCAATCCTGCTTTATTACGGCGGATTCGCTTTTGTCTACGTCCGGATGCCGGTCATTTGGACCGACCGCGCCACTCTCTATTACACCCGTCCGATTCCATTCGTATCTGTCGCGCGGGAACGCCTGGCCCCGTCTTAGGATGTCATCGGGCTCGTTTATGGCTTTTCGGGACATTTCTTGGGGTTCCTTAATTGGAAATACTTTCGGATTTCTTCATAAGGCTCTATTAAGTCGCGCTTAAAATTAGGTTTTAAATCCCTTGTAATAAACGTAATATATTAACTACAGATGACATTGTAAAAAAAAGTATAAAGCAGTTAATTTTAGAGGAATTGTCACCTTGTAACTTAATAGATTTATTTTATGGGATAGGAAGGCAAACGAGCTGGCGTGTCACACGATGACTGATTATGATGGGAAAATTCGCGAGCAAATGGCGGATTGATCAAAAAAACATTTATTTATAGATTACGTAATATTAGGGAGTGGATCGAGGTAGCGAGTGCTGCAGAACTGCTTCGCTTCGCTAAATACAAGGATAGTTGTGCTGAATTTGCTAACGACCTTTGCCAATCGGAGAGGCATTAAAAAAGAGATTATTTATTTCTTTTATACAAGTGAATGCTTTATATTAATTTCTTCCGAGGGAAAAGTCCGAGACATGGATTGTTGGCAACCGCGGTAGCCAGAAATGAACGTTGGCCCAAAATTTTGGCAACCATGGCTGCCATCAAGCAAAGTATTGGTTATAGTAAGTCTAATGAGAAATAATATTGATTTTAATTTTTCATGTCATCACCTCGTTATTTTTAATATGAAATTCTTGCCAGCTTCGTTTTTTATATATACTTCCTATTTTCTCCTCTTTTTAAGCCTGTTGATGTATCACCGGCAGCCATTGTCCGTTTGTTTTGTGTTTGGCAATTTTTAACGGGATTACAAGCGGGGCCCGACTTGATCACGTCTTCGCGTCTACCCTCAATTTATGGGGCAATATTTTACGGAATATTGACTAAAGTAGCCTTTAATCTACTGATATAATGGACGGTTTAGTGGAAATGTATCTTCGGATTCAATTGTGTTCCGTATGTTATTGCCATGGGGATGTCGCTCTTGTATTGTCTATTTTTATTTCTTATTATCTATTTTAATGCTTTAGTTAGATTTTATGGGGATCATATATGTTTTCTCCAGTGTTTGTCGGATCTTCGACAAACATGACCAATACTTAGGTTCTCTAGCTAACTGATATCATCTGATCTCCGATAGAGGTATTAATGAATATCTAATAAAATATGTGTATAGTCAGAATTTTACTCAGCTAAGATCCACGAAAAAATTTTTAAGTAAGTAAAATTCAGACTGTCCACATAATGCTTTCCACAAAATAACTCCCGATTGCATTAATCATCTTATATATCAAATGCGCTGTTTAAATTTTCATACTGAATCGATAAAACAATACGAATCAATCAGTCAACAGCCCCCGGTAGATCACCGATGGACATAGGCCTCCCCTAAGACACGATACCTACACCGATCTTCGGCTTCACAAATCCAGCCCCTTTCAGCCGTCCTACCTAGATTTCATTTGCCAAAACGAGCTCTTCACTCCAGCATTTTTTTCCGCTTTTACCATGGGGAGTGCTCCGAGGAATTGTTTGGAATAATTCCCGCCGTCGAATTCCACAACTGCACAACTCGCCGTAAAGAAATGTTTCATCCCCACCATTTGAATGAGTGGCCATTTACTATTTATAGTAAATCACCACTCATTCAGTTGGTGCGTACACAACCACTCTTTGGAACCAGCTTCCTTCCGTGGTCTTTCCGGACCGATACGACATTGCACCTTCAAAAAACAAGCCTACACATACCTAAAAGGCCGGCAAAGCTTCCGTGACGCCTGCGGTGTCGCGGTTGTCTATGGGCGGCGTTGATTGCTTTCCATCAGGCGGCACGCTTACTCGTTTGCCCTCCTATCCAATGAAAAAAAATATTCTACATCAGCGGTACACATACTTATCTTCGGGAGCACTCGTGAACAAACCGTCCGAAGAGCGCTAACGATTCGGCGATACTCGACGCACTACTGCTATGTCCCTGGCACCGATCCCGATGTAATGGGATTAAATCATGCGACATTAGCGTCGCCCGCCGCCCGTCACCACGCCACCATAAATAATCCCGCTTTTATTAAACTCGTCGAGATAAATGATTATGGACTGTCCCCTTGTTTGTTTGAGCTTTCTTCTGGCCAGCGCGTCCTCACCACGTAGTGGGTATTTAACTAATCAACTTATCTTACGTTCTCCTACATGTTTTTTTTATGGGTAAGAGAAGCAAACGAGCAAACGTAACCTGATGTAAAACACTAACGCCGCCCACAGACATCCGCAACACCAGAGACGTCAACAGTTGCGTTGCCAGCCTTTTTCTCTTCTCTTTTCTTTGATGGCAATTAGTTATAACTATTATGCCAGTGTCAAGTAAAATACGATAACATCAAATCTCTTGAAAGATATTATAACTAGTTAGCTTATTACGTTACCAAAACTTTCTATAGACTTTTTCAGTCAATTTAAAAAGTCACGATACACGCATTTATTTTATATCACTTTACTTATACGGCTTAATCGAACTATATTGGACAATCAAAAGTTTTACTTAGCTAAGATCCGTGACAAGCAAAACAATAACAGAAAATTAATAATGTGTGTTTTTCCGTTGGGTTAAGTGGATTTATTTGGAACTTAAACCAAAAAACTTACCGAAAATCGGCCATCAATTCTCCACCCACCAACCACTATACACAACACCAAACACACACTATCACTTTTCCATCTTCTAAACGACACGTGTTTCGCCCCAACACGAGGCATCTTCAGGTATAGTAGACTCTACGGAAGACAACCGAAAAGTGAGTAGAGTCTATTACTTTTGACTGTCCATATAGTGATGGATTTCCGCAAAGTAACACCTGACTCCATTAATAATCGAACTATATTGTATAATACACCACCAGAATTAAACAGTATAACTGATAATAACATAAGATTATGAAAATGAAATAAAAACACAACGTCATTGATGTCAGTTGGCGGGAAAAGTCGTTGCCGCCCATTATTTATTTATTTTAAATTTTTTGCGCATAGTGAGTGAACGGATTTAATGTCATTGGGCGTTCTCTCTGTCAGTCAGTACGTTTAAAAATATTATAGTAGTTAAGGTTGAAATGATAACTCTACCACCTATTACATCAGTTTAGATTAAAACTGAACATATCGACGACAGGAAACGTTTTTGTTGTAAGTAAAAAATGACGTATTTCGGTTTTATACACCAGTCAAACAAAAAACCTGCGCCGAATGGTCTCGGTCATATTTCAAAAGAATTAAATATTTTTTTTAATTCTTTTAAAAAAGTATTTCGGAGATCATTCGATACAGTTCTTTTTTTCTGATTCAAATGGCGTATAATAGGAGCTGTACAATGAGCCGCATGTCATCAAAACCATTAAAATTGGAAGGCTTCGTTGGGCTGGGCCCGTAATACGATGGACGAGACTAGAGTACCCAAACTCCTACTCAACAACAAACTAGATGATCGTAGAAGCCGCGGAATGCCTAAACTCAGATAGCTAGATGGAGTCGAGGACGACGTAAAGGCAATCGGTGCGAGGGGGTGGAGAGAAAAGCCCAAACTGAGATCCGACTGGAAAAATTTACTGAACCAGGCTAAGGCCCACGCGCGGCTGTAATGACTTGACTTAACGATGATGAAATGGCGCATAAAACCATAATACGTCATTTTCTGCTTACATCAAATGAGTTTTCCTTCGTAGATATATTTAAAATATTATTGGAATTACTTATCTAATTTTAAGAACGTTTTATATTGAAATTATCTTGATGAGGTCAGCGGAAGTAAGTGACTTTTTTTTAAATAATACTATATTATAATATTAACATTAAAAAGGAAAAGCTTGTCTCATCAAAACAAACTATAGCAGTAGGTATTAATCCGAGGTGACAATAAGGACGGTATTCCCATGGTAGTTTGTCGCCTGGGGAAATATTTTTAAATAATCGGATAGCGATCCCGTGCCGAGGGCATTTCCTTCATACGTGACAGTGGCCCGCTGTCCACATGAGTGAAACGCTTGTAATTGGCCGAGTCGCATGGGTGTTGCGTAACATGCAATCCAATTATGGTATCGTTGATTGTTTATGTGTACATTTATTTATATATAATCATTAATGGAGTCAGGCGTTACTTTGCGGAAAACCATCATCATGTGGACAGTAAAAAGTTTTTACTTACAAACAATTTATCGTAGTTACGTAGACGGCTCTACAAGAAATGCTACGAATACAAATTCATGCTTAGCTAAGTAAAAACTTGACTGTCCACATATATAGAATCACCTATGTTTGTATTTTCGATGTGAAACATCTTATCGCGGGGTATGGGAGTAAAATCGTAGACAGAAATGTCGTCTCGATTCAGGCTACGCTCCCCTCCACTCGACTCTATACAGAGTCACTTACATGTGGTCGTAAGCATACGGTAGAGGCCGAGCCATCGTCTCGATTCTAGCTACGCTTCCCTTTACTCAACTCGGGGCATGAATCGTAATTTTAATGTTACACATCTACCAAGCGTCCTATGACTTTTTTTTGCAGAACAGGCATACGGATCACTTGGGGTACGATAGGGATCACTAGGACGGTAAACGAGCGGGCGTCGTATCTGAAGGAAAGCTATCATTCCCCCCCTCCCACACATAGACATCCGCAACGCCATAAGCATTGCAGAAGTGTTGCATTTTAGATTGTTGACGGTTACCGGATTGTGTTAATGGTCATGCATTATTGTCAATTATAGATTTTTTTAAATAGTATAATGTCATATCAATCTTAAATCTGTAACTTACTCTTATTATATTTATTTTAAAAAAAACGGCATTGAGATTTTTTTAAAGAAATTAAAAAAATCTCAATGCCCCGGCCAAGAAGCTCTTTATTTGCCTGGCAGTCAATAGTTTATTATCGTAAATTGAAAAACAATGTTAGTCTTCTTTTCAAATTTAATTTTTATTTATCGACATAAAAAATTACATTTCTCTTAACAAACGTCAGTCCGCTATTAATCAAGCTTCTATCACCATTTCGCAATAAGGTTCCTCAGAACAAATAAAAAACGGCCAAAGAAACTCCGCAGGTATCCACTTTTTTTTTAATTTTTTATCCATTTTACAACACGATAATTTTTTAAAATCTTATACTCTCAAAACTAACCAGGAGAACGTTCAGTTATGTTTAATTAAGAAACATTCAAGTATCAAAGATAACAGAAATCATTACGTATAAAAAACAGGCCCGGATTGGCCCTTTAAAAAAAGGGAAAAATGATTTTGTATTCGTAGCGTTTCTTGTAGAGCCATCTACGTGCCTACTACGAAGCTACGACAAATTGTTTCTAGGGAAAGCATGATTAATATTGCAAATAATAGATTGTTTATTACAACACTCTAACATTATTAGTTGTGATGACCGCTAAGCAATCCTTATGGGACGTAATTAGGGTCTTTTACAGTTATTATAGGTAGTGCAAGACACTGGAGTGGAGGGTGTGTTCGATGTGAATAGTTTTGTAGATTATTATCAATAACCTTTTATAGATTATTATCAATAAAATAGAAGCTAAGTTTTTTGTAGGTGCTAAGCTAAGGTGTTGATGTTTTTTTTTATGGGATAGAAAGGCAAACGAGCAAGCTTATCGCCTGATGGAAAGCAATCAACGCCGTCCATGCGTTGCCGGCCTTTGAGATTATGGCGAGATTATAGTTGGAAGGGTCGGTAGAGGAAGACCTAGGAAAACATACTTTGACCAAATTGCCGAAGTTTTTAAGAAAGGCCACGTCAGGAGTACCCACAACCGACGAGCTTGCATGAAGAAAGTGATGAGTGTGGAGGAAGCAAGGAAAGTACGCCGAGATCGTAGCAGATAGAGATCTGTGGTCTCTGCCTACCCCTACGGGAAACAGGCGTGACGATATGTATGTATTATAAATAATACTCAGTATAAAAATCACGAACCGCCGAATGGACTTTAAATCTTGCGCCGCAAGGGGACTTGGATAGGCCATACTCACCGAAGAAACCCTGACCTGCGCTGCGCTGAAATGGACTACTCAAGGGAAAAGGAAGCCAGGCCGACCTGGACACACCTGGAAGCGCTCTGTAGCGACCGAGATGAAATCCATCGGGTTGACGTGGCCTGAAGTGAAGCGCGTCGCTCAAGACCGATCCTAATGGAGAAGCACGGCCCTCTGCCCTATCTCGGGGATATAGGACCATAAGAGAGATGCGTTTACTTTTTACTCTTACGTATAAAACTAATTCTGCCTTCGGACATCCTATGATATCCTACAAGCTTTGCACGTAGTGCCTTTAAAAATTTTAAACCAACCCTCGCCGTGTATTGGTGAAAGCAATTTCATTAGCGGTCATTAATTAGTCCGTCGATTAATATACAACGGTTTGACGGCTTCCCGGGCGTGTCATCTGATAGCCGGTAATTAGTGGCACATGTAGAAGGAACAATTAAGCTCTAATTGTGTTCCTTGTATAAACTTGTTTGCTGTTCGCTATTCGCCTTTCAATTTCTTACGACGTCATGTTGACTTGAATACTTTACCAATGTATCCTGGTGACATTCGATAATTAATTGTCACTCTTATCAGCCCTAACAATTCAGTGTAACAATTCAATACCTTTGTATTGGCCTGACTCAAATCGCCGCAATCTCGAAGCTGTGACGAGTACTTGGCATTGCAGATTTGTTTTTTTTTTAAAAAACAGACCTCGGTCCTCGTCTGTTTGTACATTATTCCCATAATAGCCTTGTATTAGACCTACGAGGTAAGATATGGTGGCTCCATTTTAAACTAGTAATTACACACCCAATAAAAATAATTTGTATGTTGCCGAAGTTTTTTTGGAAAAAAAATTTATTCAAACTTGAGACAACATTGTTTAAAAAATTCTTTGATCTTGACCTTGACCAAATTGCTAAAGAAAAGCCAGGTCAAGAGTACCGTTAACCGGCCGGCTTGCATGAGGAAAGTAATGAGTGTGGAGGAAGAAAGGAAAGTATGCCGAAATCGTAGTAGAGGGAAATCTGTGGTCTCTGTCTACCCCTACGGGAGACAGGCGTGACGATATAAATAGTATGTATGTATGTATGTATGTATGCATAATGTTAAACATCTTAACGCGGAGTATGGAAGTGAAACGAGCAAGCGTGTCGCCTGATAAAAAGCAATCAACGACAATCGCGACACCACAGGAGTCGCGGAAGCGTTGCCGGCCTTTAAGGTATGTGTAGGCTTGTTTTTTGAAGGTGCCAACCTCGTGTCGGTTCGGAAGAACTGCAGAAGGTAGCTGGTTCCACAGAATGCTGGTGGTTGGAAAGAAGTTTCAAAGGTTCACCTGATGGAAAGGAATCAACGCCGCCCGTAGACAACGCAATGCCATAGTCATTGCAGAAGAGTTGCCAGCCTTCAACAAATTTGTAGGCTTGTTGTTTCTAAGTTTGACTTTTTATAACGGATTTCCGCAAAGCAATGCCGACTCCACCGATCATCTGAAAAGGAGAAGTTGTGAGTTCTTTAAACCGATCGGCAATCTATAGTAGTATCAAATTTCATCCAAATTCGCTGTATACCCATTGATTTTTAACAAACGCCGTGCCCGCAATAACAATTACGATTCAGAATCACGCGCCCGTCGTTGAGCCACCGTTTTATCTGGAGACGCGGCCCCCCCAACCCTTTAAAGTCTAATCGTGAATTATACCCTGTAATAAAATTCTTTAATCAAAGAAAACAACCGAGCGCCCATTAAAGCGAGCACACGTCGCCACCTAGCGTCGTTACGGCGAATATTTACATACATGTGTCATTACACCCCCATCTCACCCCCACCATAATTAAGGGTATAAGGGAATCTTAGCGTCTTATTACGCGAACGTAACGGTATCCTTTTAGAAAATTGTAACAACAGTGTCGTTATAACGTCCCCTTATAACATACCCCCCCCTGCACCGCGCCTCCCCCCCCCCGTGGAAATGATCGCTACAGAAATTCGTCGGAGTTCGCCAGTGTGAAGCCAAGAGCACACGCGAAACTTAAACGTGAAATATCCTCTAATGAATCAGACAATATTTTAAGGCGCGGAGGCGGCAATAAAACCTCCCTCCGCCCACTAATGTACACCGACACTTTGTCTCTGTTTAGGGAAGGGGTGATTGCGTAAATAAATATCGATGCGGACATCCTGGAGCTCCGCTACACCACTACGGAGTACTCGTGTCTCTTTTAAAATAGTTTCGCGAGTGCCGTGAATAGAATGGAATAGAAAAAACTTTATCTATGACGTATTTTTTTACCATATTTTTTTTGACGACCGATTGACTCAGTGGCGGGGCCCTCCGCCCGCGGAGTCAATGGTCGTGGGTTCGATTCCCGCATCGGAATAAATATTTATATGGATTTTTAAATGTTTATTCCGAGTCTGGTAACCCCCCCAATCCACATTTCCTTTCCTGCCCCTTCCTTTCTTCTTTATCCTTTCCCTTCCTCTCCGCCAATCCACGGTCTGCCGTGCCATTGGATGCGTGGCTAGGGGCGAGCCTAGTCGTAAGCGTGCCGATCGTCCCGGGGTCGGGCTCCCCCGGGGACTATGGTGCCTTACCTCAGCATGCAGGGCTCTGCTGGGGCTGACCTCCATCCTCCCTTGCGGCTCGTGGGATTCACTAAAAACGAATTTAATATACCTAATTTGTCGAAAACGACGGCGACGTGGTTCGCCACCCGTCACGTTCTGATTCTCACGAGGGCGAAAAGCGACCAATGAAGGGCCGTTTCGCTGCGATGAATGGCAGCGGATGGAGCTCTTTGGTCTCTGCCAACCCCTGCGGGGGATAGGCGTGAATATATAAAAAAATAAAAAAAAATATTTTTTTTGTACCCTCAACCGGCGGGCTTGCATGAGGAGAATAATGAGTGTGGAGGAAGCAAGGGAAGTATGCCGAGATCGTAGCAGATGGAGATCTGTGGTCTCTGCCTACCCCTACGGGAGACAGCCGTGACGATATGTATGTATGTATGTATATTTTTTTACAAAAGCTAAAATTTTATAAACCTTAATAATATATACATAAACATAGCAAAAAGAAAATAATTTTAACTCTACAAGTTTCATAAAATGGTTCTTGCTCAGCATATGCGAGGCGTCCTATTGGAGCACCTGGCGCTGGTTTTCAGCAAGAACCAAGGTGGTGAAATCGTGAACCACACTGACGACATTGATACTGACACACAACACACACATCCATATGTATATTACTACTCATTCTCACATACTCATACACATACAATACAATACAATAAAATTAAAAACAACTAAATCTTGTAATAAATTCAGTGATGCAATAAATATTGTGTATTAGTTTCTTATACTTTCGCGCATCGTTCATCCGATTGCAGCTGGAAAGTGTGCATAGTTTTTGGGCATTCGATGGAAAGCAATCAATGCCCCAAATAGACATCTGCAACGCCATAGGCATTGAAGAAGCGTTGCCAGCCTTTAAGAATTGTTTAAGCTTGTTTTTTGAAGATTCCAATGTCGTATCGGTTTGGAAACACCGCTAGAAGTAGCTGGTTCCACCGGGTAGTGGTGCGTGGAAAGAAGTTTCGGGAAAAACGCACCGCACTGAATTTCCTTGGTCCATTCATACAGATAGTGGGGATGAAACTTGAGTTATCATTCGCACTTGCATCAAGGTTTTTGACATAGTTAAACTTAATTTATTTTTACTCTGTTTATTATTATTAATTTATTTATATCAGGCGGCATGCTTGCTCGTTTGCCCTCCTATCCTATACAAAAAATTTTCTTCTACTAACAGGACTTTTTAATTTTTTTGTCGTTTTGTCTGACCTATGCCCCAACTTGACTTAGGACTCACGGAGAGAGAGACAGGGCTTTTTACTACAAATTGTTCTAAAGTTAATCTTAACATTTAGATGTTTACGTCTAACGTTCTTATCTGCTACACGAACTTCAAATTGTCCGATGGGTGTTGGAGGTAAGCGCGCTCGATTTGAGAACAAACATAATGGCCAATTTTCACATAGGCCCCCCCATCGTTATGCACACGCGTATTACGTAGAGTAACCACACATCTAGATTGAAATTCAAAATGTCTCTTTTTTGAAGTGAAACCTTTAGCACCGTTGTGATTTAAACTCGATGAAACGAAAAAGCTACACTTAAAAAAGAAGACAAACACGTATAAGATTTAGCCCGCGAGACAATGAGATAGAATACAACACAGTCCCATTATCATACTTTAGATACATAAGTTTCTCGAGTCATTTGTTGAAATTGAAAACGGGAGTCGGTATAATATGTAATGTTATATATGTGAAATAATTTTTAAATTTGGTTATAATTAATAATTACCTACAATTATCTTACTTCTATTGTCTGGATTCGTCTCATTCTCTCGATGTCTAATTCTTTAAGGATTCCTCCCGCGTGTGAAGTGTACTAACTTTTTTTTATAGTCAATCAATATGTAAACTCCAGTTCTATATATGTATGTTTGTCCCGAAATCGGGCTTAGGGTACTATAGCGTCTTACCTCAGCATGCGGGGCTGAGGCATGCTGAGACTGATCTCCATGCTCCCTTGCGGCTCGTGGGATGCACTATAACGAATTTTAATATACCTAATTTGTTAAAAAATGACGGCGACGTGGTTCGCCACCCGTCACGTTCTTATTCCCACGAGAAGCGACTAACGGACAGCCGTTTCGCTACGATGAATCTGAGAGGAAGGACGGATGAGCGTGGCGAAAGTAAGGTGTGCCGGGATCGTAGCGGATGGAGATCTCTGCCTACCCCTACAGGAAACAGGCGTGACGATATGTTTGTATAACCTCAATTGCCTACCCCTACAGCAATGTATGTATGTATGTTTGTATAACCTCAATAAACTCATTTGTGTTACAAGTAATGTCGCAGTATGAAAATCACATGTAAAATTACGTCACACCTTTCAACCATTCAAATTTTTTTGGAATTAATTCTACGCAAGTGTCCTGAAAAAATTAGTGACAAACACGGGGAACCTACTAACATACAATTGAACAGTTAAGGAATTCTCTTGTTCCGCGCTAATTCCTCCAGCGTTTAAGATGTTGCGTTACTGCGTAGAGCAGATGAAAAGGCACATGATATGAAGGATCGCGCGGGGACGATTTGCGGTCAGGAGTAGAGGAGTCACTCGGCGGGTCTACAATTGTAACACATTGGGAAAGTTTGTTTGACTAATATCTGTGTGATACACAGTTCTCTGGGATGACATCTAAAATCTACGAACTTGAAGTTATATTTTTACTAGCTTTTGCCCGCGGCTTCCCTCCCGTGGAATTTGGTGTGCCACATTAAGTTTCGTGACAGATGATTTTAAATAAATATATATTTTTTTTTACTTAATTTATGGTTCACAATTTTGGTCATAATGGTTCCACGTTAAAGGTAGATAGATATATGCTGTCGCGGACTTTTATTTAAAACTATTCAAGACAAACAATCCTACGGTACATCATCTTTGTACGCCCGAATAGCTCTCAGAGGCCAGATTTTTTTCGACTTAATTGACATGTATCGTTATATTACGAATAAAATTACATAAAATAATTACAAATTGTAGCCTATATGTTATTCCGATGTATAACTTATATTACTGTAAATTTTCATCAAAATCCGTCCAGTAGTTTTTTCGAGAAAGAGTAACAAACATACATCCATACTCACAAACTTTCGCATTTATAATATTAGTAGGATTAGTACGATGGCTTGTGCCGATTTATTTATTGTTATTTTATAGGAAAATATTCTTTCTAAACTTCTCTGTTTTTTTTTTATTTACTGTACTAGTAAATTTCTGTGAGAGAAGTCTACACTAGTTTTAATTATTGTATATGCTTAGCAGACAGATTGATAACGACAGGTTGGTTTTTATGATCTGTTCCTATAGGCACTTTGTATAGCATTTACAAGAACCACACATTTTCCCGAAATTTCGGGTAAATGTCCATACACTACCGATCAACATACTGATTATTAAACGGTAAGCGAGGATGGTTAGTAAAATATTTCTTGTTGCACAATCATCATGGCCAAGTGTAAGATAGTAAGGCATCGAAGCACTTAATCATTCACGTGTGTACACAGACGCCGGCACTTTGAGACGCGATGATTTATTGATTCCAGCGGCGGCCGCCTGGGAGCGCTTCGGGGTCTACGCGATTACGTTCCGGGCCGTTTTAATTATGATCCAACTAATTGTGTTTGCTCTCGTGAGCGTTGTGCGTAGTGCGTCGGTGAGTTACTGTGACAGCCGTAACATGGGATGTGGTGGGATATGGTGATTTATCCGAACACATCTAATCAAAAGTTATTTTTAACACAACACGACCTAAATTGCGCGGTTGCGAAAGGATCTGAATTTTAGAGAAAATAGATTTCTTCATATTACCTTTAAAATCGTTAATCGTTATTGTCAAAAATGGCATAATGTTTGTCTGTAGCATGAATGGGCCGGCTCGCCCGGGGAAGTACCATCATGTGACACGCCTGCTCGTTTGCCTTCCTATCCACCTATTGATAAAACCTTTTATTCAAAAAAGTGATTCTGGTAGGAGATACAATTTCAAAATCCCTTAACCTGATTTGCCTTCCCACCTCCCAATGAAACGCTTTTCTAAAAGCAAGCAATGCATCTAGACTGCTATTGGTATTGTCGATGTTAATGGTTGGTAATGCGATCAACATCTGATTATAATCACTTGTCATCAAAATCGTCACAAAATCGTCATCTGATTCGTTTTTTTTTTAAGGATAGGAAGGCAAACGAGCAGGCGTGTCGCCTGATAGAAAGCAATCAATGCCGCCAATAGACATCCACAGCGCGATAGGCAGTGCGGAAGCGTTGCTGACCTTTAAGGAAAGTGACCCTATGGGAGGGGGAGGGTGTTGGGATGATAACGGATCTTACGGAAATAATCTTATTTCTCTCTGTAAGATGGGAAAACGCTTCGAGATAGAAGACCTGGTGGACCATCCAAACATTATAGGCGATATTAAGGTGCATCGACTCCGTTGTTTCGGTCAACTTGAAGGAATGGGCGAGGATCGGTGTGTGAAGAGGACGTATTTGTATGTCGAGTGGTCGAAGGCCAGTGGTTCGACCAAGATATCGCTGGTGAAATCAGGTGGGCGCTGACCTGCGTGAACTTCAAGCCAGCAATTGGCAAGAATAATCGCAGAGCTAGGAAAGATTGGGGACTCTCGCTTCGGAGGCCAAGATCCACTTCGGGTCACTCAGCCAGCCGAGTAAGTATATGATGATAAAAATACTTTTTCCCGGACTTTATGGTAACCCTATCGTGACATTTTTAAAGTGCGTTTCACACATTTCGCACCGTACGGATAAGCATTCCAAGATCCACATCGGCTCACTGAGCCAGCGGAGTAAGTATTTGATAATAAAGATTGTGTCCGACTTTTTTCCGGACTTTATGGTAACCCAATCGTGACATTTTTAAAGTGCGTTTAACGCATATCGCGTCATACCGGCAAGTGTCGCGGCACCCCACTCCCACTGCCACCAACCACTCCGTTCAGGTGGCTCATTAACACGAGTGTCGCGTCAAAGGTCGCCTGTGAACGATCCTCTTTATGGGAAACTCATTCGTCTGACTAATAGCTGCCGATATTTCCATTCGTTAATTCCCATTTTTAAAGCCGTAACATAGCTTTATAAAATGGGAATTCCTCCTCTCGGGTCCTTCCATTGCTGAGCGTCATGATGCTCCTCGTGTAGAACACCACGACAAATCTGCTTCCGTCTCTGGAGGTAGTCAATCTCACTAATCGCGGCAGAAATTTTCTTAATTTATTTAATATTTATTTTTAACTTTAATATGTCGGGATGCCGGGTCGTTGTTATGTCCAATAAAACACGCAGCACTCGATCATTAATATGTTCTATATTGTTTTACACAGTGGATACATATATTTGGTATGACTATAGATTAAAATGTAATATAACACAATTAATCTAACAACTTAAGACGGTGCGCCGGAGCGGATTCTTACGCAAGAGTGTTGCCAGTTGTCACGCCCCCTCGCTATAGTGCGGGGTGCGAACCGCTACAAATATTTATTAAAAAAAATGTTTTTTTAATTTAATATATTTTTTTTTAATCTTTTTTTACGAGACTTGCCGACATAAAGTGTTAAATCATGAGCGAAACTCCAAACAATTAGATAATACTACGAACGATAACAGTGGCGAAGCTACCACTTTCAGAATCTGCATGTTCTGGAAATTCACCTAGGGCAAACGTAGAGGATTATTCTACCAGGAATGAGAAGACAGAAAATACATAGTTTATGTAAATTTCACAAAAAAAAAATGATGTTTAAGGCTATAAGTTTTTACAATAACTTCAAATGTGCATATAAGCATAACTTCATTGTCTGTGGCATTCCACGGAAGATAACGTGCCGGTGATAACACTTTAGCGCTCGTTCTACTCTCCCCCCTCCCCATCCAGCTTCCCCCACGATATCGCCAAAGCGTCACAGCTCAAAGTAATTAATATTTTAATTGGGCATTTCGTGCGTTGTTACTTAGTTGATGCAGCTCGATAAATTCCATAACTCTAATAATATCCCCCCTCGAGTCTGAAGCACCTGTTTGATGGAGTGCTTAAGCGATTATAGCTCTTATTGCCTGTGTGTATGGTACCACAATAATTTCGTGACAGGCAATGTCATCTAAAATCTGAAAGAACACTACTGTTATTCATCTACCTTAGGAATGAATATCGGGGCGTCAGATCCAGATAAACACTCACCGACTAAGAACGAAATACCACTAAAGGTAGCTGGTTCCAAAGAGAGATGTTGTGTGGAAAAATCTTTCGGATTACTGTACTGGATTGCCACTCAACAAGGTGATAGGGATGAAGTTTCTCTTGTGGTAAGATATGCGAAAGTGAAATCCAGTGGCAGGAATTTTCTCAAACAATTCCTTTGAACACTCTCTACTTGGTGAAAGCGATAAAAGATGCTGAGTGAGAGGTGAGACATCCCTTCGCAATGCCAAACAACCCAGTATATATATATATATATATATATATATATATATATATATATATATATATATATATATATATATATATATATATATATATATATATATATATATATATATATATATATATATATATATATATATATATATATATATATATATATATATATATATATATATATATATATATATATATATATATATATATCAATATCAAGATCAGCCCGCGGCCTCACCCAAGGCGCGCCACCTAGCCCGATCTTCGGCTACACGCATCCAGTCTCTGCCAGCCGCCTTGCGCAGATCGTCGCTCCATCTAGCAGGAGGACGTCCCACACTACGTTTGCCGAGTCGCGGTCTCCACTCCAGCACTCGTCTACTCCAACGACAAACACGCCCATTGCCACTTCAGTCTGCTAACTTGAAGAGCAATGTCGGTGAGTCTGGTTCTCCGGCGAATTTCTTCATTTCAAATTCTGTCCACCAGAGAAACCCCGTATATATATATATATATATATATATATATATATATATATATATATATATATATATATATATATATATATATATATATATTCACAATTTTATACGGTTATCCATAATTAAAAAAAGTCAAGTGTCAATAGTACCAAAGTCAAGCAAACCTCTAATAAATCCTTTAATGTTAACTGTCTCAAAAGATTAAAGAATTGGAGGAGGAACCTCAAATTGGATAACAGAGGAATTCGCTGGGCAAATACATCGCGAGCTCCCCGCGGCACTAAATATTAAGTGTTAATAATGTCGCTGGCGTCCCCCCCCCCCCGCCTCGCGTGCCCGATCAAAAATTCAACGAACCGTTCCGCGCAACTTGCCGCGGAAGGGTTGAGAGCTCTGCCGATTTTCAAACTCGTTAACCATTCATCGGATATCGGCATGATATCTTTACTTTGCGTTCATCAAAGTGGCAAATGGCGAGTTCTTGGTTCTTATCTATTTTACACATTGAATTGATGTTATTTTTCTTCTGTCGTCTTTTTTTTAGTTCACTCACTCATTATTTCTAGAGGAATTGACGAAAGAAGGCAGGAAACCCATCAAGCTTGTCCAACATGGATAAATAGGAAAACAAAACTCAGAATAAATAACGTGAGTATTGACTATTTATATAGTATTATATTATATATTATTAGTATTTATTATTATAATATAAGTAGTATTATAAGTATTATATTATATATTATTATAATTTATTTATATGTATGGTTTATATTGTTCTTAATTTGTTATGTATATTATTATTATATTTTGTAGTTGTACACTTATTTCTATCCTCACAGCTTTTCTTATCTCTCTTTCACTCCTGGGTTTGCTGGAAGAAAACTCAATTTTGAGTTAAGCTTGCCCTTACATCTTCTTTCCTTTTAATTCTTGTATTTCCTGTTTTGTGTACAATAAAGTATTAAATAAATTAAATAAGACTCCGAAAACAGAAACTTCGCCACTGAGCCATTTATTTTTAATGGGATAGGAAGGCAACCGACGAGCATGCTTGTCAACTGATAGAAAGCAAACAACGCAGCCCATAGACATCCACTATACCATAGACATTGCATAAGCATTTCACACTGTTGAGCGTAAGAATTGAAGTCTATCCTTCGCTGTCTCGTGCTGACTTTCTTCTTTTTAACAATTTTACACTATATTCAAATTCGTTCAGCAATCTTCGGATATTGAAATAATATCTTTCATTTTCAACTGCGTAGAATTATAGAGAGTTTATTTCTTTTGAGTGTATATTATCAATCTGGTATAACCTACTTGCATGGAATGGTGCTGCGGAAACAATCGTGTCAAAGGCACAAATTTCTCAAAACTCTCTTAAGGGTCATAGCAAGCAAACCTAAGAGTATGTATGTGTATTATATTTATACACATTATAATACACATAAATAGGTACATACATAACATATATATTTATATATGTTATGTATGTATGTACTTATTTATGTGTATTATGTATGTATTCCAAATTTGAATAATGACCGAATCGGAAGGTTTCAGCACGGGCCTACCTAGTGAGACCTACTATGCTCCATCGAACTGCACCTGTAAACTGTCACAAATAAAATAAAATAAATAAAATAAAATTTTCGCAGCATCAAAGAGGCACACAGCATGTTCTTGGTTCTTATGCTTATCTATCTATTTCCATCATCGAATTAATTAGAAATAAGTTTGCAGATTTTAGCAAAGTAACTTTGCGTATCTTTATCCTTACAATGGATTTGCGCAGTGACGCCATCAATTATCTTAATTCGACTCAGACTATTATAATCCACTGTTTAGCACCTCTTTAAGATGGAGAGTCAACATCTTACTTGCTATGGTTTCTAGACGACTATGGGAGCATAAAATCACATTGCGATCCAATCGATCTGCGATTGACTGAATCCTCATAATTAAAGCAGCCCACATTCCATAAGTTGCCTGTCTTGATTGGACTATCGAGGCGGTTACCTGACAGTATGTGATCTGTAGACTTGTTTGTTTTTTTTTTATATAGCAAAGCAGACAAACGCCGGAGGTTTCTCAGATGCGTTAACGGCATTTTTGTGTTCACTTTTAAATTATACAAGGAAATATAAAGAAAACTATACTAATAAAAAAATAAATAGTTAAAACTCACCCTCCAGCATATAACCACTTGAGAAACGTCTTGACTGACAAGTGTGTAACACTGCGATGGTTAAGAATCCCATCGCAAACAACATGTATTCGTATAGTCAACAGCTATTTCTTTATAAAGGGAATCCCAACTTTACACGATAGTCGTTCCCTTTTTTTTTCTACACAATGCCTTTTCTTTAATTAACCCATGACATTTTGCTTTTACCGTCTAAAGTTTATAAGTGGTGGAGCCACGCTGCAGACGAATACTTTGTCAAGGATGGCATATTATTTGTCTGTATCGTGAATGGGCCGGCACGCCCGGGGAAATATCACACTCTCGCAGAAAACCGGCGTCTGAGTGGTAGCTTAGCTACCGCGCTTCGTACGGTGAGCGGCCTGAGTTCCAGAGGCCCAATACCCCCCTCCACCTCTCACTCCCCCTACCCCTCCCACTCCACTAATGTAACTTTCCTTAAAGGTCGGCATTGCCTATGGCGCTGGGGATGTCTATGCGCGGCGTTGATTGCTTTCCATCAGGTGACACACCCGCTCGTTTGCCGTCCTATCCCATAAAAAAAAGTTGCTGGACTCGAATTAAAGTCGATCCCAACATATGTATTTCTCCTTCCATTACTTCATTTTTCTCCTCCTATTAATTTCTATTATATAGACCGACCGATTGGCTCAGTGGCGGGGCCCTCCGCCCGCGGAGTCAATGGTCGCGGGTTCGATTCCCGCATCGGAATAAATATTTATATTGATTTATAAATGTTTATTCCGCGTCTGGTAACCCCCCAATCCGCATTTCCTTTCCTGCCCCTTCCTTTCTTCTCTATCCTTTCCCTTCCTCTCCGCCAATCCACGGTTTGCCGTGCCAATGGATTTGTGGCTAGGGGCGAGCCTAGTCGAAAGCATGCCGATCGTCCCGGGGTCGGGCTCCCCCGGGGACTATGGTGCCTTACCTCAGCATGCAGGGCTCTGCTGGGGCTGACCTTCATCCTCCCTTGCGGCTCGTGGGATTCACTAAGACGAATTTAATATACCTAATTTGTCGATAAATGACGGCGACGTGGTTCGCCACCCGTCACGTCCTGATTCTCACGAGGGCGAAAAGCGACCAATGACGAGCCGTTTCGCTGCGATGAATGGCAGCGGATGGAGCTCTGTGGTCTCTGCCAACCCCTGCGGGGGATAGGCGTGAATATATAAAAAAAAATAAAAAATATTAATTTCTAATTCCTGTCCCATTACCTCGCTCGCATTGTTTACATCCTTAAGCAACGCATCTACAGCGTCCATGGCGTTGTAGTTGCACATGAGCGGCAATGATTTGTTATATTGCCTAACTCAATTAAAGAATTAATATTAATTAAAGAAAATTTGATTTTCTACGATGAACCTTATTAATAAAATATAATCCAATCAAGATGGGTAATTAAAATTGCTTAATTCATATTTGCATACGAAAACCTCTATAATAGATCATCCACGAGCGTCCCCCCTCTTCCGATGCCAAGACAATCGTGGGGTGGCTAAGCGAATTACGCCCGACGGTACCAGCCACTGCAGTTGGCTAACGAAATATTATCTTTGCGGGATCATTAGGAGCATCTTTATATTCGTATCAAAAAAATTTATAAACAAATGCCTATCCAATCTGGCATATAATCGTACAAAATTGATATTAAGTAAACATTAGTTCATAAACAACAAAAAAATTAAACATACACTCAGACACACGCATACACTGAAAAAACCACACCTACACACACTTACACATCACTCACAAAAGCGCCGCTGCATCTATCGTGATTTGTATTGTAATTTTTATTTTTACATACTTCTTTTTGGCTGTATAATTTAGTTTATTGTTTCTAATTCTTTGTTTCATTCCGAACTACGTCGCCGTCATATTTTAACGAATTAAGTTTATTAAAATTCGTCATAATGAATCCCACGAGCCACAACGGAGGATGGAGGTCATCCCCAGCAGAGCCCCGCATGCTGAAGAAAGACACTATAGTACACGAGGGAATCCGATCCCGCGACGGTCGGTATGCTTAGAATGAAATAGAATACATACTGATATAACTACATACTGAAGTAATAGCATACATACTGATATAAGAAAGCTGTTATATTATGGTATATGTAAGTACATGTAAATAATGTGATTATATATATAGTCCATTAATAGATTTATTATTTTGAAAAGTTAAAAGTACATTAGTCACGCCAGTGCACTTTTTAAAAACAAGAATGAAGGTGAAAATGAAGAATACATTATGCGCCCATTCTCGTTTTGATACACACTGCTAGAACTTTTAATTTTTGCCGGTTTGATGAGTGTACACGTATGAATTGCTCATTTTTCAGTTATGTATGTTAAGAGCTCTCTGTATATCGCAAATCATCATTAAAAATATTACAGTTTGGTAATCTGAAATATCATAGCAACTCCATATTTTACTCCGTGCGATATCGTGTCTGTGCATTGCCAGTGGTGTGGCCACGAAGCCGGAGTTTAACACGCTGACTTTTATTTTAGTCTTTAAATAAGTTGAGACAAAAAGCAAATATTTTTGATAGCAGCACATAATCAAGCGTGAGTGTTACACGAGGGTAAGCAGTCATCACCACCCATAAATATCTACATCTCAAATGATATATGTACGTTTTTGTTTTAAACAGCCCATATATGTCCCACTCCTGAACACGGGTTTCTCTATTTCTGGAGGAACGGACGTTAACCCACCATGCTTATCCAATGAGAATTGACGGGGTTACCAGATCCGGAATAAATACTTGTAATCCATACATATATTTAATCCGATGCGGGGATCGAACCCGCGACCATTGTCTCCGCCGGCGGCGGGCCCCGCCACTGAGCCAATTGGTCGTCAAAATCCAGAAATATGTACATTATCGGTCTTTAATTAGAGACAATTATTGAATATTGAAATATCATATTCATCCGTGAAAGGCACAAGTTATGTGGTTCACATATTCTGTTGTTCACATAAAAAAATTTTGGAGAAATCTCACGCCGGATATCTAATATCAAAGTAGGCGTGAACGGTACTTATTAGGCTATCAAACTGAAATTTTTTAGTTAAGTATTTTTTCCTCAATTTATCAAATATAATTTTTAATTAAATATCTGCTTTTCAAGACCTGCTATTTAAAAAATAATAGCTTAAAAATTTTTATTTTTAAAAAACAAAAAAGTTAATGATGTTTTAAAAATATATTACTGAAAAGTTTCTGCTTCTTAAATTTTTAATAAATTAAAATAAAATTTAGTTGTTTTTTTTTATAATTAAAAAATTTGATATAGCGCAGCTATTGTCTATTAACTGTTCTTTTCACGCATTGACGAACGTCTTCTCAATTTAGTTTTAAAAAGTTGTAATGGCTTGCTTGACTAAGATTTTGAGATTTCAAAATGATGTTTTAATCGTTATAAAAAAATACTTTATATATGTGTTACGCAACTATAGTTTATATAAGTTTTAAATACTGACGTCAAAAAATTCATTGTGAAACTATTAAGGTAGAATAACTTTTTATCAGCTTCACGTACTCGCCCGCCGATCTCGTGGCCTCCAATTCAGACGAGCGCGTCTACTACATTCGCGACTGTCTGCGCGCCCGCGGCGACGTTTCAAGAGCTCCCACACAGGGCTCTCTGAAAAATTAATATATACCAAGTTTTATGTTGTGTGCGCTGTGTTACTCTGCAAGATGGGTGAGGCGTTCGGCACATTTTGTATTCGCTCTTTGGATGACGCTTTTAAGTACCTGCGGTACGAGGACTTGGCGATTTGTATTTTTTTTAACAGCCCATATATGTCCCACTGCTGAGCACGGGCCTCTCCGATTTTGGAGGAACAGACGTTAAACCCACCACGCTGATTGGCGGTGTTACCAGATTCGGCATAAATATTTGTAATCCATACATATATTTATTCCGATGCGAGGTATTTAACCCGCGACCATATTTGTGTGCAGCATGAATGGGCCGGCTCGCCCGGGGAAGTACCACACTCCCGCAAAAAACCGGCGTCTGAGTGGTACCTTACTTACCGCGCTTCGTACGGTGAGCGGCCGAGTTCCGGAGGCCCAACAGCCCCCACTCCTCCCTCTAGCCCTCGCCCTCCCATTCCCACTCTCATAATGACACTTTCCTTAAAGGTTGGCAACACTTCTGCACTGCCTATAGCGCTGCGGAAGTCTATGGGCGGCGTTGGATGCTTTCCATCAGGTGACACGCCTACTCGTTTGCCTTCGTATCCCATAAAAAAATGATTTAGACGGCAGCCCGCCACTGAGCCAATCGGTCGTCATCAAAAGTTATTAAATTTCATTTATATCCTTGTAGTTTTTTTTCTATTATTTATGTTTGAAAACTTTATTCTTCCACCGGACACCCTGTATATATATAGTTTCGGTAACTGCAGTTTGGGTTTAAACTACGAGGGCGCCGATCAACCGCCAACGCGCCGCGGGCCACAATTACCGAGCCGATATTGCTCTCAACAACTCGATAAGGTGTTATCGGGAGACCTCAGCGCAATTTATGTAGAGTTAATAGTTACCCCTCAATGAACCCGAACTTAATGGTCTTGTTAGGGACTGGGCGGACATTCATCGCTTTGGAAGATTCGATATTATCCCCACTAATTATTAGATAACACTATGTATATAATATATAGAGGAAAAACTTGTGCGTAGTCTCATTTGTCTGATTTCTCACTTTTGATGCTATGTCAAGGATGATCTCGAAACATGTCCGATGGGAAGTATCCCATGATAAATACGAAGTATTGTATTTATTATAAAAAATACCTCTTCTTACACCTCAATTAAGAATGCCTTTACAAAAAAATTCTCAAACAACTAGAGAAAATCAGTTTTGTTGTTCCTGTAAAGTTTTTATATATGTATTTACGAATTCTGATAATTAAACCGACGATATGAAGGTTTGTTATGGGATAGGAGGGCGAACGAGCCAGCGTGTCGCTTGATGGAAAGCAATCAACGCCGCCCAGGCATCCGCAACACCATAGGTATTAAGGAAGCGCTGCCGGCCTCTAAGGTATATGTAGGCTTGTCTTTTCAAGGTACCATTTCTGTCGTATTGGTTCAGAAACACCGCTGAAAGTTACTTGGTTGTGGTGCGTGGAAAGTCTGTGGAATCAGCTACCTCCGCAGCAGTGTTTTCGAACTAATACAACATTGGAACCTTCAAAAAACAAGCTTACACATTTTTAAAAGGCCGGCAACGCTTATGCAATGCTATTAACTGCGGATGTCTGTTGGCAGCGTTGACTGATTTCCATCAGGCAACACGCTTGCTCATGTGCCTCACTATACCATAAAAAAAATTAGTTACGAATTCTGATAATTAGGCCAACGGTATGAACTACAGCTATGCAAAATCTTACTTTCCTCCATGGCGTGCGTGGTGGAAAGTAAGATTTAGTAATATATATAATAATAATCTCAGACAGAGAGAGAGAGAATAATTATAAATGGAGTCAGGCGGCGTACTTTGCGGAAATCCATCACTATGTGGATAATAGTGATGGATTTCCGCAAAGTGACTGACTTTTCGTTTGTCTTCCGTAGAGTCTACTATACCTGAAGATGCCTCGTGTTGGGGCGAAACACGTGTCGTTTACAAGATGGGAAAGTGGTAATGTGTGTTTGGTGTTGTGTATAGTGGTTGGTGGGTGGAGAATTAATGTCCGATTTTCGGTAAGTTTTTGTTTTAAGTTCCAAATAAATCCACTTCATCCAGCACAAACAACACATTATTAATTTTCTGTTATTATCTTGCTTGTTGCGGATCTTAGCTAAGTAAAACTTTTAACATAGACTTTTAACATAGAGAAAATAATGATAATCACATAGGAAAGTAAGATTTGCCTATAAGAGAAGTGCCTATAAAGGGGTAAGAAGATTTGTCACCACCTATCGAAATATAGATAGATAAGGCGCGCACTAAACAGATGTTTAAAATTAATTAGTGGGGCCAAGACAAAAGCAAATAAAATAAACAAACGATCCGACCCGTTCAATATAGACGCATAGTTCGACCTGAACGGCGAGACTGGGTCCGGGACGGAGACCCCTAAAACCCTTATCCAAACTTATCGCCAACCGTGACCAATAAACTTGAAACAGAATTTAATTCACACCACAGCGAGCGTACACAAATACGTACACATATTTTCGTCGAAATAATACGAGTGTAGTAATTGAATCGGCCTCGGGCGGACTCGGGGTATGTCGTTAACGTTCCTGGGGGTTCTCGCTACCGCTGTTGTACCCTGGATGTGCACCAAAACGCTGCTACAAAACAATAGTGCGACAGGGACGTACTTACATCGCACGGCGGAAGCGCAAAAGGGACGGGGCAATGGCAAAACGTTTATTATAAACAAAGGATACAGTCTTATTGGTACTGCCGTTTTAATAGACTCCGAGCCGCCAGCCCGTTCGCTTAAAATTTCACCTTAGAAAGGCAACGCAGAAATTGTTAGGGTCGGCTAATGCCGATGTAGGAGCGGGCGATTTCGCTCTGAGCGTATTAAGATGTCCTTTGATGTTGTCTGCGGTCCGAACGGTGGGTTTGACCGGGTAATTAAATGTAGATAACGTCGGTATGGACGTGTGGCCTGCTTGATCGTTTAGGGAAGATTAAATGTTTGCCAATGGTTATGCGTATTAGTGTTTCCCAATGTTGCCATTAAAAAAGCCACAAATTCCTTTTTAAACTCAAAGTGGCACAATTTCTTAAGTCCTGTACAAATTGATGAGAGTACTTGCTGCACGGTGTATATTCCTTTTTTTTTTTTCAATTTTCTTTTCTCGTGTGTTTATATGGATATAAATGTATACCTATACATACCTAAAAGGCCGGCAACGCTTCCGTGACTCCTGCGGTGTCGCTGTTGTCTACGGGCGGTGTTGATCGCTTTCCATCAAGCGGTACGCATGCTCGTTTGCCCTCCAATCCCATAAAAAAATGTTAGTGTATATATACATACATATGTATATGTGTATGACGACAAGTTAGACAATAAAGCCATCAAAACGCCATCTATTGAAAGTAATTGGAAGAAACAAGTTTTTTTTATTATTCAAGCTATTCTTTTAGTTTTTCCTGTATTTTTTATTCGTAAACCTTCCCTGTATTTTAGCGAACAAAATAAAAAAAAAATATTCAAATCGGTTGAGCCATTTTTGGGTTTGAGCGAGACTAATAAAATAGCTCTCCGTTACTTATAAAAGTAATTTTTAGTTCATTTTGTTTCAAACGTCACCACCCCCAAACCATTTTTCTCAGTTTCGCCCGCAGTTTGACTGGTAGAGAATGCCCAATGATATTAAGTCCGCCAGCTGTTTACTTTGTGCATTAATAAAAAAAATATTCAAACTGGAATATATAAAATAGACTTAAAAGTAAAGAAAAACCAACATTTAAATTGTTATAGTTTTTACCCGGTAGAAAACTAGTTTTTTTATCATGATCATCAAGGCATTACAACCGCTGGTTGGCCTTAGCCTGGTCCAATAAATTTTTCCAGTCGGATCTTCGTTTAGCTTTTTCCCTCCAGCCCCTCACACCGATTGTCCTTAAGTCGTCCACGATTCCATCTAGTCACCTGAGCTTAAGCCTTCCGCGGCTTCTACGATCATCTGGTTTGCCGCCGAATAGGCGTTTGGGTACTCTAGTCTCGTCCATCCGTACCACGTGCCAGCTCTACGAAGGCGTCCTTGGAATCGTAATGGTTTTGAAGACGTTCAGCTCATTGTACAGCTCATATAGCTCGTGGTTGTAAAGAGTACGCCGTCGCTCATTGTATATATAATACATTGTATATATAATATTATCATTAAAGATTTAATTTTAGTTATTGTAAAAAAAAGGTGTCATAAATAAAGTCTTTCTATTCTATTCTATTCATTTTCCAACACAGGACCAAAGATACGCCTTCAAATTTTTTTTTATGGAATATAAATAATAAAAACATTTTTTTTATGTCGCATAATTGATGGACCATAGGTTTTATGACAACTGAAGAATAATGGACTGAGAGCACTCGAGTCCCGTCAAAGGGACAATATTCGCCGATTGAGCGATGGTGGTGCCAAAAGCCCATCGGGTCGACACACGATCCATCATTGTTGCTTGCTATTTCGTACACTAGTAACCATTTTATTGTGACCTCCACACCCTCTAATAAACTTGCGAGAATAGATTACGCGTGGGAAGAGCTGTGCATGTTATCGACAATTTATGAAATCCGGCGTTCTATAAAATGACTGGAACGTATACAATGCAACGAAATATACTATATTTTATTGTTCAATTTTGTGTTGTTGATATATTATGTCAAATGTGAACCCAGGTAAAGGGTTTTCTATTAAATATACAGTAACAGCCTACTTTTTACAGAAGACTATCAAAGTTTTGATATTACAAGATTTATTGTTAACCATTCACGAAGAATGATCCTCGTATATTTTGAGAAAAGATTTGCGCAGATTGAATGGCAGAAACTGGATGTGTCTAGAGAAAGATGCGCTAGATTAGGCACCTAAGAAAAGCCTATGTCCACCAATGGATTGTCGTATCTTGATAATGATAAGTAAATTAAATGTTTAGGTATTGAATACGATATTGTTTTTAAAATTTAAACAATATAATTTAATAATAATTTATTATAATAACAAAGTAATGATAGAAATCACATAGCGTTAGTTGTTAAATAGAATTAGCTTAATCATTAACGCAAACTTACGATAAAATAACGAGACGGTTTGTACAATGTCTGAATTACATACATTGCCGGTGACACATACACCCGGTTCAAGTTTATCTGGACGTGTCTCGGTGGAAATTATTTTCAGTACTAGTCCAACCTGACGTTTCGATCTGTTTCCAGATGGATTAATTTGATTAGAGAACAACAGATGTTTGTGAGCCGTGCTTATTGGACGTGAGAATTCCACTCCTCCGTTATAACTGAGAACAAAGCGTTTGAAACTATTTAGTTATGGAGCAATGGTGCTCGGTAAGGACTTTGATCCGATTGGTGAACTTAACAACACTCGGCTGAGCATAAAAGGAACGTTTAAAAACTTTTAACAGGGCTTACTAAACCCCTGGCTCAGTGACCCAGAACATGTCTTGGCCTACGATAGGAGAAACGCCACTTGTTTCATACAGCGAGTTCAGGGATTAAGTGATCCAACTCTTTTCCTCTTCCTTTTTTCCTTTTCCCTTCTTTTACTTCCAATAAATCGTTCTACATCCATTTCATTATTCACATCCTTATCGATTGTACCCAAGAAGGCGATGCGTCTGGAGTGTCATCAGTTTTGCAGGTACATATGTATATATGAATGACAATGCTCACTTACCATCAGTTGAATAGACGATATAGTTACTTACTTCCACCATCTGGATGAGCGGCGATTTAGTACGGTGCGTTTTTCCCGAAACTTCTTTCCACGCACCACTACCCTGTGGAACGATCTCCGAAGGTAACTTGTTCCACAGAGTGGTGGTGCGCGGGAAGAAGTTTCGAGAGATGCACACCGTAGTAGTTGTAACTGATTGCCATCAAAGAAAAGAAGAAGAACTACACCGATACAGACAGACAATGACACAGAATATTGCCACATTGAACTTATGTGTTCCTAACACAAGTAGACACTTCGTAAAAATACGCAAACATGTTAGAGTGAGTATATCAGGAGCCTAACAAAGTCATGGGATTTCATTAAACTCCCCATTCATATTTCAGCTAAGGCAAGGCGGCGGCAATAATTTATTCATGGGCTCCATGGAGAAACATCGCCGCATTCCTCGGTAAATCAATTAGGTTTTACGCAGTTCCATCCGTCGCGGACATCCTCCGCGCACATCCAATTTTCTAGCCCATTTCCGAATAGTATAATTAAATTTGTTGGAGCCACGTTCCGCGGGGCGCCCATTACATTTTGGACTTGCGTTTGACCGGTCGCAGAACCGGAGAAATCAGTCCATTGTTTAGTCTAGACAGTATCTGTTACATTTGTTCCTGCAACATTTATATTATGTTCCGGCTTATATAAAATAAGGTATTCCACGTCTATATGATATATGGATATTAGTAAAGTCACATCTGTGGTAACTAAACGTTTTGACGTGAAACATCTTCATCGCAGGCTATAGGAGTGAAATCGTAGATCGAGACGACGTCCCGATTCAGGCTACGCTCCCCTCCACTCGACTCTATACAGGGCCACTTACACGTCTCAGTGTGGTAGAGACCGAGCTGTCGTCAATGTTTCATCTACCAAGCAACTTATGACGCTCCTCTTTATTTTTTCCACCCACCACCGTCCTGTAGAACCACCTACCTTCAGAGGTATTTCCGAACCAATACGATATAATAACCTTCATAAAACAAGTCTATACATACCTAGAAGACCGTACCATAACTCTATCGTAAACTATGGTGTCGCGGATGTACATATATGGGCGGCATTGATCGCTTTTCATCAAACGACACGCTTGCTCGTTTGCCCTGATATTCCATAAAAAACAAGAACGTTGGCTTCCTGGCTTCATTAAAATTTATTGATTAAAAAACTTTCTTAATCATATCTCCGAGCTCGGAGATAGTTGCTGTAAGCGCAGTGGAATCGCTATCGCATTGAAGTTTCAGCGCTCCGCCATCGAAGGAATGCCTTTTTATGTCTTCTCGTCCATTACATAATATGATATACAAAACAATTCGCCTTTGGCAAGATCGTCTGTGTCACACAAACGCGAACTTCACAGGATATACCATGCTTATTATGTATGTGCTCTATTAATCAAAAACATTCTTGTGTATAATATATAGATTATTTTATATTTTTGTTAAAAATAAAAATATATATCCTTAAACAACACATATAATGTAGTATGTGTGTGTCAATATGAATGTCGTCACTGTGGTCCGCGATCTGACCACGTTGGTCCTGAAAACCAGCGCCAGCTGAGCTCCAATAGAACGCCTGGCATATTCTGAGCAAGAACCATTTTATCACACATGTTAGATTAAAATTATTTTCGTTTTGTTTTGTTCATTTGTATATTATAATGTGATTAAGGTTTTCATTTTAGCTATTGTAAAAAAAATATGTCATAAAGTTTTTTCTATTTTTACATCTACTTCTATTTCTACATAGAAATAGAAAAGTTTATTCGTGACACTTTTTTTTCAAAATTTAACCATAAAATTAAATCCGCAATAAAATTATGATATATTGTACATATTAAAAAAAGGGACAACAAAAATATAATTAAAATCTAAAAAGTATCACAAAATGGTTCTTGCACGGTGTATGCCACGCGCTTTGGTTAGATCGCGGACATCCTATCACTAATATAATCTTAGCTAAGTAAAACTTTTGACTGTGTAAAACGTTTGATTTCCGCAAAGTAACAACTGACTCCATTAATAATACTTATATATATTTTTGTGTTGAATGACTTCATCGGCCCCAAGATCGTGATAACTTCCTGACAAGGATCCTAAAACTCCAACATGAAATAAGCACCGACATCGGATCGCATTATGCAATAAATGATTATGAACAAACAGGCTTCACATTAGCATGGATGGCTTTACACTATACAATCTTTATAGTCTATATATATTCTATTTGGGTATAAACTACTAGCAAGATGGAGTTTTTCCGCCAACTTACACGGTGACGTTGTGTTTTTATTTCATTTTTATAATCTTATATTATTATCAGTTATATTGTTTAATCGTGGTGGCGTATTATACAATATAGTTCGATTAAGGACGTATAGGTTCGAAGTGACATAAAATAAATGCGTGTATCGTGCTTGTTAAGATGACTGAAAACGTCCATAGAAGGTTTTTGGTAAAATGGCCACCATTTTATCAAGACGTAACGTGATATGCGGGACTAGTTAAATTTCAAAAGATTTGATATTATTGTATTTTATTTGACATCAGCATAATAGTTGTAACTAATTGCCATCATAAGAACAGAAGGAGAAACTAGCAAAGATCTGCTCCTAGATGTGTTGATTTCTGCGTTATTTAAATTGTTTAAATTAAGAAGTAAAAGCTCTTAGGTTAGAATATGAAAATACTTCTTAATCGTTGCATAAATCCTGAGTATCGTAACCCATAATGGCAGGTGACCCTGTACTTGGTGTGAATCGCTTGAAGACAGTTGTCCCTCACGCGTTGCTCTTACTGCTTTCTATATAGACATATGTGATGTGTCCATCACGTCGGTGTTCGGCCGTAAAGTCATGTCCCATCTACTCCCCCTCCCCCTAAGTAGAGTAATGCGTTACATCTAAGAGTGGAACGAGGATACGAAAGACTTCAAATTCAAATCAAAAGTCTACAATAAGACTTTGTTAACCACCACCTTTGTTAATATAACTTCAAGATTGGAAATATGGATTACTGTAAGGTATGCCAACGCCGAGCCAACGACCCCCCCGAGGAAAAAACAATAAATCACAAACATGCAAATCCCGCTAATAACTTGCACAAAACCGAAAACCATTTCACGGCTGCCGAAGCCGCCTTCGCCTGTCATACTATTTTTAAGACTCAACGACACGGATACGACACGACTATATGTATCATATATAATATTATAACTACATATTAAAATTTTTTTCATACTACTTCAAATTTTTTTACATTACATATTAAAGCTTCCGTAATTTAGATCGTAAACACACCATCTAAAAATTCATAGAATTCGTGACTTTAACAATCTTATATATTATTCACACTCAACGGCGACAACTATCATAGTATCGTGGTCTCTAGTTCATTTAGCCTTTAAGTCGTCCTCGACTCCATCTTGCCATCTGAGCTTAGGCCTTCCGCGGCTTCTACGACCATCTAGTTTGCCGTTGAGTAGACGTTTGAGTACTCTAGACTCGTCCATCCGTATTACGTGCCCAGCCCAACAATGGCGTCCAATTTTTTGGTTTTGATGACGTTCGGCTCATTGTACAGCTCATAAAGCTATATATGGGCTGTGAAAAGTAAATTGGTATGATGAGAAAGAAATTAGAAATTGAACTGTTTATAAATACAGTATGAAAAGAAATTATTCTTCTTTTCGTACGTTTCACGTGAAGTTGTAAAGAATTCTTGATCCAGGAATATTTAATACAAGTACGCAATATACACCGGGGTGGTGGTGGATGCCCGCGGACTCTGGGGTGCTATCTCCGTGCTGATGTTTAATAATTGATAATACCTCGCGAAAAACGCGACGGGGGCGCGGACTTATCTAGAGGTATTATTACCGCCACAGTTTTTACGATCAGCCAAACGCAAACCGGAAATCATTTATTTAGGGTTCGAGAGCGTAAACCGCCTATTCAATATGCATTCCGGATGTATCTCCTTTTTAATATATTTAATACGCTTGTGTATAAGGTCATGCTATTTTACTGAAGGGGATTAGTTTTTCATACGAATATAATATGTTACCTTCAAAAAATTGCATTAAATTACTTATATCTAATTACACTTAGTAGAAAAAGTTTAATAAAATATTTAATAATTATTTTTTTATATATTCACGCCTATCCCCTGCAGGGGTTGGCAGAGACCACAGAGCTCCATCCGCTACGATCCTCCACACTCTCCCCGCTTCCTTCCACTCTCATCCATTCTTCCTCTCATATTCATCGCAGCGAAACGGCTCTCCATTAGTCGCATTTCGTCCTCGTGAGAATCAAGATGTTACGGGTGGCGAACCACGTCGCCGTCATTTTTCAACAAATTAGGTATACATAGCATGGGTATTTAATAGTTATTTTATTAAACAAGTGATTATTATTATTACTTATATCTTTTCTATCAACCCAAAAGTGACTGTCAGAGAATACTTTCCTGCATTAAGTCCGTCTTTGTACCAAAAATTGTACATTAAGAATAAATAAAAACTTCTAAAGTGTAAATTAATTAATATGTTATATTTCAAGTAAGTCTTCTGCTTCTGTCTTCTTTTATTTATATTATTATATAAGATATTTTGTAATGGACGTTACTATATTTTGAATGTAATAAGATTTATTGATGTTGGCTACTCCATTTTATGATCGCTCTAGCATCTACTTGACTACACAAGTAGACAGGGAAAACAGCAAATGCTCCTAAACTGCTTCGGCTCGCTAAAGACAAGGAAAAGTTGTGCTGAATTGGCTGCTTCGCTAGTCGGAGAGGCACTCTGAGAAGTCTACCTAAATAATAAAAATCAATCTACAATCCACCGCCAGAATGGGTAATACAGCAAAATTCCTCAGTTTTTACAGAGATTAATGTCCAGCAGTGAATCGTCAAAGTTGTATTGAAGAGCAATCATCTCTTACTCGAAACCGAAAAATACTTCCTGTCGCACCAAAATGATATCTGTCACACTACGTCAACTCCGCGAAAATCCACGCTACCTGTGTCTCAGCACTGCATTATCAGGCCCGACTTGTAAACTGAGCAACTCAATCGATAATCATCTCGGTATAAACAAAGTGAGGGAAGAAAGAGGGCGCGAACGTGAGCCCACACCTCGCCTCCTCTTTTATTATTTGCCTTAATTTGTTGGCGAATTGGTTATATTTGTTTACCTTAGTTAACGGTTCTAACCCTGCAATATACTAACAAGCATTTCGCAATTTAAAATAACCCACTCGCACATGCTCAAGGATTATATTGCTTCAGAACTATCTATCGTCGATGATAAAATTCTCGAACTATCTATCGTCGATGATAAAATTCTCGAACTATCTATCGTCGATGATAAAATTCTCGAACTATCTATCGTCGATGATAAAATTCTCGAACTATCTATCGTCGATGATAAAATTATCGAAATTATCCAATATACCTCTCTATTTTTGCTATTTCCAGCCAGTTTGTTCCTGCAGTCTTTTTTTTTTAAATCGTCCTCCCATCTCATGTAGGCAAAAAATAGAGGAAAATGGAAATCCTTGGAGGAGGTCTTTACCTGAGAGGGGTCTACGTCTATACAACCAAAAATAAAACACTAGTATTTTATTTTTGTATGTGTATTTTGTAACATTTTTGGAATAAAAGGCTTTTTTATTTTATTTATTTATATCAACCTTAGGTAGATTAAGCGATTAGGTAAGAAACCGAAAAATGAGCCGATAGAAGGATACACAGTTAGGCTGAGCAGCATACAGAAAATTCCGTCAAGCCTTTTCATCGCCCACACTACAACGCCGGAAGATGAAAGTCTTCAACCGATGCGTCTCTCAGTAGGATCCAAAGAACATAATATTATAACACGTTGACTGTCATGCGTGTTTGCAAATAAAATCTTCGAGCCACCGGTGCCGCTTTCATAACAGGCAGCGTCACCCGAATACGGGTGACGCTGCCTGCTGTGAACTTTTAGCGTCACCTGTATATGGATGACGCGGCAGTCAACGTGGTAAATATAGTATACCATATAGTATCATCACTTGCTAGTATTTATTTTATGTATGTATGTACATATATGCGTCTTGATGACCACCAGGGCGAGAAGCGACTAACGGAGAACCGTTTCGCTACAATGAATGTGAGAGGAAGGATGGATGAGTGGAGGAAGCAAGGAAGGTGTGCCGGGATCGTAGCGGATGGAGATCTGTGGTCTCTGCCTACTACTACAAAGTATAACAGGCGTGACGATATGTATGTATTTATGTATACTAATATATGTATAGCTGAATGCGAATGATGTCTCAGTACAGGTCAATCTATTGAGACCTAATATACTCTATCCAATTTCACACAACTGTTTTCAAATAACCCAAGTATTGTGTTCTATGTTATAATGTTTTTAATACTTAATTTTCTCCTCTTAACTTAGAACCCACGATAAAGTAACTGGGGGTATAGCCGTGTTTAATTTTTCAAAGCTATAACAATCATTAAAAAGTTTTTTTTACGATATCTCCACATTCATAAGAGCCGGCGAATGAAGAGGCTACATGTTCAACAAATGAAATCTTACCTGCAAATAAGGGGGGGGAACACATAACGGTCCCGCCAAGATGTACCGGAAAAATAAATTAAACACCGCCCCCACGTGCCCGGGGATTGATCCCGGGGCATTATTGTATCCATAAACATTTCAATTGCGGCGCCGCTGATCCCGGGGTAACATCAAGTTGATACGGGGACAATGCAAATTTAAACAATCGTTTGGTTGAATGGAAAAGTTTCGCCTCCTTGACATCTTCGAAGCGAACGGCTTTGAAGATGTGTTTGTGTAGATGAATTTAAACAAATAACATTAAAAAAAACTTAAAAGCCGATTCCTACTTTTTCAAAGATCTACATGCTTTGCCACTGACGGTATTTATTCAAATTTATACCCTGCTAAATATCTTACACGTCTCCTGGTCACGTCTGTCGGAGATCCGACGATCGTTGGAGCAGACGAGTGCTGGAGTGGAGACCGCGTCTTGGTAAACGTAGTGTGGGACGCCCCCCGGCTAGATGGTGCGACGATCTGCGCAGGGCGGCTGACAGAAACTGGATGCGTGTAGCCGAAGATCGGGCTAGGTGGCGCTCCATGGGGGAGCCCTATGTCTAGCAGTGGACTGCCGCAGGCTGCTGATGATGATGATGATGAAATATCTTACATAAGAGAATATTTTTTTTCCATTTATTCAAATTTGATAAATGATTACTATTTGAAAAAACTGTATTAACATAAAATGTCATTCACTACATTTTATATAAATAATATATATAAATAATATATATGTATATATATATATATATATATATATATATATATATATATATATATATATATACGATATATCCATTCTATTATATACATCTCAAACACCCTAGGCATCGACACCCTAGCGATCGACGAATCAAATTCTGAACATTAAAATGAACTCATACATACATTCAATCACGCCTGTTTCCCGTAAAGGTGAGCAGAGGTCACAAACCTCTATCTGCTACGATCCCGGCACATTGTTTTTGCTTCAACTATATTCATCACTCTCTTCATACAAGCTCGTCCGTTAACAGTACTTTTGACCTGGCCTTTCTTGAGAACTTCAGCGAATTGGTCAAGGTAGGTTCTCCATTTTCTTCCCCTGCCGACCCGTCCATACACATCCGCAACGTAAACTTTCTTTATCAGTCGTGTTTCATCCATACTGTCTATGTGTCCAAACCGTCTAAGCATCCCATAAAATGAACTCGTCGGTATATACAAAAAAATATATACAGATAAACGGCAGCCACTAATCGTGAAGTGGGCAAGAGGAAAGTGAAATAGAAAAATTCTTCTTACGGCGTGCCGCAAACCCTTTACTTTTTTAAATGTCGTCTAAGCAAGAGAGGCGGAGGGATCCTCTCGTCACTTCGCTGGTACGTGTTGTGGCAGACACTTCATCCTGGCGTGCGGAAAAAAATAAAAATTTAATTCCGCTTTGAGTGTCCCCCGCCGGCTTAGTCCCTCTGTGCTTAAGGATTTTTCAAGAATATCAATTAAACTCGAGGATTTTTAGAGTTATACACCTTCTTACTGCTGATAATTCTTAACGGACAATATTGAAAAGATTTTGCTGTTAAATTTTTTGCAAGATACACCTAAAGGATCGGATACTAAGGTCTCTTAAAAGTAGCTTTACGTTTAAAAAAAAGTATTGGGCTATATTACTAAATTACCAGACATGTAACAAGATATAACTGTCAGATTGCAGCAGTATTGATATTGTCGAGTATTATTCTCATTGTTATATACACTCGTACATATAAGGCTGGATGATAGATTGCAGGTTTGTACGTGGGGATTGATTACAAGTATATTTTATTATATATACAGCCTAATATATATGCTCGAATTTCTCAAATTGCACTGCGCTGTATCTCCATGAGGATCGAGCGATGGCAAAAAACAAGTTACTCTGCTCAATGAGTAAAGGTTTTGACTAAACCATCGCTCGTTTCCATCTGTAAGTACTGTAAATTATACTAAAAGTACATATGTACATACATACATATCGTCACGTCTGTCTTCCGTAGGGGTAGGCAGAGACCACAGATCTCCATCTGCTACTATCTCGACATACTTCTCTTGCTTCCTCCAAACTCATTACTCTCCTCATGCAAGCCCGCCGGTTGAGGGTGGTACCTTACTCTTGACCTGGCCTTTCTTAAAAACTTCAGCGATTTAATCAAGGTATGTTTCCGTGGTCGTCCCCTACCGACCCTTCCATCCACATCCGCAACGTAAATTTCTCTTGCCAGTCGTCTTTCAACCATCTTCTCTATATGCTCAAACCATCTAAGCATCCCTTTCTCAACTTTTGTCACAACACCTTCTTTTACTCTACATCGCTCTCTTGTATCTTCATTTCATACTAAGAGTATGTACTGTGAATTAATAAGTTATATGTAATAATTTAATACGCATTCATATGTGTAACTGCAGATGGGAATAAATTTAACTATCTATTTTCCGACGCAATAAGTGAGTCATTAAATTCCTTCAAAATAGAGAATTCTAGTCGCTATTTACCTTACCCACTGTTATATGCTTTCTTAATCACTTTTGACGTTATCCGCGTGAAGAAATAGATCTTATTCTATAGCG
Source organism: Baronia brevicornis (assembly GCA_031353405.1). Classification (NCBI taxonomy): domain Eukaryota; kingdom Metazoa; phylum Arthropoda; class Insecta; order Lepidoptera; family Papilionidae; genus Baronia; species Baronia brevicornis. Next base: position 754,905 of record JASFAT010002449.1, read on the forward strand.
GATGACTATACAACTACATGACGGATGACTTTAACCACGTATAATGAACATTTGCGAAGACACATAACACATAAAATTTTACCTATGATAGACATAGAGACACCGCAAGGTATAATACTTATGACTATATATTAACCTAACAACTGAAAAAAACCTAAAACAACCAATGTTACCTGCCAATATTTTAATGATATCGCTAAAAACATTTCACATTATTAAGGCGTACAAGAGCCTTATTAGTCTCAAAACAAGTAAAAAATCCAAACGGTACTATGTACCACCTACGCGACTCGAGAGTACACCGCATTAGAGTCTTTATCCAAAGGCAATACCGATCAGAAACGCTTGCGTAGCCGTTCAGTTATAAACGGTAGGTGCCCTGAACAAAAATCATAGCGAATATTAAAATTCCCATTACATTTAAGACGTGACGTGCTCCCATTAGAAGGCAACAAGATATGTCTCATTTTGATGTGTAGAAAAGAGGTTGTATTACGTGTGTTAGCAATATAAGAGTATATTGCCTTTAGATATAATCTTATAAATGTGGCAAATAAAAGACTAAAGTTGCTTAAAGTCCGAAATTTGTCATGCTCATCATTATTTCGTGTTGTTTATTAAGACTGACTGATTAAGTTTTTTTTCCATCCATCCATCCATAACTTTGCTTAGATATAGCAATTTCAATTTTCTTTGATTCAAGATTAGCTTCTGCAATTTGTCATATATCTCTATTCTCCTTCTTTTAATTAGTCTGTAAACTTTCTTCTTGGTTTTCTTATTTTCTCTCTCTCTTCAATTTTTCCTTATGAAATATTTAAAATGAAATTATTATATTATAACAAACCACTATTTGATTCTCTTAAGTCCAAGAGTCGTAAATTTTGCCGTATTGCAATTTTTTTTTAGTTAATTAAACTAATATTGATACTAATGGACCGCAATAATGCATTAGTCACTATAGGTAATCTATAAAACAGACGTGTATTTCTTTTTTTTTAATATCCCATATATGTCCCACTGCTGAGCACTCGGAAGCCTGCTGAACACACACCAGACTCGGAATAAATATTTGTAATCCATACATATATTGCATGTCTAGTTACGAATAAAACCGCTACGTCGAAATAGAACGAGAAATAGGTCGACGATTACAGAGTCAGGCATTAGTTTACGTAAATCCATTATTGTGATGGGCAATTAGAATTTTAGTTAGCTAAAATCTGCGAAAAGAAAACATTTTCGCGGATCCTAGCTAAGTCAACTTCTGACTGTCCATCACATTTCTTGTTTTTAATCGTCAATGTGAAAGTATAACTCGCTAGTCTTTTACAACAAAGTCAGGTCGTTATCTTGACATAGTGCAGGGAGCGCGCATCAAACATTTACAGCAGTTACAAGACTCATTAGTTCCTTTACAATATTCATGACTTCATGACATCCATCGCTCCCCCATCGCCTTACGTAATAAAAGCCTCCAGTATCGTGTTTTTACGTAACAAGCATTCTAAATTACAACAATTATTCAATGTTGCCGTGTTATCGGCAGTTATAAAATCGGGAGACAGTGGAGTGGGAGGCTCATTAAGGTGCAACGGAAGTGGGAGGGGGAGCCCCGCAGGTTGATGATGTAGTTAGTGAGAGAGAAAAAAAAATCGGGGGCAAGAGACCGCGTTCGCGTTTGTCGACTGCGTTACCGAATTTCGTTTTTAATGCCGTCGTTAGGACAACGGTTGACATTTTTTTAATAGAACCGCCTGATTTTTTTTACAAAAAACTGTTTACGATTACGCATCGATTTGAATGGCAATTTTTTTTTATACGCCGGAACTTTAACGGGATTATTTTAAATAGCTAATGCGAGAAATAACAGTATCGTGTTAAAATTAATGTAATAACAACCAGTGATATTATAGCTCATTTCATACACATTTCTTAGAGGCCGGCAAAGCTTCCGTAAACTGCTGATGTCTATGGGCGTTGTTGATTGCTTTCCGTCGGGTGACACGCCTGCTCGTTTGCCTTCCTATTTCCATAAAAAAAGCTCAACATGTGTACATTCCTTTACAGAATTTCCCAGCACTCTTGTTCAATCAACTTTGTCGTTTATATGTCGTTTATATATTATTCAACTACTGTCTTAGATTGTAAGTTAATGTTTTTTTCGTTGAAGAGTAAGTTATTGACTAATGAGCTATAGGCTAATAGAAATAGAAATAGAAAAAACTTTATACATGATACCTTTTTTTTTTAAATAGCTTTTACGTTGCGGATGTGAATGAAAGGGTCGGTAGGGGAAGACCAAGGCAAACATACATTGACCAAATTGCCTAAGTTTTTAGAAAAGGTCAGGTCGAGAGCAGCCCTTAACCGGCGAGTTTGCATGAAGAGAGTGACGAGTGTGGTGGAAGCGAGGAAAGTGTGCTGAGATCCTAACAGCGGATCTGTGGTATCTGCCTACTATCGCTACGGTACACAGGCGTGATGAAATGTATTTATAAATTAATTTAACGAAATTTTACTTTTTTTTAATTTTTTGCTGCAGCCAGTCATAATTAATCCGTAACTATTTATCTATCACAAAGCGTATCTGACCTAGTGGTGTGAGCAGTGAGCAAATATGAGGGATCCCGCCGCGAACAGATCTACCCACGTCACGGCATCCGCAACTATCAACATCAAAGCGACGTAATTGACTGGCCCGTTCCGCTTCGCTTACACTGCGATTGTGCTCGTGGCGCGCCTTCCGAATCACGCGGTCCCCCCTCGCCTCGACAACGGGCTTTTGGTGTCGGGAAGTCTGAAACGTTACAGATTAACTTCGAACAAGGGTTACGAGAACTATACTGGACTAGTTGTTAGATTTGCTTATAAAGCGTAAATCTATTAACTGGTCCTATTAAAGTTTCACATGATTTATATATATATATATATATATATATATATACGTCGTCTCGATTCAGGCTACTCTCCCTTCCACTCGACTCTATACAAGGTCACTTACACGTGGCCGTGAGCATACGGTAGAGACCGAGCCGACGTCAATGTTTCACATCTACTAAGTGTCTTACGTTGCTTCTCCTTTGTTTACATAAAGCATTCGAAATATTACAAATACGTAACTTCTTTATGTGTACGGGCATAATATTGGGAGGAATGAGTGGCGACGTCCTTCTCAAGCTACTAACTCTTAGGCTAGGATAACATATGGGGCACGTTAATTACACTACAATATACATATTTTTTTCACAGCCCATTTAGTTGGGAAGTGGAGGGTTGCTGACGGCTGTTTTTTGGGTAACATTTAACTTTAGTTCCCCGTAAACCCACTTCTTCCGGTAAAAACACACATTATCATTTTTCTGTTTTGTTTGCTTGTCGCGGATCTTAGCTAAGTAAAAATCGTGACTGCCACATAGTAATGGATTTCCGCAAAGTAACGCCTGACTCCATTGATCATATTAAAACAATCATTTCGCGTGTCCTTGGCAGAATAACGCACAAAATTGGAATTAATTTCAAATCCATCTAAATTTTTAATGAAAAATCACCACTTAATCAATATGCCAATGGCTAAACCAATTAACTTCCCCGCCTTCGATTACATAATTCCTTTAGCACTACAATTTTTCCAACGCCCCACCTGCCGTCGGCGTAATAAGGCGTCGCTCGTTTGACGCGTTTTTTACTTGGTCCTTCGTGCCGGATACTCGCCCCCGGCCTCATGGTTTTCATTAATGAAGGCTTTAGGGCTGATCATTCGAGTCTATATCGAGCCTTGATCGTAGGGTGTCTTCAGATTGAATTGTCCGTGATATTTTTTTTTTTATAATGATTATCAAGGTGACTGTGTAATTTTAGCTGTGTCGTTAAAAGGGAGAGAATTAATGAGCAGCGATATGTTTTTATCGCTTGTTTAAATTATGGAATGTCCTTAAGCAGGGTAATGAATGAAAAATAAGCTACAGTTATCGCAGTATGATCGATAATGGCCTATATAATTTCTGAGCATTTTTCGCTGATATTTTTTGTTTCTTATTTATAATTTAAGAGTGCAGATCGTACCTATCTTTTACTTACTTTTACTACGTCACGTATCTTCATCAAGTCTAAGCCTTTAAATTTTTATTTTATAAAAGGATAATATAAATTTTTATCAATCAGTTTAGCTCGTTTAGTACAATTTTGATACTGTATACGCGATTCTCCAATTGGCTCGGTGGCGGGGCCCTCTGCCTGCGGTGTCAATGGCCGCGGGTTTGATCCCCGCATCGGAATAAAATATATGTATGGATTACAAATATTTATTCCGACTCTGGTAACCCCGCCAATACGCACTGGTGGCGTGGTGGGTCAACGTCCGTTCCTCCAGAAATAGAGAGGCCCTTGCTCAGCAGTGGGACATATATGAGCAGTTAAAAAAAATACGCGATTCTCCGTAGGCGAAATAAAACTATAACGGCGGTTGGTTGAACTCGAGTTATTAAAACAAAAAATTCTGTTTGTGTATTGAGTATATACATACATACATACATACATATCGTCACGCCAGTTTCCCGTAGGGGTAGGTAGAGACCACAGATCTCCATCCGCTACCACACTCATCCATCTTCCCTCTCACATTCATCGCAGCGAAACGGCTCTCCGTTAGTCGCTTCTCGCTCGCGTGACGTGATCGTGACAACTTGGTAGTGACGGTTGGCGAACCACCCGTCACAACCAAGTTTACTGAAAAAGTCCATAATGTCAAAACCTTTTTTTGACAGAATAACCACCATTTTATCGAGACGTAACGTAATAAGCTAACTAGTTATATCTCAAGAAATTTGATGGTATCGTATTTTATTTATATTTTACGCTGGCATAATAGTAAAATAAATAATTGCCATCGAAGGAAAGAAAGAAAAACGATAGGGAAGGTCATAGCTATAATTATATAATTGTTACAGTAATACGGTATTTGTTCCTCACCCTTTTTTTTAATAGCATAGGACGGCAAACGAGCAGGCATGTCACCTGATGGAAAGCAATCGACGCCGTTCATGGACATCCTCAGTGCCATAGACATTGCAAAAGCGTTGCCGGCATTTTGCTTAAAGTCCGGCAATATGCCGGGGAGTCGAAGGTTCCAGGGTCGTATCTGTTAGACAGGTTGCACCGTACTGGATCGCCACTCATTCAGATAGTGTGGATGAAACTTAAAAAGATATGTAAATTAAAAAAAAAATTGAAGTTAAAAATATCAGTGAAATTTATTCGCAAAGATGTAAAATTAAAAAGTATAAAAAGTGCGTAAAGATTAAACATTTCAATTTTCCCGACGAGCAGAGCGGTCCAATCCGTCTGTGCCCAGTTCTGGCCCGATTCTTTATTCAAATCGGATCTCGCGCCATTTTCTTGCCACGTTTGAATTACAAATCGGAAGGCAGTTTCTTTCGGATTTAAATTCGGCACCCCCGTTCCAAATTGCCAGTTTGATTGCCGTTTTTAATGCCACCTCCACGGAGTTTTCACTCCGCGATTATGGAAAATCGTTTGTTTGGCGATGAGGGAAATATTTTTCAACGAAGCGAAAATAATTTTATGATGGTGATCCATCTTTTTTACTACCCAAACCGATAACTTCGCCACTTAGCCATTAGGCCGTCCAAATGATAATCTATCTATATATATATATATATATATATATATATATATATATATATATATATATATATATATATATGTATCGAAGATATATTTTTATAAACACATCATATTCACAAGTAAGGTACCATTAAACCAAAGCCGTCCGCACTCGACTTTTCGGTTGTCTTCCGTAAAGTCTACTATACCTGAAGATGCCTCGTGTTGGGGCGAAAGACGTGTCGTTTACAAGGTGGAAAAGTGGTGTGTGTTTGGTGTTGTGTATTGGTGGGTGGAGAATTGATGGCCGATTTTCGATAAGTTTTTGGTTTAAGTACCAAATAAATCCACTTCATCCAGCAGAAAAACACACATTATTAATTTTCTGTTATTGTTTTGCTTGTCGCGGATCTTAGCTAAGTAAAACTTTTGACTATCCACATAGTGATGGATTTCCGCAAAGTAACGCCTGACTCCATTAATAAGGCCGCACTCGTCAAAACCCTAAATAAAGAAAGATAATATTACGTTCTTTAAATTGATTCTATTTCTGTCTCCCTCCCACTCTCTAATAATCTTTTATTATGAGGAACCTTTTTTTATTACGTGCTAATATTTCATGGTATCGCACAGTTTCAGTTTCTTCCTCTTGACCGCATACAACGTCGGGCTATTCGGATTGTCGATGACCAAGATCTCACCAAACTGCTAGATTCTTTAGAAATGCAGAAGCATATCTCCTCTCTCAGCATCGGTACTCAGAGGAATTGTTCGGAATAATTCCGACCCCCAAATTTCACTACCGCACAACTCGCCACAAGGAAAAGTTTCATCCCCACCATCTAGATAAGTGGTGATCTAGTACGGTGAGTTTTTCCAGAAACTTCCTTCCATGCACCAGTACCCTGTGGAATCAGCTACCTCCAGCTGTGTTTCCGAAACGATACGACATTGGAACCGTCAAAAAAACCTACACTTTCTTTAAAGGCCGACAATGCTTCTGCAATGCCTATGACGCTGCAGATGTATAGGGCGGCGTTGATTGCCTTTGCATCGGGTGACACGCCTGCTTGTTTGCCGTCCCATCCCATAAAAAAAGATATACAAGCCTCCGCGAATGTCAAGAGCTATCACTGTTAGTGAATCTACTATCCGCAGATAAACTAGAGGTCTGCAACTAGTAGACGCACCACTAATCCATAAGCGACTGTCGCTCCTTTTGATGTTGATTTATTAGCGACATCAAACGGAATTTGTAATTGGGCGACTGATTGAACCCAAAGCGATCATTGTACCACCCGTTTGTCTAATGCAAATGTTATTATATAGGTATTGATAGTTTTGACAGAACATATCTTTTTTTTATGGGATAGGAGGGATATATCTATGTGCCCAAACCGTCTAAGCATCCAGTTTTTGACAGTAATTAGTATATAATGAAACCTCTTAGTCAAATCACTCGCAGCTCCTTCAACACGATGAGACGTGTTCTTTGCAATAGCAATGTTACCCGCTTGACACACAAGGACGTCTCGAAGACGTCAATCATTTCGTGTTTCTTTGTAGACTTTGACGTCTCCGAGACATCCAGAACTGCCGTTTACGCACGCTTTCAATATATTTGGAATTATTTAATTATTTCTCTCATTCATATCATCTCATTCATATATTCATTTGTTTTGAGATTGGGAGGCAAATGAGCAAGCGTGTCGCCTGATGGATAGCAATCAACGCCGCCTTTGAGATATGAGTAGGCTTGTTTTTCTAAGGTTACAGTGTCTTATCGATTTGGAAATACCGCTGGAGGTAGCTGGGTTATAGTCACTCAGCCATCCATCCAGATGGTGGGAATATTTTTTTATGATTAATGGAGTCAGGCGTTAATTTGCGGAAATCCATTACTATGTGGACAGTTAGAACTTTTACTTAGCTAAGATCTGCGATAGCATATGCTTTTACTTAGCTAAGATCCGCGATAGCATATGCTTTTACTTAGCTAAGATCCGCGATAGCATATGCTTTCGGGGATCTTAGCTAAGTTAAAGTTCTAACTGTCCGCATAGTATTTTTTTTTTATATTTGTATTCTTGTGAACATTTAGCAAACCTAAACTTTGCACCACGTGATCTGACGGTGATTCGACAGCAAAAGTATTTTAGAAAAGTATCAGAGGATATCTTGTCCACGATAGTCCGTTGCGTTCTGATCGGGGGATGCTCTCCTCCGCGATACTCCACAACAGACTGATCGAAGGGTACTTCCTCGACGATTATTCACGGTAGAATGAGCGAAGGATGTCTACGTATACAGTCGTGGGTTGTCGGATGCTCACATCTTATATCATAGATCTTAGAAAACGTAACCTAAAATAAATATGATTCAATAAGCCTAGTTTAAAAATAGTAGTTAGTGTTGAAACCTAGTTGTGCCATGAGACACCCAAGTTATTATTAATCCAAGTAATAAGAACATCAGCATACATCTCAACACTATACAATGCAATTGAAATATATATCCTCAAACAGAACAATGAAACTCAGTAATTAGGGGAGACTTGTATTGCAGTAATTATTCGAACCTGAGACAATGCTGCACACCGATAGGAAATAGGCAAATTGGTGCGTTTAAAACGGTCCCGAGACGAACATTATCGTCTTCGAGATGTTGGGGTCGGTGGGCGGGCGGTGTTTTTTTTAGGCCGGGCCGTCAGATAGATTGGATGACACTCGATCTCCCCAAGAGGACGAAATTAAAACGATGGCGATGAGCCGCGGCGGACGGCCCCGGTATTATTTTCCGTTGAGTGATTCTCGGTCATAAAATTTCTGATTGATCAATTCATCCGCCGTTTCCATTCCGGCATAATGAACAGCACGCTCCTCGGTGGACATTTTTTTTTCGTCTCCCCCGACTCTATTTTTCCGCCTGTTTTCACTTTAGTGGACTCTTTATTAATGTCCCCCCCGTCCTTCGCTTTCCACGCCCGCCCCGCGCACCGGATCACTTCGATCAAAAGGAGATTTGGTGAAGTTTGAAAACTTTGGTTATTGTTTGTAACGGTGCCACTGACGGCTGCGTTTTTGTTAACTGTGAATTGATGGCTTTGTTATCTTGGATCACTGACACGCTTACAAGCATTCGGAAGTATTTTAAAAAAATGTTGATTCACTAATGGCTCAGCGGTTTAGCCTCCACCTTCGGGATCAATGGTCGCTATAAATATATGTATTTATACATAAGTGGTCTACAGATATTTTTTTTTAACTTATATTCTTTATTGTACATCAAAAACAAAGTTATATACACCAAAACCAAAATTATATACTATTACACATTACAGTATAAACTTATTAAATTAATCATAAACTTATTACATTAACCGTTGTGGGCAAGGTTTATATAGATAGAGAGGATGGATGAAAAACGACTGTCAAAAGAAATTTACGTTGCGAATGTGGATGGAAGTGTCGATAGAGGACAACCACGGAAAACATACCTTGACCAAATTGCTGAAGTTTTTAAGAAAAGGCAGTTCAAGAGTACCCTTAACCGGCGGGCTTGCATGAGGAGAATAATTAGTGTGGCGAAAGCAAGAGAAGTATGCCGAGATCGTAGCAGATGGAGATCTGTGGTCTCCGCCTGCCCCTACGGGAGACAGGCGTGACAATATGTATGTATATAAAAAAGCCTGAACTGGTCACTGTTGACGCAAGTATCAAATATGTTTTAAAACTCCGCGTTTATATTGCGTTCCAAAGTAAAGTAGGCTAAGGTGAATCACGCCGAAGTCGTTGTCACCCGATCAGTCGCCTTGCTCGGCGCATGGCGGATTTAACGATGGGACGGGACGATATTAAGAGGGGACGGGGGGATAATGGGCACGATTCCTCGGACAATGCTTTGTCGGGCCATCGCTTCGGCCACATTTCATTAAAAACAACAATAAGTGCGATAACGATTTTGTTGTTGCGCGAAGCGATTTTGATTGTGCCTCCCCGATTTATTTTTGAGGATAACGATAGGACTTTAAAAATTTATAAAAAGCTATAACTATAAATACTCATATATAATTATTATAGTATATTTTGCAAATAATAGGAGAGACTAAGGCTCACCGACTTCGTTGGCTGGGCCACGTTGAGAGAATGGTGGACGATGTCCTGTGGGGCGCTCCAAGTACCGCTGGAGAGACATAGTGGGGGATGACTTGCGCAACCTTCAAATCTGCAACTGGCAGAAGGTGACACAGGAAAGGGCACGGTGGCATAAGATCTGTTTGTAGGCCAAGATCCATTTTAGGTCACTGCGCCAACAGGGTTAGTTTAGTTAGTTTTTGCAAGTGTGAATACTTAAGATGTTTGGGCATATCGCCCTCAACGAAAGCTCACTGGAATTTTTAGTGGTATAAGGGAGAGTAGAAATACGACGGTCTCGCCGTCGATTACCTAGAATATGATCTGACTTCATTGAAGCATCTACTAATTGTTCCATTACCGACTGTACACGCAGTACCGTGGATAGAAAAAATTGGAGAAGCCTCTGTGAAACCGCTACTACCTTATATGATGATCCATAACCACGACCACTAAGATAAGAATAAAGGAGAATAAGAAAAAAATTCTTCGAAAATTTCTCAAACACAAACGAAGAATATATAACGCGATAGGTGGGACCGAGCTCTATCCGTGTATGTCGAATTCACGTAAGTCGGGGTACAATTTGGCTGCTTGACCTTGGCTGCGCGACGTTGACACAAAAAACGAATAGACGAGAAAATTAAAAAATCGCGTAACTCTGAATTCGCGTAGGTATATATAGGGTATTACTGTACATATAAAATATAATAAATATGACTACGATTGGCTTCTTTATGTATAAAAGGAAAGAGACAGAAAATTATAACAAAAAGAATTAAATTATGACAAACGAAAAGTGTGTGACTGATGCCAATATGATTGAAGAGACAACATCATATACACACTGGTTCCTATACCTAGAGGAGATAGACGATATCGCGCTGCCAAAAGACCATACATGGAAGTACCATTTAGTCAGTCGCCCATGATGGAATGATGAGGACTAAGGCAAGCGTGATGGGGTAATATCTATGTGTCTGTGTGTGACATATGGGGGTTGTAAAAAGAAGAAAAACAAAAATTGCATGTCCACATAAATGTCTTTCTAGTGTATATCAATGGCAATCAATTTCAACCGGCGAATAAATAAAGCCATCTTATTACTGGGCCCTTTTTGATTTTAACGATGCCGTATACTGAACCCCAAGCACCTTTGATCTTAATCTACGACGGATTCCCGATCTCCCGATAAATAACGATTGTACAAACAAAACGGAGAGAGAGAAAAGAAGGCGATTGCTCCCCACCCTCCCCTACCGGCATAATTTCATTATTTGCAGCGCCCTCAACGCGGGCACATCAGTTTTTAAATATTTTCAATCTATAGAATGGCAGCGGAAGACATTATGACGATACTAGTGGTTATCCTGTGGCGTCGCTTGTTTTATTATTTTTCGATTCGGGATATTTTTTTTATAAGAAAATTAACAATGTTTTAAACATACATACATATCATCACGCCTGTTTCCAGTAGGGGTAGGCAGAGACCACAGATCGCCATCTGCTACAATCTCGGCACACTTTCATTGCTTCCTCCACACGCATCACTCTCTAGCAAGCGGTGAAGGGTACTCTTGACCTGGCCTTTCTTAAAAACTTGGGCAATTTGGTCAAGGTAAGTTTTCCTTGGTCTTCCCCTACTGGCCCTACCATCGACAATATTTTTAAATTACTTGGTAATCATTCCAGCTTAACTAATAATAATGGAGTCAGGCGTTACTTTGCGGAAATCCATCACTATATGGACAGTCAAAAGTTTTACTTAGCTAAGATCCGCGACAAGACGACGAGGATGCCTCGTGTTGGGGTGAAACACGTGTCGTTTACAAGATGGAAAAGTGATAATGTGTGTTTGGTTTTGTGTATAGTGGTTGGTGGGTGGAGAATTGATGGCCGATTTTCAGTCAGTTTTTGGTTTAAGTTCCAAATAAATCCACTTAACCCAACAGAAAAACACACATTATTGATTTTCTGTTATTGTTTTGCTTGTCGCGGATCTTAGCTAAGTAAAACTTTTGAATGTACATTTACATTAATATGTCTAATAGAAGATATGAACTCACGACTACAGATCCAATTGCTATATAAAGGTATTGCTCTTTAAACATCTTCCTTAATGACAATTAGGTATGAGTATTATGCAAGTGTCGAGTGAAATATAATAAATATAAGTACAAAGTATGGAGTACAAGTTCTACATATTAACTAAGAACATATTTTCATATGGAAAAACTTGAAACTAGAAGAAAGCATCTTTCGTTGGTATTTCTGCAAAACGTCTTACATAATAACATTGACAGTCCTCATATTCTAAGTGGTGTTAATTTTGTTGTACCCAGAGTACATGCACGGGTTGAAAATTTTAGTTTATTTCACAAAGAAATGAAATGAAGCGTTTTTGAATCCAATGTCGCGCTTCGATCGTTGTGTGAATTGTACCACAAACCAGCGGCGTAGCGATATTTCTGAACTGATATATAACATTTGAACCTTCAATATACATTTGTACGCGTTTGTTTCACAGCCCTTATACGTCCCACTACTGAGCACGGGCCTCCCCATTTCTAGAAAGGACGTTAACCCACCACGCTTGTCCATTATTGATTCCCGGGTTTACCAGAATCGGAATAAATATTTGAAAGCCATTTTTATTTCAATGCGGAGATCGACCCCGCGACCGTTGACTCCGTGGGCGGGGGACTCGCCACTGAACCAATTAGTCGTTTATTTTTTAAATTATTATTAGGCGTTAATTTTATAAGGCGAAATGCTTACTCTTTTGCCTCTCTATCCCATAAAAGGAATATTAACTATCAATACAGTATACAAAATAAAAATGATGTACGCACGGACATAATATACGTCTTCGGTTGTATAGCTATCTCCCCTAGGGAGGCACAGTACTCCCGGAGTGGACCCTTGACGGAAAAGATGTGTTTTTGTCGTGTTTTTATTAGTAAAAAACAATGATGAATTAGCGAACACCGCGTTTATTAGTGGAGCGTGCGATTTTTTGTCTCGTTCGGCGTTTTTTTTTTAATTTCTTTTATCAGCATGACCGGTCGTTCAGGGCTGTCACCTGATGAGCATAATTAACTTTTACACGAAGATTGACAATAGATAGATAGATAACTTGCTTATTCAAGGCACCAAACCACATCAAAAGTATGAATCAAAATAAATTTGAAAATTAGAGTAAAGTACTACACAAATTTTGGGATAACTTAGAATTGATTAATGGAGTCAGGCGTTACTTTGCGGAAATCCATTACTATGTGGACAGTTAGAACTTTTACTTAGCTAAGATCCGCGACAAGCAAACAAAAACAGAAAAATAATAATGTGTTTTTATACTAGAAGAAGCGTGGCTCTACCAATAGCAGAAGCCTTACCACAAAAGTCAATATTTGTATATTCGACAGCTTAATTTTCTTATAAATTTTAGTGGTAGAGCCACGCTGCAGACGAATACTTTGTCAAGAATGGCATATTATTTGTTCGTAGCATGAATGGGCCGACTCGCCCGGGGAAGTACCACACTCCCGCAGAAAACCGGCGTCTGAATGGTAGCTCCGATTCCCACTCCACCTCCCTCTCCCACTCCCATAATTTCACTTTCCTTTAAGGTTGATAACGTTTCCGCACTGCCTATGGCATTGCGGATGTCTATGGGCGGCGTTGGTTGCTTTCCATCAGGTGACACGCCAGCTCGTTTGCCTTCCTATGCCAATAAAAAAAAATTCTATTTATAATACACTCTTCTCTTTCGTAACTTGCTGACCTTAAAACTTTTGGCTCAACCCTGACGGTGGCGCGTGAAAATTGACGCTAGCGAAGGGCGGAATGTACAAACAATATCGGGTGTGTTCGAATCTTGTACTAAATTAAATTGTCAGCTCTCGCGTTCAGGTGTTTTATGGAGACCTAATTGAGACGCGGAGCAGTTCGGTGGGCTTGGAAATGAAATGGCAGTTTAATGACTGTACGTGTTCGATGTAATGCTGATATCGAATACGTGAATCGTGCCCGGCTGTTGACCATAATACACACACACACACACACATACATACATACATATATATATATATATATATATATATATAGTATTACTACAATGGCTCTACCACTATTATATACACTCTGAGTTGCGAATTTATACACATATATACTATATCAGCTGGACTCAAAGGGTGGCCAATGACGAGGTTCTCCGACAAGTCAAGCAAAAACGTGAACTTTTGCAGACCGTCAGAGGTAGAAAAGTTGCTTACCTGGGTCATGTCATGAGACATGACAGGTACAAATTGCTGCAACTGATCATGATGGGAAAAATCGCGAGCAAAAGACAAGTTGGTCGAAAAAGAAAATCTTGGCTACGTAATATCAGGGAGTGGACCGGGATAGCGAGTGCTCCAGAACTACTGCACCTCGCGAAGAAGGAGGAAAATTGTGCTGAATTGGCTGCCAACCTTCGCAAGTCGGCGAGGCACTCTTAGAAGAAGATATACTATACACATATAGACATATATTTGTTGTTATTCCAACAGATATTTTATTCCGAAGCAAAACCTTCCAACTTCCATAACAAACTATGATTATCTTATGTTATCAAAGGCTTATTTTTCACCGCCCATACATGGATTGGTCTTTTTTTAACGTGTGATAACCCGTTACGGATACCTGCCTTGCGATGCTGCCCTGGGGGGGGGGGGTAGCCGGGTTATGTTAAACTCCAGCATTGGCCTGTCTACCAATAAAACCCCACTATAACCATAATGCATACTTTGCTATCCCATACACATTTGTCTATTCCATGCCGGTAACTGTACAGCAAAAATATTTTACCATTAAAAACAAATGACGGTAAACACAATAACGTTGTAACGAGATAGAGTTTAATCTTCCGGAGCTGTCCGGACGCATTCGTTCCGGCGTACGGTCTAGACACCTTCATTAATATGAAAATTAGCCGAAATGAGCTGTGGGAGGAAATTGAACCACGCATCAAGTCATAAGCCTGTGCTGCTTTTAAAACATGAGCACCTTAGACGAACGGACTAATGATGAACTAGTTCAGTGGCGAAGCTACAACCTCTGGAATCAAGTGTCGCGAGTTCAATTCCTGCATCGGGATAAATAAATATATGGCCTACAGACATTTATTCCGAGTCTGGTAACCCCGTTGATCCGCTCTGGACAAGCGTGGCGGGTTGACGTCCGTTCCTCTAGAAATGGAGAGGCCCGTGCCCAGCAGACATATATGGGCTGTGAAAAAAAAGGTCTGCAGGTTATTGTCCCGAGTCAAGTTATCGCGCTAACACCCCTTGAATAAGCGTGAATAAATGTCCATTTCCCCAGAAATCGTGAGATGCATGAGGCCAAAAGCGAATGAATGAATGAATGAAATTTAAACAGCAATAGCTCACTCACCTCACGATCTGAACGTCGTGAGTTTGTATCTTCCACTGGACTCGATAGTCACATCGATATGTGAACCATATCCTAGCACTAGCATTATAGCTTAATTTGATCCTTTTTTTTTAAATCCTTCATTAACGGTGCATACATATACACAGAATTTAAAAAGAAGCATATAATGGCTCTAAAAAATAAAGAGAAATATTTATGTACATATAATACATTTTATGGAATATAAGTAACATATATGTTACTTATATATCCGTGCTTACATGAAATAAATAAATATCATAACGTCTGAGAAAAATGTTAAATGTGAAACTCAAAGGCCCGGCACATAGATAGCACTGTGATAGAATGCAGTTACGTCCTTTGTACATCGCAGCGCTCGCTTCCTCCGCAATAATGGTTCGCTTTGACTTACTAGATGGAATTTTTAATGCAATAATTTCGATAATTTATCGCTAGATAGCGCTCCTTTGTGGCGCTGGGCCAGGGGGGGTGTGGGGGCAAATTGGTTTTCTTTTTACCGGCGAAACATTAGACCTTCTTTATTGACCCCCTGGCTGTATACACATGGGCTTTAAGACTGTCGAGCTTTTTAAGACAAAAACTATTAGGTTGGTACATATGAAATGTCCGATTGTTTTACACGCGAACGTTTGTCTTCCTGTTTTCGTTATACTTTTGTTTTTGGCATAACCTCGTTTACAGCCGTACTGTCAATTGCCAGTGTCACATTTCAACAAAGGAGATTTTTTGGTTGTCTTCCGTAGAGTCTACTATACCTGAAGATGCCTCGTGTTGGGGCGAAACACGTGTCGTTTACAAGACGGAAAAGTGGTAATGTGTTTTTGGTGTTGTGTATAGTGGTTGGTGGGTGGAGAATTGATGGCCGATTTTCGGTAAGTTTTTGGTTTAAGTTCCAAATAAATCCACTTAATCCAACAGAAAAACACACATTATTAATTTTCTGTTATTGTTTTTGCTTGTCGCGGATCTTAGCTAATTAAAAGTTTTGACTGTCCATATAGTGATGGATTTCCGCAAAGTAACGCCTGACTCCATTAATAAAGGAGATTTTCTCGAAAGTGTTCCCTTTTGTTTTTTGATTTGAATCTAAACGATATTCGTATATTTTTTTTGTAGGAGTATATACTTTTAGTAATAATACTGCAAAAGCTGCAGGCAATATAAACCAAGCGTTTGGGTAGAATACAGTTAATGATCGAAAAGTGCAGCGTTGGTTTGAAAACTTTTGGGTCCGGTGATTTTTCACAACTAAATGATCCGCGTGGGAGACCCAAAACGTTTGTGAAAAATGATGATCTGAAGGCATTGCTGGGTAGCGGATCCAACTGTATCCACGAGGGAACTGGCTACCAGGATGAAATTTGACCATAAAACAATATTGCGACAGCAATTATAAGTCTATAACTTGTTAATCAGCATGGCCCAGTACTTCTACATGACAATGCTCGTCTGCATACATCGTACAAAACAATTGCGAAATTAAATGAATTGAAATATCTTGAAAATTATAAACTAACTTTGTTGGCGCAGCGACCCAAAAAGGATCTTGGCCTCCGAACAGATCTTACGCTACTTCGCCCTGTCCTGCGCCACCTCCTGCCAGTTACAGACTTGAAGGTTGCGCAAGTCATCTTCAATTATGTCACTCCAGCCTGGGGTGCCCCACAGGACGTCGTCCAGTTGGGCGACCCACTCTCTTGACTGCGCGATCCTCCCCCATCCTCTCCACGTGGTCCAGCCAACGAAGTCGGTGAGCCTTATTCACTCCTATTACATTAGGTTGGGCCACCAGATGCTCGATTTCGGCATTTTTTCGGTAAAATCATGTTTCTTTTAATTTTTTTCATAGGACATTAATACACCTTGCCGGAATTGTTCAGAAAATTTCACCACAAGTTGTCGATACTTTCCTCCCGTATGTCGCCAGTCGTTATCTTTCAGTTCCGAAGCGACACTTTTGAGGTTCCGTAGGCGTTGTAATTAAATACGTGACGTCATTTAGCGATGGCCTCTGTCGGTAATTGGCTGAAATGGAAAAACGAGCGCGCGAGGACCTTGCTTTTTTATTATTAACAACCAAAACTTCGTTTGTTTACGCGGCCATTTATATAGTGGAGGAAACGTTCCCAATACATTGTTGTAGTAGAAGTTATACATACATGTATATCTACATAAATAAATATATACATATACATACGATGTATATATAAATAAATAAACTTAGTGGTGTTTATAATATGTGTATTATAAATACCACTAAGTGATGATATTTAAAATATTGTGTTGATTTAGATCCTATTGATTTGAACCAATATTTAATTTGAATACTATTGTGTTTTTTCTGCGTGTTTTGCTTAGAGATGATATCAGGAAACCTTGTTTTGTTCCATTTGTTTATTTATTTATGCGAAAATTCACCATTTGTTATTTAAGTTTAACAAATAATTCTCATCAAATTTAGACAAAATACAATTGCAAAAACACTAATATAGTATATAATGTATATATAATATTAATGGAGTCAGGCGTTACTTTGCGGAAATCCATCACTATATGGACAGTCAAAAGTTTTACTTAGCTAAGATCCGCGACAAGCAAAACAATAACAGAAAATTAATAATGTGTTTTTCCGTTGGGTTAAGTGGATTTATTTGGAACTTAAAACAAAAACTTACCGAAAATCGGCCATCAACTTTCCACCCACCAACCACTATACACAACACCAAACACACATTATCACTTTCCCATCTTGTAAACGACTCGTGTTTCGCCCCAACACGAGGCATTTTCAGGTATAGTAGACTCTACGGAAGACAACCGAAAAGTGACTTTTCAGTTGTCTTCCATAAAAACACACATTATTAATTTTCTGTTATTGTTTTGCTTGTCGCGGATCTTAGCTAACTAAAACTTTTGACTGTCCATATATGTATATATATACTATATTAGTATTTGTGTGTAAGTACATATGTATGTTTGCGTGTCTTCCTCTCTGCTTGTGAGTGTGGCGCGGCCGGCGTCTTTCATAAGGCATCAACGTCAATGCCGCTGAAAGTACGATAATACAGATACTGGTCTACCTTCGAGTGACACGTGACATTGGAACCTTCAAAAAACAATCCTACACATTTCTGCATTGTTTATGGCACTGTGGATATCTATGGGCGGCGTTGATTGCCTTTCATCGGGTGGATGGAAGGGCCGGAAGAGGAAGACCACGAAAAACGTACCTTGACCAGATTGCTGGACTTTTAAAGAAAGGTCAGGTCAATAGTACCCTCAACCGGCGGGCTTGCATGAGGAGAATAATGAGTGTGGAGGAAGCAAGGGAAGTATGACGAGATCGTAGCAGATGGAGATCTGTGGTAGAGACCACAGATCTCCATCTGCTACGATCTCGTCATGCCAAGTTTGTAGTGTTATCTATTAATTTTTTGTTCTTGACATCGACGAGAATGTTGTAGTGGTTGAGGAAGTCAGCACCGAGGATTGCCTTGTTGACGTCGGCCACGATGAATCGCCACTTGTAAGCGCGTCGTAAGCCTAGGTTTAGCTCCAAGGTTTTCTCGCCATAGGTAGATATAACAGTGTTGTTGGCGGCGTAGAGCTTGAACGACAGTGGCTTCGCGATTGCTCCTTTGTACTTTAAGGGTAGGCAGAGGCCTACCCTTACAAAAACTAGGGGAGACAGGCGTGACGATATGTATGTATGTATATTTAAAACAGTCAGTATAATTCGCGAGTGTAAAAAATCCTCCCCAATAGCGATCGTAATCACCGCCGATACGAGTGAAGGCGCGTGCTAACTGACTCGCAAACTTTTCATTTCATTTTCCAAACTTTTAATCTCAAAGTGCCCGTGAGAGAAAAATGGACGCGTTAAGAAAATCGCCAGCGCCACCTATTATCAACTCCGGCAACTCCCATAACTTCCGCGACGAGCCGAATCGCGCCGAAAGCGTCCGCATTCCAAACACGGTTTTATACGGACGTAATATAACACCATTTTGTTTAACACAATCGGAACGTCTCTTAGAGCGAATTGTTACAGAAGAGTCATAAAAAGTAAGATATTAATGTATCGCGGGAGGCATTAGACGGTCGCCGGATCGATTCCTATGCATAAAAAATGCTAATGGCCCTGCGGAGAGTAAGATGTTCCTGCAGCGGTGATTTATGTGAGGAGTTGGAGCAACTATCTTCGACGATTCAGGTTCGCGGACAGGTGTGGTTCGGAGTTGCGAATGGATAGAGTTTTTGTGATAACAATATACCCGTTTTGCGTTATTTTACTTATAGAGGTGTCTGGTGGCAGATTTTTAGGCGTGGTTCGCCGCCCGTCACGTCCTGATTCCCACGAGAGTGAGAAGCGACTAACGGAGAGCCGTTTCGCTACAATCTGCCACGGGGCTGGTGATGAAAGTGATCGTAACATACGTGACTATATCAACAACAAAAAAGCGAAAACGCTGTAAATGCCACCTGCCAAAAATATTTTATTGCACTTCGGGATCTGAAAGAAACTGCGTTGAATATTTTTTTTTTATGAAATAGGTGGTCAAACGTGCAAGAAGCGTGCCGCCTGATGGAAAGCAATCAACGCCGCCCATGGACAACGGCGCCACCGCAGGAGTCATGGAAGCGTTGTCGGCCTTTCAGGTATGTGTAGGCTTGTTTTTTGCAGATGACAATATCAATATAAACAATACCAAACAATACCAATATAAACATTTTTTTATCGTTGAATCTGACAATTTTTTCAGAAGCTCTTAAAAGTTTCTATGGCCGTGTTGATAAGTTTTTATTTTAAGGTTTTTTGCGTCGTTACTACGATTTCGCTTTTTTGCGTCGAAATACGTTAATAAAATAAAAATTAAATAAATATTTTTTATAATAATTAAATAATAATTATAATAATTAATAAAATAATTATATATTTTTTTATTGTTTAAAATATCAATAATTGTAATTGAAAAGGAGCTTTTGTCGATTACTGCCTTAGTCTGACGAAGAAGGTCATTGTAACATAGATGAATATTTATTTTTTTATTGTTTTAGGTATCAATAATATAAAACATAAAAGAGCTTTTTATTTTAAGATTCCTGTACAGGAATTTTTGCTAAACATAATTTTTTTAGCTTAAAAACGTTTCTTTTGATAATGTTGTAAAAGAAAATCAAATTATAGCGAACGAACTTATAACGCCATCTATGAGCGAGTAGCAGATAAAATACGTTCATTTCGTATATTTACAAAAAATATGATTGTTTCGTTTCTTATGTCTAAATAAGAATAAAATAATTATTATTTAAAGGTTTTTGTTTTTATGGTATAGAAAGGCAAACGAGCAGGCGTGTCAGCTGATGGAAAGCAATCAACGCCGCCCATAGACTTCCACAGTGCCATAGGCAGTACAGAAGCATTGCTGACCTTTAAGTAAAGTGACATTATTGGACTTTTTTTGGAGGGTGTTGGGCCTCCGGAACTCAACCACTCACCGGACGAACCGCGGTAGCCAAGCTACCACTCAGATGTCGGTTTTATTCCTATTCCTACTAATTTTTTTTTTAATTGGTCTAATAAGTTTTTGTTTCTTATCCGAACGAAACTTCAATACGTTCTAGAAAAAGATCAGTTTAATGTTACACTTAAAACCTAGAAACTTGCGGAGATTTAAATCCAGAAATATAACCTTCGAGTTACAATCTTAGGTAGATTGGTCAATTACAATCTTAGTAGTTTTGTCAGTTACAATTATTGCAACTGACAAATAAATGTTATTATAATAAAAACTTGGAATGATAACATCTTAAAACTTGGTATTAAAAACTAGGTTTTCCTACTAGATACTTCATTACTGCACACACATTGAAAGATCACACACAAAAAAGACTCCAAATATTTCCTGCTTGGAAAATCTCTAAGTGGTCGAACTAGAAGCCTAATCTCTCCTTCTTTACCCCACCCACTCTATTTTCTTATTACATACTTCTCCCCTTCCCGTCATCATGCTGGATAATGCTTTCGTAAAGTCAGCCTAGGTATCTCCAATGTTTCAGATCTATTCTATTAAATCTATGACGATGATATGGACAGTCAATATGGACAGTCAAAAGTTTTACTTAGCTTTTTTTTCGGTTGTCTTCCGTAGAGTCTACTATACCTGAAGATGCCTCGTGTTGGGGCGAAACACGTGTCGTGTACAAGATGGAAAAGTGATAGTGTGTGTTTGGCGTTGTGTGTAGTGGTTGGTGGGTGAAGAGTTGATGGCCGATTTTCGGTAAGTTTTTGGTTTAAGTTCCAAATAAATCCACTAAACCCAACGGAAAAACACACATTATTAATTTTCTGTTATTGTTTTGCTTGTCGCGCATCTTAGCTAAGTAATACTTTTGACTGTCCATATAGTGATGGATTTCCGCAAGGTAACGCCTGACTCCATTAATAATCTATGACGATGATGTATTTAACATATGACGAATTTTAATAAACCTAATTCGTTAAAAAAGTACTGATTCCCACTAACACGCGACTAACGGCGAGCCATTTCGCTACGATGAATGTGATAGGAACGATGGATGAGTGTAGAGGAGACAGGGAGAACGTGCCGGGATCGTGGCGGATGGAGGTCTGTGGTCTCTGCCTGCCCGTACGGGAAACGGGCGTGACGATATATATGTATGTATATTTATCATATGACTTATTCACTTTTTTTTTTACTGTACTCATATATGTACAAAAACTGAGTACGTACATACCTCATTAACCCAACACTCTTGTCCAAGGCGGACTGACGGGGCAACCACACTCGGAATAGATACTCATAGTCTATACGCTTATTTATTCTAATGTGGAAATCGAATTCGCGAACTTTTACTCCTAACCTTGTAGTTCCGCAACTGAGCTAATTACTTGATTAGTGGACAGTCAAAAGTTTTACTTAGCTAAGATCCTCGACAAGCAAACATCAACAGAAAATTAATAATGTGTGTTTTCCTGCACGAAGTGGATTTATTTGGAACCTAACCCAAAAACTTACTGGAAAACGGCCAGCAACTCTCCACCCACCGACCACTATACACAACACCAAACACACACTACCACTCTTTCACCTTGCAAACGACACGTGTTTCCCCCCAACATGAGGCATCTACAAGTATAGTAGACTCTACGGAAGACAACCGAGAAGTGCGATTTTCGGTTGTCTTCCGTAGAGTCTACTGTACCTGAAGATTGACTGTCCACATGAGCTAATTAGGTCATCACTCGTTTGTTTGTTTCAACACAGAAAGCTTTATATGCCGCTACCCATTTTTATAATTTTTTAAATTGTAGATAAAAATCGGGACAGGAATTAAAAATATATCACAAGCAATTATTATTTGAACACATGCCCGCCGTTCTAATCTTTGCGAACCGCGTCTCCGGTCACGTAAAGCGAAATGGTGGACGAAAAAAAAAAGATCTGTCCGGAGCACCGATCGCGATACACGGACGGACGCACGCGGCTTGAATATTTTAATTTTTATATTATTTTATTAAATATGGAAAAATAACCCTACGCTCGCCGACCCCCTTTAGACCAGTGATTCTCAAAGTTCACTATATCGGTACCCTCAGGAGGCTGATATAGACCTGCAAGCGCCGCGAGAGTGTCGAGATTAACGAATTCACGCAAGCCCCCTATGTTTTTAATGGTAAAAAATTTTTTGCTGTACAGTTACCGGCATAGAATAGACAAATGTGGTTGGGATAGCAAAGTGTGCGAGCTCTCGAGTCGGGCTTTAGTAAGTCAGACGCCGGAGGAGAACCTACAGCAACAATTCCATCTGTGAAATCTGGACTCCCCCCTTGCGCTGATAGAGGGGTTTTACTAGGTAGACGCGCAAACGCCGGAGCTCGACATAGACCGGCTGTATCCCCTAGGACAGCAGGGTATCCGTAAGGAATGTCCCCGCGTAAAAAAAGAGACCTGTAAGCAGTTTATGTTAACTCAAACAAAATTGGCAGTCTACAGTACTAGTTCTTATCTAAACAGGTCGTGACTGTAATTATTCGCTTTTTATGAACCAAAAAAAATTAGTACATAAATAGATTTAGTGCTTGATTTCTACATCGAACTATAAAAAACTTACCAGACAGTACATAGCAGTTTTGTATACAAACCAATCTATACATACATATCGTCACGCCTATCTCCCGTAGAGGTTGGCAGAGACCACAGATCTCCATTCGCTACGATCTCGGCATACTTTCCTTCCTTCCTCCACACTCATTGTTCTCCACATGCAAGTCCGCCGATTAAGGGTACTCCAGTACAAACTGGCCTTTCTTAAAAACTTCATAAATTTGGTCAAGGTATGTTTTCCGTGGTCTTTCCCAACCGACCCTTCCATCCACATTCGCAACGTAAATTTATTTTGTCAGACGTCTTTCATCCATCCTCTCTATGCGTCCAAACCATCTAAGCATTACTTTCTCAACCATTTAATAAAACAATATTTATTCGCTTAGTTGTAGTGTTTAACAAGAACTATATAATAATATTAAAAAAATTATTGTCTTTTTTTAAAAAAAATATTTAAAATTAAAGAATTTATTAAAACATAAGTTAAACACATCATTTACTTAGTTGGTTTTTTTCTGTAAATGTTGTATGTGTGTGTGTGTTATTAATAAAGTTATCATTCATCCGTTCATTAAACACGGGGTCTACCTATAATACAACAGAAAAATATAGGAAGTTTTCTGACATAAAAAAGTTTGGGAACCTCTGTTTTAGACGGTCCCACCTTGGTTTAATTGTGTACTGGCTTAGCGATGTACGTGCATCTCGAATTTTAATATCCACCCTGCAAATCCCGGGGCCTTTATTTTTATTGTACTTGTGGTGCAAAATTTGCATATATAATTTTTGTTTTGCGGTTCTAACTTATTTATTCCGGTGGCATTATTCGAACGCCCCGAATGATTTCGAATACCGGACGCTGGTCTGGCTTCCTCATGTGTATGTATAGAAGTGCCCGACTTTTTTATTACTATTGACGTATATTTCAATATAAAATAATCCATTTACTAGTGGATACAATATCCTGATTGCAGCTGAAGTAATAAATAAAACATATTGCATAAAAAATTGTGTCATTTACACTCATTCTTAATAAAACGCTATGATAGTTTGCAATCAACTGAACTTTTATTTCAACCATTCACACAGTAGTTTAATACAGTCATTCTTTACGAGTTTAAATACGAATGATAACAGATGGCGCTGGTAGTTATAAATAGGTTTTTTATTATAATTATTTAACGCTTCTTTTGGAATATTTTCGACCGCTGAATTTTCCAGTTTCATCACCACCATCTGGATGAATCGCGATCCTGTACTATGAGTTTTTACCGAAACTTCATTCCACGCACCACCTCCCGATATCGATACGACATTGGAACCTTCAAAAAACAAGTCTACTCATCTCAAAGCTGGCAATGGTTTACGATAGGTAATACCTATGGTGTTGGGGATGTCTGTGGGCGGTGTTGACTGCTTCCCATCAGGCAACACTCTTGCTAGTTTGCCCTCAAATCCCAATAAAAATAATGTACATACCAAAGTTCTCCCAATTGTCTATAATACTATCTATAATATTTGTGTAACAATGACTGCATTGTTACTAGAAAGAAGAGGATATCCGCAGAATTTCATCTGTCAATCTACAAAGTGTAGCAATTACGGATGTATCCTTCTTTTTTAGATAGGTAAAAATTTCCTAATGATAACGATGTATTTTCAATAATTATATGTTTTTTTTTTTTTATGGGATAGGAGGGCAAACGAGCAAGCGTGTCGCCTGATGGAAAGCAATCAACGCCGCCCACGGGCAACCACGACACCGCAGGAGTCGCGGAAGCGTTGCCGGCCTTTTAGGTATGTATAGGCTTGTTTTTTGAAGGTTCCAATGTCGTAACGGTTCGGAAAGACCGCCGAGGGTAACTGATTCCACAAACTGGTGGTGCGTGGAAAGAAGTTACGAGCGAAACGCATCGTAGTAGATCGCCACTCATCCAGGTGGTGGGGATGAAATTTTTCTTTACGGCGAGTTGTGCGGTTGTGGAATTCCGCGGCGGGAATTATTCCAAACAATTCCTCAGAGCACTCCCCATGATAAAGGCGGTAAAAAATGCTGAGAGATGAGACATCTCTCCGCAGCGCTAGAGAATCAAGCCGATCGCTGAGATCTTGGTCATCGAATATGTATTTCATTGTTGCTTGACGTGACACGTAACTGAGTTTAGCATAATTCACATCAATGGGCATATTTTAGAGCGAAGCGATTAAGATAATTTAGTAAGTAATTAATTTTTGTTACGGCCCGCTCCCACTGGCTCCCTGGATTTGTTTGGGCGCGCAACCGCCCGCCCCCAGCACGCTCGGAGTTCGGTGGGGTTAATGCACTTTGATTCTTTTCTGTAATCACTGACTAATACAGTGCATTTCTGTTCATTTATATACTTACTCGTGACGACCAATTGGCGCAGTGGTGGTACCCCTCGCCCAAGAAGTCAATAGTCGTGGGTTCGATCCTCGCATCGGAATAAATATATGTATGGCCTATACAGCGTTGGACAAACGTGGTGGGTTAACGTCCGTTCCTCCGGAAATAGCATTGCGGATGTCTGTGGGTGGCGTTGATTGTTTTCCATTAGGTGTTACGCCTGCTCGTTTGCCTTCTTATCCTATAAAAAATAGGGAGGCCCTTGCTCAGCAGTGGGACATATATGGGCTGTGAAAAAAAAATATTACTTAGCTGTCTCAACAACTCCAATACATCTTATTCTCCAATACGAGAATACGCTACAGGCATCGTTGGAAAAGCTCAAAATGTTATCAGCTCCGTACCAGAGGAGCCCCAACAGCAACAATTCAGAGCTCTAGGCTAGAATATCAAGTACTTTCTGATCAATAAATACATACATATAGTCACACCTGTCTCCCTGTAGGGTTAGGCAGAGACCACAGATCTCCATCCGCTACACCTTTGCTTCTTTCACACTCATCCATCTTTTCATCCAACCTTCCTCTAACATTCATCGTAGCGAAACGGCTCTCCGTTCTCGCTTTCGTGGGAATCAGGACGTGACGGATGGCGTACCACGTCGCCATCATTTTTTAACGAATTAAGTATATCGTCATAGTGAATCCCACGAGCCACAAGTGAGCATGGAGGTCAACCCCTGAAGAGCCCCGCAATGAATCAAGGGGCTGTATACCTTTTAAAATACAAGCGCGACCAAAAAAACACAAGATAAGATGATATAAATCAACAGTATTGAAGTATTAGATCACTATAACAATTCGCACAATTGTCTCGCATGCCCGTGTTAGCTCATTCTGCTATGGATAGTCTGCAATGGTCCACAATATGATCAAGCGTCAGTTACAGAAGTTTGTAGCTACAGTTTAATGTAGTGGAAACCAACTTCCGTACGTTATCTTCGTATATTCGATTCGGAATTTATTGCTTGTTTGTGATATATAGTGTTTGAATTTGTACTTAAATAAACGCTATACAGAGATGTTACGATTCCTTATGTTATAGATACTATTTTTAATAGTATCTATAACACACAAGTAATAAGGATAAACTATTAGAAGAATTGCCTGTAGGCCATAAAAGTACATATAGTATTTTTTTTATGAGATTACAAAGCAATCAACGCCGCCCAAAGACATCCGCAGTGCCATAGACAGTGCAAAGACGTCGCCGGCCTTTAACCTTTCGCGACGTGCTATTTCCCTATTGAGTATACCCATAAGACGGGCAGTTTTTGAGGTTTGCGAAACCGTACGACCTTCGTCGTTAAAGCATACATTTACCGGAAAAGTACGGTAATCGGCGTCTCTAAAAGAATATTGTACTAAATTAAAAATATAAATTTGGTAAAATAATTTGTCACATTTTTTATCACGGATAAACCGTCTTCGGCGCGAAAAGTATAAGGAAAGGAAAATTTTACCCGAAGTGGATCGTGGCCTACAAAACGAGATTCTTCCATCAGTTGCCAGGGTGTACATACATACATATCGTCACGCCCGTCTCCCGTAGGGGTAGGCAGAGACCACAGATCTCCATCGGTTACGATCTCGGCATACTTTACTTGCTTCCTCCACACTCATTATTCTCCTCATGCAAGCCCGCCGGTAAGGGTATAATGTATTTATTTGTTCGGGGCATATTCAATTTTTTTTACAGCCCATATAAGTCCCATTGCTGAGCACGGGTCTCCCCATTTCTGGAGGAACGAACGTTAACCCACCACGCTTGTCCAATGCGGATTGGCTGGGTTACCAGACTCGGAATAAATATTTGTAGGCCATACATATATTTATTCCGATGCGGGGATCGAAGCCGCGACCATTGACTCCGTGGGCAGGGGGCCCCGCCACTGAGCCAATCGGTCGTCGTCTTTCAAATTTATCGTAGGATAATTTCGTACTCTATAATGTAGGCAACTTTTTCAATTTCCTCTAAAATAGGATCCGCAAACCGGGCGCCCATCAAACGATAAATGATTATAAGTATGACGTAAGAGGAAACGAGCCAAGGCGGCGTAGTAATGAGAAATAAAGCGAAAAAGGCCACCAGGAAGCGGAGCGGGCTCCCTCCGGCGCCTTTTTTTTGTTCTTTTTATTGATTAAAAAACTTTCTTAATCATATCTCCGAGCTCGGAGATAGTTGCTGTAAGCGCAGTGGAATCGCTATCGCATTGAAGTTTCAGCGCTCCGCCATCGAAGGAATGCCTTTTTATGTCTTCTCGTCCATTACATAATATGATATACAAAACAATTCGCCTTTGGCAAGATCGTCTGTGTCACACAAACGCGAACTTCACAGGATATACCATGCTTATAATATGCTCTATTAATCAAAAACATTCTTGTGTATAATATATAGGTTATTTTATATTTTTGTGAAAAATAAAAATATATATCCTTAAACAACTCATATAATGTAGTATGTGTGTGTGTCAATATGAATGTCGCCACTGTAGTCCGCGATCTTACCACGTTGATTCTTGTTGAAAACCAGCGCCAGGTGCTCCGATACAGCGCCTGGCATACGAGTATTCTGAGCAAAAACCATTTTATGACTATATGAAATATATCCTTAAACAATACTTATAATAATTTTTAATTTAAACAAATTATACACACTTAAAATATATCCTGAAACCATACGTATAATTTTTAATTTAAACAAATTATTAATTTAAACAAAATATACACACTAAATCTTCGCAGGGCGGTTGGTAGAAACTGGATGCATGAAGCCGAAGATCGGATTAGATGGCGCTTCTTGAGGGAGGCCTATGTCCAGCAGTGGACTGCCGCAGGCTGTTGATTGATCGATTAATACACACTAAAAATTAAACAACACATCATTTTTAATTTAAGCAAATTATTAATTTAAACAAATTATACACACTAAAAATATGTCGTTAAAAAACACATATAATATTTTATTTAAACTAATTTTCAATTTAAACAAATTATTTGAAAAAGATTTTATCATAAAATGTTGTAGAACAAACCTTGTTATCTTTAACTTGAACTTTATTCTATGTATTGTTTTTTATACGACAAAAAAAACTACAGAGTAAAAAACAGTTTTACATTGATTTGTTTCAGAAATTACACCTACTCTCGCCACCGGCGTACCGAGTGGAGCGGATGCTGGGTAGCACCTGTGGTGGTAGACTGTGCCTGTTTGGTTCCCGAGGTGTGAGTGTCGTCGAGTTGCCCAGTCGGTGGGGACGCGGGGGACTCTTTGATTCGGGCAATCGTACCGTTCTTTGCAAGTGAGTGCTCATAACATACTTATTACATTGATGGACCTTGACGACGTGAGAGATTTATATGTATAAAAACAATACGCCTTTTTAAGGAACTAGTTTCTCTACTTATTCGGAGAACGTGATTGTAGTGTCTTTACAAGACACAATGATAATTTTGTATAATATTAGACAGATCAGATAAAACGAAAGAAGTCTGTGTGTCACGGCGTTTCATCGCGGAAAGAGTGAGTTTTTGGTAGTGGTAGAGCTACGCTGCAAACGAGTACTTCGTCAAGAATGGCATATTATTTCTCTGTAGCATGAATGGGCTGGCCCAGGGAAGTACCACTGAGATGTCGGTTTTCCCGCAAAAATCTCAGTCGTAGCTTGGCTACCGCGCTTCGTACGGTGAGCGGCTGAGTTCCGAAGGCCCAACACCCACCCCTCTCCCATGACACTTCAGCCAGCAACACTTCTGCACTGCCTATGGCAATGCGGATGTCAATTGGCGGCGTTGGTTGCTTTCCATTAGGTGACACGCCTGCTCGTTTGCTTTCCTATACCATAACAAAATGAGAGGGTGCCGCGTTGCCAATACACAAATAATACAACAAGTCTGATGGTTTTACATATGTACATCATGGTGATATTTTAGGTTTTTTTATGGGATAGAGCTTAGATTGTATATGCCTCTGATAGCGTGGTCTTACCTACTTATATACGTACGTACGACGTAGGAACACTAACAAAATCACTTGGTGCATCACCAGCACTAGTGCTGGTGATGCACTTTGTTCAGGGAGTGTTGTTGAAGGCTGTCTCTTCGATAAGGTGATGATAACCTTCTCTTCTTCCTCCCTCGTTACCTTATTTAAGTACGTAGTTTTCAAAGCTAGAATAACATGCACTGCGAATGTCTATTTGCGGATTTGTTTGCTTTCAACCAGGTGACACACTTGCTCGTTTGCCTTCCTATCCCATAAAAAAATCAATATCCTCATGCCGTAATCTATTCAAGGATAATAATTAAAATTAGAAGCTCAGATATATTAATATTAACGGCGAGTTTTAAAGTCGTATACTTAAAGTAAACACCTGCATACACCAAGCGATAAGTTCCCGAGAAAGCCGGCACGTAAGCACCGTGTATTTTCTAGTATCACGGTAAATTTTGTAACCTATTAAGCTCCTCGAAGCGGCTATAATGTTGGCCTGAGGTAACGATTAAGGCAAAGATTAAATATATATATTAACGATTATACAGAACGGACTAATTTGAAACATAGCACTTTTTTCATCCAAGCGTAAAAACAGAGACGATGGGTGAAAGACGACTGATAAAAGAAATTTATGTTGTGGGTGTGGATAGAAAGGTCGTTAGGGGAAGACCGAGGACAAAAATACCGTGACCCAATTGCCGAAGTTCTTAAGAAAGACCAGGTCCAAAGTACCCTTAACCAGCAAGCTTATATGAAAAGAGTCATGAGTGTGGATGAAGCAAATAAAGTGTACCGAGTACGTAGCAGAGGAGATCTATGGTATCTGCCTACCCCTACGGAAAACAGCTCATGATAATATGTATGCATGTATTATATCGGTACATCCACAGCGCACGCAATTATAGATAAAGATTTAAACACCATTTGTAACTCTCGCCAGTCATCTAAAAACTTTTATGACTATATCCTTTCGTTTTGACGGAAGGCTCAGTTTTGATTCAAACGAGCAGGCGTGCTCCCCTGATGGATAGTAATCAACGCTGTCTTGATTCAAACGAGCAGGAGTGTCACCTCGTGGAAAGCAATCAACGCACACCCAGTTATCCACAGCGCTATAGGCATTGAAGCGCGATGCCGGCGTTTAAGAAATGTGTAAACTTGTTTTTTGAAGGTTGCTGGTTTTCAATGCTGGTTCCACAGGCTAGTGCTGAGTAGAAAAAAATATTTTATAGGCAAGTTATAAGAGCAAACAAGCAAGCATGTTACCTGATGGAAAGCACTCGGCGCCACCCATAGATAACCATAGCATCGTAAGAATTGTAAGACTTCCGGCCTTTGAGAAATGTGTGTACTTGTTTTTAGTTACTTCGCCAAAAAAGGTCTCACAGAAGCTTAATGAAATTAGGCAAAAAAGTAAAAATGAAATCGTCTACAGATAAGCACTCTTAAGCTTTTGCGCGCTCAAGTCACCACTCTTTTGTACATGTTATTAGGCGGCTATATCTCGGAATTTGCATATTTCGGTAGTAAAATTAATTCGAAGATTTGCCCGCATCCACCATCCAGACGAGGGGAGGGGGGGGGCGTCTTCGGAGGGGGATAATGTTTTTGGATTTGTGCATTCGGATTGAGTTGTGCCGATATGAGTTGTTGTGTAGCGAGACGGTTGTCTGTGCGTCACAATTGGTTCCAGTCTTTCGTGAAAATTAATTCAATTTATTTTTGAAACTTTATGTACATTTATTGTAAGTACGTAGTAAGAAGTAGTATTCATTTGTTTTCAAACACGATGCGAAAACAAATATTACATATTTGTTTTTTTTTTAAATGGTTTTATGACCAGTGTGTCCTACCTGTACTCTCTTACGGCGTCGAAACGTGGACGCTGACAGTCCGTCTACTGCACAAGCTCAGAGTCGCTCAGAAAGCTATGCTCGAAGTTTATCTGATAGATATGATTCGGAATGAACAAATCCGCACGAGAACTAAAGTCAACAACATAGCCTTTCGAAATAGCAAACTAAAGTGACGCAAAAAAAGAGCAGACGAGTGCTGGAATGGAGGCAACGTCTCGATAAAAGTAGTGTGGTACGCCCCCCGTGTAGAATGGTGCGACGATCTGTGCAGGGCGACTGGCAGAAACTGTATGCGTGAAACCGAAGATCGGGCTAGGTGGCGCTTTATGGGGGAGGCCTATGTCCAGCTGTGGACTGCCGCAGTCTCTTGATAAACCCTATCATCCTGTCTGAATCTATCTTTCCTTTCCCCTGCCCTTCCATTTCTTCTCTCTCCTTTTTCCTTCCTCTTCGCCAATTCACGGTCTGCCGAGCCAATGGATACATGGCTAGGGGCGAGCTTTGTCGCAAGCGTGCCGACCGTCCCGGGATCGGGTATCCCACGGGTACAATAGTACCTTACCTCAGTATGCGGGGCTCTGCTGGGGCTGACCTCCATCCTCTCTTGTGGCTCGTGGGATTCACTATGACGAATTATAATAAACCTAATTTGTTAAAAATGATGGCGACGTGTTTCGCCAACCGTCACGTCCTAATTCCGATGAGTGCGAGAAGCAAAACAAGATAAATGTGGAGAGGAGGAAGGATGGATGAAAAGATGGGTGAGTGTGGAGGAAGCAAGGAAGGTGTACCGGGATCGTAGCGGATGGAGATCTGTGATCTCTGCCTACCACTACGGGAAACAGGCGTGACAATATGTATGTATTTTATTGACTTGTGTGAATTTAAACATATTCGTTTTATTGTTTCAATATATATATATATATATATATATATATATATATATATATATATATATATATATATATATATATATATATATATATATATAGATATCTCGATTTAAAAATTCGCGACAAGTAAACCGCTGAGCCGTAGACTTATGGTAATAGCGGTTGAGAAGCTTTAAAGCCACCCACCCGTTAGTAATAATCCTTACAACTAATATTAGCAATAAACAGGCCCCTTTCGGCTAATTATGCTAAGACGCCTCGGGCGGAGTTGGCCGCGTCTGCAACTCGGATTTTAGTTCTGCGTTGACACTGCAGTTGAGCGTAGCGGTTATAAGTTTTACGTGTAAAGATTCGCGGATGGATCAACTCGGTCTACGATTTCACTTCCATACACCGCGGTAAGATTTTCTTTCACATCAAATATCATTTTCTATCTTTTTTTTTTGTGGCATAGGAACGCAAACGAGCAGGCGTGTCACCTGATGGAAAGCAACCAACGCCGCCCATAGACATCCACAACGCCATAGGCAGTGCGGAAACGTTGCCGACTTTGAAGGAAAGTGAAATTATGTGGAGTGGGACTGGGAATCGGAGGGGGAGTAGGAGTGGGAAGGGGAGGGGTTTGGGCCTCCGGAACTCAGACCGCTCATCGAACGAAGCGCGGTAGCTAAGCTACCTCTCAGACGCCGACGTCAGAAATCATCTGTAATTACTATCATAAATAGACTCTTTCATTTACAATCTATATCTAAATATATATTAGATCTCGAAAAATATGTTACGTTTAATTTATTCATTCATTTTTGAGGTGAAAGCTTCTATTGCCGCGTCACACGACTATGGGTTCGCATCAGCAACTTGCTAATGCTTAAGGTTATTATTAATTAAAATTATTTATATATTACTTATTTATTATAATTATTATTATTTTTTTTATTAAAATTAAAATTTATTTATATATTATTAGGACCTCAATTTTTACATACATACACATACATATCGTCATGCCTGTCTCCCGTAGGGGTAGGCAGAGACCACAGATCTCCATCTGCTACGATCTCGGCATACTTCCCTTGCTTCCTCCACACTCATTATTCTCCTCATGCAAGCCCGCCGGTTGAGGGTACTCTTGACCTGGCCGTTCTTAAAAAGTTCAACAATTTGGTCAAGGTATGTTTTTCGTGGTCTTCCTCTACCGACCCTTCCATCAACTTCCATCAACTTTTATTTACTTATATAATTTATATTATATTACAATTAGTTTGAAATTTAAAAATACATTTTTAAGTTTTCACTTCTGTCGGCCCGACTTACATTTCATCAGTGGGTGCTTGTTCCGACTCTGACGTACGGTAGTGACGTAAAGTTGGCTTTGGTAGAAGAGTCATGAAAGCAGACTGAATGCGGTGGAAATGAGAGCATTAAGAAGTATATGCGGTATAACTTTGGATGATAGAATAAGAAATTAAAAGCCAAATCAAGAGTACCCTTAACCGGTGGGCTTGCGTTCTTAATACAAACACATATATGTGCTTGGATAATTTACATAACCTTTATTTCTACAGACGATCATCAAACAGTGTCCGAGCCTATCTAAATACAAACAAAACGGGAGGGGGATTCGCTTGGGAATTGAATCTGTTGACCGACCGTCTACTGATCGTGGACAAGATACAATCGCGAATCTACGCGATCTGACCACGTTGGTTCTTGCTGAAAACCAGCGCCAGGTGCTAAATAGAGCGCCTGGGCGTACGCTGAGCAAGAACCATTCTGTGTTACTTTTTATTTATTTTATTTATGTAATACTTTATTGTACACATAAAACACGACATACAGGAATTAAAAGGTTGGGTTTTCTTCCAGCAAACCCAAAAGTGAAAGAGAAATAAGATAAGCTTTGCAGATAGAAATAAGTGTACAACAACAAAATATAATATTATATATAACAATAAATACTATATAAAACCATACATATATAAACATATAAATATTAATAATATATAATATAATACTATATAAATAAGAGGATATATATATATATATATATATATATATATATATATATATATATATATATATATATATATATATATATATATAATATACACATAAATATAAATATTTTATACTGAAAGGAAATGTTCTTTAATTCTTCTCTTAAATACATTTTAAGGTTTTATATTTTTTTATTTCCTCTCTATTTTTTTATATACAATATAATACCTACTTAAGTTTTAATTTAAGCATTAAATTACGGATTTCAGTGAGGATTCTTTAAATATACTCATGGACCAAAGAAGTATGCCGAGATCGTAGCAGATAGAGATCTGTAGTCCCTGCCTACCCCTACGGGAGACTGGCGTAACGATACGATGATATGTATCAAATAAGTAATTTAATAGTGATAGAGTCATGTGACATAGAGACATGACGAATGGTTAGGCCTGACCGGGGAAGTACCTCATCCACACAATTTCGGCGTTAAGTGAATGTAGTAGCATCTCTGTGTCGCTTCGATACGTATGGTGAGTGCAGGGTGAGTAATGAGATTCGGAGGCCAACAGGCAGGGGGAACAGGCTTCCCCCTTCCTTCATTTCTGGAACTCAACCGGATAACAAGACAAACAAGCAAGCGTATCGCTTGATGTAAAGCAATCAGTGCCGCCCATAGAAATTTGCAGTCCCACAGGTATTGCAGAAACGTTGCCGACCTTAACGAAATGTGTAGGCTTGTTTTTTGAAGGTTCCAATGTAGTATCGATTCGGAAACCGGACATCTGGAGGTAGCTGATCTAAAAAGAATTTAAAACAACGCACGATGCGTTGTTGATACTGTACATAAGTAATAGTAAGAAATGAGATGATACACTAAAAACCAATAATCTGTTCGTTTATATTGACTAAGAAACCTAATCAAAGTCACTGATATAGCTCTTCCAGTTATAAAATTGCGGTGGCAATGAGCTGTTCATGGTTATCAGTGACTTGTTAACCGTTAGAGTAGACGAGTGTTGAAGAGAAGACCGCGTCTTATTTTTTTATGGGATAGGAAAGCAAACGAACAGGCGTGTCGCCTGATGGAAAGCAATCAACACCGCCCATAGACATCCGCAGCGCCACAGGCAGTGCGGAAGCGTTACCGATCTTTAAGGAAAGTGTCATTATGGGAGGGTGAGTGGGAGGGGAAAGGAGGAGAGGAGGAGGGGATGAGCCTCCGGAACTAAGCCGCTTACCGTACGAAGCGTGGTAACTAAGCTACCATTCAGGCGCCGATTTTCTGCGGGAGTGTGGTACTTCCCCGAGCGAGCCGGCCCATTCATACTACAGACAAATATTATGTCATTCTTGACAAAGTACTCGTGTGCAGCGTGGTTCTACCACTCCGAGACATCCGACCTAGTATGAGACGCCCTCCGAGCGGAGAAAGTAACGATCTGCGCAGGACGGTTAGTAGAAAATGAATGGGTGTTGTCAAGGATCGGACTATGTGACACGTCTTCACGGGAAGGCCTACGTCAAACAATGAACTACCCAAAGTTAATGATTAGTAAAAAAAATTGTGATGTAAAAAAAGTTAAAAACTTGTTTTTCTGTCCCTACTCCTTTAGAAATACAACCATAAATAAACAAGCCGAAGATCAATAGATAGATAGTGTACGCGTCATAATCCTTTGACCGCCTCAACATAGCCCCGAACCGAATGATCCTGTAAGACTCAATTACAGGGTTACCCTGATTTACCCGCGGTCGATCCAATTTGTAAACCTTACCCGATCGGAGGAAACTATCCACTCCCTCCGCAAACTATTCCCCACTTAATGCAACACGTAATTGAGTCTGATTTCCTTGTTTATGCTCGGGGTGACGGCCTTCCCAGTCGATATTGTCTAGTCATGCGGATGATGACCATCAAATGATTATAGCTTTCCGAAATTGAGCTTTGAACTATTTGTGTTAAAGCATAGTTTCTGATGGTAGGAAAGCCAACATCGGACCGTGCGACCTGGACTTCAATTATAGGCCACGAACTATTTTATCTAACACCCGTGTGACAACACTAATCTTATTAGAATGTATTGGAATTGAAAACGTGGGTAGTAAGTATGGAGAGAGACTTCTTTAATTTTACCTACTATTTCAACCAACAAGCGTGCCGATCGTCCCGGGATCGGGCTCCCCCGGGTACTATGGTGCCTTACCTCAGCATGCAGGGCTCTGCTGGGGCTGAGCTCCATCCTCCCTTGCGGCTCGTGGGATTCACTAAGACGAATTTAATAAACCTAATTTGTTGAAAAATGACGACGACGTGGTTCGCCAGTCGTCTCGTCCTGATTCTCACGAGGGCGAAAAGCGACTAATGGAGAGCCGGTTCGCTGCGATGAATGGCAGCGGATGGAGCTCTGTGGTCTCTGCCAACCCCTGCGGGGGATAGGCGTGAATATATATATATATATATATATATATATATATATATATATATATATATATATATATATATATATATATATATATATATAAACCAACAAGCATTCGTCATTGAGTTATCGTTATGAAGTTTTTAGTTCAACCAAGGCATCAAAAAAAAATATTTGCTCTCCTATTCTATAAATGGCGGAGGCCGACATAATCCGCCGGTCCCCTCCAGAGTAGAATAGAATACAAAAATCTTTATTTATGACACATTTCTTTACAAAATATAAAATTAAAACCTCAATTATATAATATACAAATAAACAAAACAAAAAGAAAATAATTTTAATCTACAAGTCTGACTTTTCGGTTGTCTTCCGTAGAGTCTACTATACCTGAAGATGCCTCGTGTTGGGGCGAAACACGAGTCGTTTACAAGACGGAAAAGTGATAATGTGTGTTTGGTGTTGTGTATAGTGGTTGGTGGGTGGAGAGTTGATGGCCGATTTTCGGTAAGTTTTTGGTTTAAGTTCCAAATAAATCCACTTAATCCAACAGAAAAACACACATGATTAATTTTCTGTTATTGTTTTTGCTTGTCGCGGATCTTAGCTAAGTAAAACTTTTGACTGTCCATATAGTCATGGATTTCCGCATAGTAAACCCTGACTCCATTAATAATCTATAAAATCTCAAGTCTCATAAAATGGCTATTGCTCAGCATATGCCAGGTGTTCTATTGGAGCACCTGGTGCAGGTTTTCAGCAAGAACCAACGTGGCAAGTGCAACAATGTATTCGTAATGGTAATAAATATCAATTCAAAACCACCGCTGGAGTTAGCTGGTACCACAGAGTAGTGGTGCGTGCAAAGAAGTTTCTGGGAAAACGCACCGTACTAGATCGCCACTCATCCAGATGGTGGCGATGAAGCTAGGATTACGAATAAAAATATGATTAATGGAGTCAGGCGTTACTTTGCGGAAATCCATTACTATGTGGACAGTTAAAACTTTTACTAAGATCTGCGACAAGCAAACAACGATAGAAAATTAATAATGTGTGTCTTCCTGCTAGATGAAGTGGAAGAGACGGAAGACAAGATGGAGACTTAACGGTTGTCTTTCGTAGAGTCTACTATACCTAATGATGCCTCGTGCTGAGGCGAAACACGTGTTGTTTACAAGGTAGAAAAGTGGTAGGGTGTGTTTGGTGTTGTGTATAGTGGTTGATGGCCGATTTTCGGTAAGTTTTCGGTTTAAGTTCCAAATAAATCCACTTCATCCAGCACAAAAAACACACATTATTAATTTTCTGTTATTGTTTTACTTGTCGCGGATCTTAGCTAAGTTAAAATTTCTAACTGTCCACATAACAAAAATATTTTATTCCCGATACGTCCATTGAAAAATCTTATTCCCTCTTAAAACCTAGTAACACACATCCACTTCGATCGTTGCTCCCGACCGCTATTGGAATTGATTCGGCGCGACCTGACGCGGGGCTTTGCTTAAACCAATTTGTCGGCTAATCCGCTGCGGGATCGGCTCCGACGCCTTCCCCGACACCCTCCGTGGATGCGGACAAATTGACTTGTGGATACGATTTGTTCTTGTTCGTCAGATCTCGTTCCACTTCGTTGGCAAAACATTGTTAGCGCCGGTTAGTTCTCGTTTGATTACCTCCGGTTGCGCTTTTTTTTTGTCTATGGTGGCAATTAATTATAACTGTTATGCCAATCTCTATGTCACTTGTCGGACAAGTTACTATACAGGGTGTTACAAAACTACCCGTAACGCCGAAAGGAGGTTAATTGGGGCCTTATAACGAGTCCATTCACAATATTTAAGAAGCGTACTAACGCTGTATAACATGCCCCAAAAAAATATTATTATTTTCACTGATGTGCAAACCCTATTTCAGTAAAATTAAAGAGTAAACTACGCAGAATGTAAAAATAAAATGTAACTTGTCAGCTTGTCACGTTACGCCTGGACAAAATGGTGGCTATTCTACCAAAACCTTCCATAGACTTTTTCAGTCAACTTAAAAAGTCACGATACACGCCTTCATTTCATATCACCTCACTTATACCGCCTTAATCGAACTACATTGTATAATACGCCACCACAATTAAACACTATAACTGATAATAATATAAGATTATGAAAATGAAATAAAAATACAATATCACTGATTTAAGTTGGCGGGAAAAATCTCGGTTGCGCTTCAAGAAAGGAAGCCACTCTTTTTTTTTAACGCTAATTACCTTACTATTATGCCAGTGTCGAGTGAAATAATATTACGTATTTTGGAATGTTTTCACGATACGTTTTGATATAATGGTGTATTGGAAACTGAATAAACTTCCATAGACTTTTAAAGTGAACTTAAATAGACACACGCATACACGCATTTATTTCATGTCACTTCACTTATATGCCTTAATCAAACTATATTGAATAATACGCCAGCAGAATTAAACAATATGACTGATAATAACATGAGATTTTAAAAATAAAATAAAAACTCAACATCACTGATGTAACCTGGCGCAAAAAGTCAAAGTATCTTATAAAATCATTTATTCATCCATTGTATGTCTGTAATTCTTTTAACAGCTCATACGTTGGACATAATGTTGGGCACCCAATTTCTGGAGAAATGGACGTTAAACCATCACACTTGTCCAAGGCGGATTGATCAGGCACCAAGACTCGTAATATAGCCTGTCCTATCTGTAGGCCATACATATATTTATCCTGATGCGGCAACCAGCGACTATTGCCTCCGAAGGCGT
Organism: Baronia brevicornis; assembly: GCA_031353405.1. Lineage (NCBI taxonomy): Eukaryota > Metazoa > Arthropoda > Insecta > Lepidoptera > Papilionidae > Baronia > Baronia brevicornis. The sequence goes on from JASFAT010002449.1 coordinate 794,631, forward strand.
AAGGAAATGCAATAGTGCTGTTACACATAATATCATACTCTAACTACTAAGACAATCAGTCATCTTTTAATAAGATACCTTCAAAAGTATAGAGGATAAAGCAAAAATAAAATAAACCCCAAATCTCCACTTAAAATGTATACAAAATAAAGTGGCAAACTTACAAGATGTTTCTAAAACAACCTCCCGACATTCTTTAAGCGGCCTAATCGCCTCCCATTGAGAATGCGCCGCAGCGATTTGCGGGTAGATCACACAAAGAGGCCCCTCTTTATCCCTTTACCTCCGGGAGGGGTTCGGAAGCCGCCGGACTGTATTGCCAGTATCGATGGCGAATTGGGGACGTCGTAGGTTCTCAAGAAGGGATTCGCCGATACTTTTAAGGGCTTGTTACCTTAATCTTGTCAGGTTTTGAACTGCCTTTTATACTGTAACAATTGTTGTAAGTTATTGCTTTAAATTGTCAATTGAGTCAATATTTTGTAATAAAACTAAGGAAACGAGATTTAAAAACCCTTCTTTTTTTTATGGGATAGGAAGGCAAACGAGCAGGCGTGTCACCTGATGGAAAACAATCAACGCCACCCATAGACATCCACAGCGCCATAGGCAGTGTGGCAGCGTTGTTGACCTTTAAGAAAAGTGAGATTATCGGAGGGGGAGGGTGTTGGGCCTCCGGATCTCAGGCTGCTCAGCGTTCGAAGCGCGGTAGCTAAGCTACCACCCAGACACCGGTTTTCTGCGAGAATGTGGTACTTCCCCGGGCGAGCCGGCTCATTTATGCTACAGACAAATATCATGCCATTCTTGACAAAGTATTCGTCTGTAGCGTCGCTCTACCACTAATAAACTAAAGTAATAAAATTCTTATAGATATTTCTAAATATATCTCACTATAATACTGAGTAAATATATCAAAAGCTGCCTGTTTATGTGTATACGTATCTACAACAATATACCTCATGAATTAAAACAATTGAACACAATAATTTAAAATAAGACTATATGAATGGCAAATATAATATATGGCAATATTTATAATACTAAGGACGTTTTTGCCTTAAAGGTTCGCGTAAAAATACGAATAATATTTATTTTAATTTAAAAACTATAACAAATTTCCTGATACGCCTATCGAATCCACGACGATGATTCAGAAGGCGAAATTTTTTCCACTAGATTACTTAGGCAGTTAATCGTCGTTAACTATTATAATAACATAAACTTTTACTATTTAGTGTGTGTGTGTGTGTGTGTGTGTGTGTTTGTGTGTGTGCCATTTTACCATTACTTTTGTTGGTGTAATGATTATTTCATAAGTTATAAAATAAAATATATCCAAAATGTCTTTAAAATATTTGTTCAGCTGCATCTTTTCGGTTGTCTTCCGTAGAGTCTACTATACCTGAAGATGCCTCGTGTTGGGGCGAAACACGTGTCGTGTACAAGATGGAAAAGTGATTATGTGTGTTTGGTGTTGTGTATAGTGGTTGGTGGGTGGAGAATTGATGGCCGATTTTCGGTAAGTTTTTGGTTTAAGTTCCAAATAAATCCACTTACCCCAACGGAAAAACACACATTATTAATTTTCTGTTATTGTTTTACTTGTCGCGGATCTTAGCTAAGTAAAACTTTTGACTGTCCATATAGTGATGGATTTCCGCAAAGTAACGCCTGACTCCATTAATAATACTATAAATATGTTTTAAAAAAATACAAAAATCTAATTTTAAGTATGCAAACAGGAAATTGTTCGTTTGGTTGCGGTGAATTTATTATATGATTTAGTTGTTTTTAATTTTATTGTATTGTATGTGTATATGAGTATGAGTAGTATATATATGAATGTATGTGTATGTGTGTGTGTCCGTATCTGTCGTCGTCACTGTGGTCTGCGATTTGACCACGTTGGTTCTTGCTGAAAACCAGCGCTAGGTGCTCCAATAGAACGCCTGGCATATGCTGAGCAAGAACCATTTTATTACACTTATTAGATTAAAATTATTTTCTTTTTTTTTATTTATTTGTATATTATAATATTATTAAGGGTTAATTTTAGTTATTATAAAAAAAGGTGTCATAAATAAAGATTTTTTCTATTTCTACATAATTTAATCTCTTTTACTGAACCATGTCCTACTACTACCAGAGAATCTCCGAACATAGCTCCATCGCTGTCTGATCCTCCATAACTGATTAAGCTACTCTGAGCTACGTTTGCCAAGATGCTTTCTCCACTCCACTTCAGTGTCAAGTCAGTCAAAAATAATGTTCATGTTCTCACTGGCATTCGACGGTGAAATGTATTCGACGAAATGTTCATTTTAACAAAGGTCCGAAAGTGAAACACCGCCAATGAAATTTCACAGGTGGTTTCGCTCGGCAATTAACAGACCCGCAATCCGACGGCCGTAATACAAAAACAAACGCGGCGGCCGTTGTGAGCGAAAAACGCGACCACCCGCCGAAAGGGAATGCGATGAAAACCGCCCCCCCGATGTCCACCGCCACATACGCTTGAGGAGGAGCAATGAAATTACGGTCGCGGTCGCGGTCGCTGTCGCCGCGTCCGTAATATCATTCCGCGCGAGTCTTGAAAACGAAATTTAATTTCGCGTGAAATTGAAACGGGATACAAAGAAAGCGCGCAACAAACAAAGGCAAAGTGGGACGCCGGACGTGGGGCGGTCAGTTACCAACAACCTATCGCGCTGCCCACCGCGCAATTTGTTTCTAATCATATTACGCTTTGTGTGGGCGCGCTTCACTAGGGCAGCGGTTCTCAAACGCCGTGTCGCAAGCCCCTTCGCTGCTCGGATACTTCCGATATAAAATACTTTCAAGAGGCATTAAACTCGTCTTATATAAGACCATCATCGTCATTAACAGCCTGCGGCAGTCCACTACTAGACATAGGCCTCCCCCAAATGGCGCCACCTAGCCCGACTTCGGCTTCTATAAGACCATACTAAGACATATTGATATATGAATCAGAATACTGGGTACTGAACAAAAGGGACGATGACTAATGAGTCATCTGCTGGTATTCGAACGTAAGTGTTGCAAAATGAGAGATGTCGAACTCGGTGTAACCACGAGCTTAATGTCACGAAGACCATTACACACTTACAGAGGGCAGGACATGTGGAAAGAATGGATGAAACCCGATGGTGATGGCGAAGTAACCGAGGCAGGTCAAAACTCGGTAGCAAAACGAAGTCAACCAAGACTTTAACCCACCCGCGGCTGCGGCGCCTTTGATAGAGCTCCCTGTCAAGTGTGTCACGAAATTTAGAAATACGATATTTTTATCCATTTATTACTTAATGTTTTGAATAGATTTAATGGTGTTTTATTTAATAAATGTACAAAAGTATGGGTGTCGCGAATTTCTTAAAGGGGTCGAATTTTTTGGTGCGTCGCTGGGTAAAAAAGGTTGAGAATCGCTGCACTAGAGTGGCAAGGAGGAATGTAATTAAAATCTCCCGTTTTGTTATTTGAAAACTAACATATCGCCCGCGTCACACCGGTCGGTACGCGTGAAATAAAAGTTTATTTGATTTGATGCCGGCAGTCTATGAAAATTCGCAGCGGTTTTTAATCGCTTATGAAATCGCTCACATATAGAGAGCACATAGAGAATATAGATTCAACGACTGATAAAATAAATTTACGTTGCGAATGTGGATGTAAGGATCGGTAGGGGAAGACCAACGAGTAACTTCTTTCCACGCATCACTACCCTGGAGAGCCAGCTACCTCCAGCGGTGTTCCCGAACCGATACGACATTAGAACCTTCGAATAATAAGCGTTTTTTAAATAAGTCCCTAGGGGGGACAAGTTATGTCGGACTCCGCGTGCGCGCGTCTACCGAGTTTTAGTCGGTAGACGCGCACACGCGGAGTCCGACGGCCGACGGCCCCACGACGGCCGCCACACAATAAATAAGTCTCATACAAAAAATAAGCCTACACTTTTCCCATTACTGGATAAAACGAACATTAATCCACCAGGCTTGTCCAATGCGGATTGGCGGGGTTAACAAACTCTCGGAATTTGTTGGCCACACATATATTATTCCGATGCGAGGATCAAACCCGCGACCGTTGCCACTGGTTAGCCGATTCGTCATCTACGAGACAAAATGGCCACCCCTCTCTGTGCTGATAATTAATCGCACAGCAATTTTCGAATAATTTGTATATATACAGATAGATATATTCTTCATTGTACACCAAAAACAAAGTTATACATTTATTGATTCTAATATTTGTATGTGTTTTTATGAAATATAAGGGTTGAAAATATTTTATTTGAAACAAAACCGTGCCTCATAAAAAACTGTTGACTGTGGGTAGTATGTGGATAGTTTTATCTTGTTTTATTATGTTGATGCCCTACCTTCACGAATATTAAAGAAATAGGTAAATTCAAACGTTTCAACCATCAGAGCCGTAAAATATTATTTAAAAACACGACTGGAATTTTTAGGTACGAACATGGCGAAATGAAAAACTTTTCAACTACCCTCCTCTAAAACAAAGGTAACCCCTTCGCCATATCGGATACATAATTCCGCAAAGTCGATTCAGAGTTAAGAATAGTAAAACTACGCGGCCTAACCGCGGCGTTGTATTATTAATTCCACTCCGGCGTCGGATAATTAGGTCCCTTCATAATGTACAAACGGTTCGTGGGATCCATCTCGTGCCGACGGCATAAATATGTGCGCAGCAGTGATCTCGGGCTATTTTCAGTTTTCGGCATTGCCGTTAATAATTCAGCGGGGAGAGCCTTGCGCGCAAAAATGAATCCTCTAATGTGAATGGAACTCACAAGGCCCGCCGCCAGACGAAATAATTAAAGCGTGCCATTAAAAATTCTTGCGGCGCTCTGTGTAGCGGATGTGTGCGGATGGTATTAATACGGGCCGCGGGTTCGGCTGGCGGATGTTCTTAGCTTCTCGCTTCTGTCGATTTCCACTTACGACCTTTTGTTTTTTTGTTTTATGAGTTAGGAGAGCAAACATGACAAGTTTACTTTCCTTAGACGCCTACATCCATCGTGTGCTTGGTTTATCCCGCAATAAAGGATTAATAACCCTAGTAATAATAATATTACCTTGAGACGACCAATTGGCTCAGTGGCCGGGCCCTCCGCCCACGGAGTCAATAGTCGCGGGTTCGTTTTCCGCATCGGAATAAATATATATATAAATTTATAAATATTTATCCCGAGTCCGGTAACCCCCCCAAACCGCATTTCCGTTCCTGCCCTTTCCTTTCCTCTCTATCCTTTCCCTTCCTCTCGGCCAATCCACGGTCTGCGGTGCCAAAGAATGCGTGGCTAAGAGCGAGCTTAGTCGCAAGCGTGCCGACCGTCCCGGGATCGGGCTCACCGGGTACTATAGTGCCTTACCTCAGCATGCAGGGCTCTGCTGGGGCTGACCTCCATCCTCCCTTGCGGCTCGTGGGATTCGAAGCTCGTGGGACGAATTTAATATACCTAATTTGTTGAAAAATGATGGCACCGTGGTTCGCCACCCGTCACGTCCTGATTCTCACGAGGGCGAGAAGCGAAGCCGTTTCACTGCGATGAATGGTAGCGGATGGAGCTCTGTGGTCTCTGCCAACCCCTGCGGGGGATAGGCGTGAATATATATATATATATATATATATATATATATATATATATATATATATATATATATATATATATATAAAAAAATGCCTGTTACCTTAGTCATTAAGTATATTTTCAAGCGAAATACAGATGTGTTTACGCAAGGACAGTAAAGCATTTGTGACGCCTCCAGCGTTGCGGATATCTATGGGCGGCGTTGTTCATTTACCATCAGTTGACCCGTATGTTCGTTTGCCTACCATAAAAAATATCTATGCCACCATTTTTGAAATGCGTATTACCACTTGACAATACAAACATATATACTCACATACCGTCACGCCTGTCTCCCGCAGGGGTAGGCAGAGACCACAGACCTCCATCCGCTACGATCTCGGCATACTTTCCTTGCTTCCTCCACACTCATTACTCTCCTCATGCAAGCCCGCCGGTTAAGGGTACTCTTGACCTGGCCTTTCTTAAAAACTTCAGCAATTTGGTCAAGGTATGTTTTCCGTGATTTCCGATGCGATGGACGAACCAGATGATCAATAGCCCCCTATATGACTGCATGAAGAAGGCAGCCGAGATAAATGGCGGCGGCTCGTTGAACAGGCCACAACTATTAATAATGACCACGACTGCTCTTCCAAGAGCATGACGCCATGGAAGAAAAATATTTTCCCTAGTCATCCCCTACCGACCCTTCCATCCGCATTCGCAACATAAATTTCTTTTGCCAGTCGTCTTTCATCCATCCTATCTATGTGCCCAAAACACCTAAGCATCCCTTTCTCGACTTGACAATGCTAGGTTTTAAAAACAGATAACTACGCTTTACATGTTTCGATGTTACCTGTTTCTAACTATAAACGTATCTACAAGCAAGGTGGGAGCGGGTTTGCAAAGGGACAGTGAAGGGAGAGAGCCTTATCCAATATTTATTAACTTATTTCAAAGAAAATCGTATAATTAACACGATCTCATCCACCCACACAAACACCCCGCGAACCTTTGGATAGGTGGCAAAGATTAGCTTGATGGATGTGCCTATTTGTGTCCTCTGAGAGACAAGTAATTTAGAACGATTTAACAAATTTTTATTAAATGTAGTCTTTGAATATATTAATTAAATAAATATTGTTAAATAATTGTAGGTCAATTCAGATAAACGTAGCGAAAGCGTAGAGGAAAGGGAAGAAAATAGTACAGGGACATTCGTATGTGAGACTAGCGTATGTGCTCGCAAAAAGCCGACGTACATCTGAGACACTTCCAGTACTGAGGATGTCTACAGACGGCTTTTTCTGCTGTAAAAAAAATAGTAATGACCATGGAAAAAAAAACACAATTAGCTATAGCCACATGACAGCGATGACAGAAGTTTTATTGTTTATATCAATGACATTTTTACATTACTTTACTAACATCGACAGCCCATAGCATTATTTACTGCACCCGGGCCTCTCCCGAGAACCAGACTCGGAACAAATATCTGGAAACCACACTAACTACCAGAAATTAGTTGCATGAGAATCTAGTAGTAGATTATGTCCAGTCCAGTCTGTTGATGATTATGATTTCACTACGTTGGTTCTTGCTGAATGAAAACCAGCGCCAGGTACTCTAATAGAAGCCAGGCGGCTTACGCTAAGCAAGAACCACTTTGGGACATATTTCAGGTTTTAATTGTAATATTAAGTTTCTATAAAAATGATCATATGGATCACGCCTATTTCACGGAGGGGTAGACAGAGATCACAGATCTTCATCTGCTCCGATCTCGGCACAATTTCTTCGCTTCATCCACACTCGTCACTCTCTTCTTCTCTCTTCATACAAGCCGTAGAAATAGAAACGTTTATTTGTAACACACCTTTTTTATGTGTGCATATATGTATATTCTATTTTTTATTTACTCTAATCGATTTATATTTAGATAAAATATTTTATAATTTCAATAGAATGTCTCGTCTACAACTATTGCCGATTCTATATCTCAATTAGCATTCAGTCTCGTTCCTTGTACGATCCAAAGTTAATGAGTGCGTGTGTCGACGTCGTATTTTTGAAATTCAGACCCCCTTTGAAATGGCACGGGGCATCGCAAAAATATGCTAATGACACCTGTGAAGCGGTGCGCGATCAAAATTGATTAGTATAATACACCCCCAAAATACTGACGGTTACTAGACGGTAGTATGTCAATGTATTTTGTAACGCTATAGGCAGGCAAACAAGCAGGCGTTTCAAATGATGGAAAGCAAACAACGCCGCCCGTAGATATCCGCAGTGCAATATTAGGCTTGTGACCGAGATACAGGCTCATCCCTAGTTCAGGCACTAGCCTGAATAGGCATATTTTTTGAAGGCGCCAATGTTGTATCGGTACGGTAAGCAAAGCGCAGAAACGCGGAAGAAATATTCCCTTGTTAAAAATAAATTTTAGTAAAAAAAAATGTAATAATAGTAAGATCTACTATACTCGATCAAATTTTACTTCATAAATATTTTAAATAAATAAAGCTTGTAATAACATTAACACAGATCTTAAGAAACTCGGCTACAGCATCTCCGATAGGGGAGCTGAATAAATAATTCCAATCAATCGAGTAAGGGGCGAGGTTGCAATCAACATCTTAATTTTCACCTTAATAGAGTACACGCCGTGCTGGGGGGGATCTTCCAAATTAAGGGGGTCAGCGTTTGAAAATTTATGTACATCCAAGCGCGCCTTCTGATAGCGTACACACAAAATATGAGCTTCAAACATATCAAATAGAATATTTTTTGTTATGAGATATGAAGGCAAACGAGCAGGCGTGTCACCTGATGGAAAGCAATCAACGCCGCCCATAGACATCCGCGATACCATAGATATTACGGAAGCGCTGCCAGCCTTTAAGGTATATGTAGTTTAGCTTTTTGAAGGTGTCAATGTCGTAGGTTGATGACCAATTGGCTCAGTGGCTCAGGGGCCCTACGCCCGCGGAGTCAATAGTCACGGGTTTGATCCCTGCATCGAAATAAATATATGTATGTATTACAAATATTTATTCCGAGTCTGGTAACTTCGCCAATCCGCATTGGACAAGCGTGGTGGGTTAACGTCCGTTTCTCCAGAAATGGAGAAGCAAGAACATACATGGGCTGTTAAAAAAATTTCGTAGGTTACCCATGTTATGACCTGGTTTTATTTAGGTCAGCTATTGGCATACATCCATGAGGCGTATACCATCTGCCTCTACCAATAACAATAAATCTCATGAGAACAACTAAGCGACTTAACTGAATATGAAATTTACTCCTACAACGTAATAAAAAATAAACTGTGGATATATATTAACTAGATACAGACAGTCCATTTGCTATATAAGCTCTAAGGCGCTTTCAAAGCTGTATAGACATAGGTGTGTATGTTCAGAGTTATTATAAACTATGGTTTTATGTATGTCAACTAGATACTAACAGTCCATTTGCTACACAAGCTCTAAGTTGCTTCGAGAGCTATGATTGAAAATATATTATTCGTTTGCCCTCCTATAGCATAAAAACAAAACCTGCTCTAGTCTAATGGCTTCCACTCTGCCCTGGATCAAATATAGTGACCGCTAAATAAATATAATACAATGTGCCACATACCAAGCGAGAATACAATAATAAAATATCTGTTTTCAAATTGAGTTCGTTAGTACACAACTTTATGACTTCGGTCCGAAACAAGGTACTCGTATTTTCGACTGAACAATACAAAGATATAAAGAAAATGGAATATCCGTTGTTTTTTCTATTTAATTTTTTTAAAAAACCTACTTCTCATTGGGCTGTAAGAAGGCACGTCTTTTGGACTATCCAGCTAAACTGTACTAGCTCAGTAGGTAAGACTCCGTCTTACGATCTGAACGTCGTGAGTTTGTATCTTCCATTGAACTATTGATGTAAAAGTAAACCATATCCTAGCACAATCATTATATGCTTTTTTGGAATGGTTAACGAGAATTCTGGTAATATTTAAAATATTGCTAGTGTTCTTTAAAAAAATAAAAGAATGAAAAGAAAATATATTACATTCGGTTATTGTGTACTTTACAAGCTTAAAAACGCGGTAATTCTTGCTTCTTAAATTGTTCATTCAGTTCGTTCATTCAACTAGACAAAAAAATATTATAGTCTGTTATTATTTTGACCAGAGATGACCGAACGGTTGGTCGATTTTGACTATAATTCCAATTTTATTATACCTAATAATAAATTCGGAATGCTTACACAACAAAATCTTCAATGTTGTTATGTTTTGTCTCGTAATAAAATAAAAAATACCCACTAGAAGTACTAGCGCGATTTAGTATTTGGTAGATCGCACAGTCTAGTTATTAAACAGTAGATTTTAAATCTAATTTAATTTTTTTTCTTTTAAGCCTCTAAATCAGACTACCCCTGATTTAGACGCTTAAAAGAAAAATATATATTAGCTCAGTTTGGCTCAGTGGCGGAGACCTCCGTGCGCGGAGTCAATGGTCGCGGGTTCGATTCCCGCATCGGAATAAATATATGGATTTATAAATGTTTTTTCCGAGTTTGGTAACCCCCCCAATCCGCATTTCCTTTCCTGTCCCTTTCTTTCTTCTCTATCCTTTCCCTTCCTCACCGCCAATCCACGGTCTGCCGTGCCAATAGATGCGTGGCTGGGGGCGAGCCTAGTCGCAAGCGTGCCGATCGTCCTGGGATCGGGCTCCCCCGGGTACAATGGTGCTTTACCTCAGCATGCAGGGCTCTGCTGGGGCTGACCTCCATCCTCCCTTGCGGCTCATGAGATTCACTAAGACGAATGTAATATACCTAATTTGTTAAAAATGACCCCTGAGCCACTGACCAATTGGCTCAGTGGCTCAGGGGCCCTACGCCCGCGGAGTCAATAGTCACGGGTTTGATCCCTGCATCAAAATAAATATATGTATGTATTACAAATATTTATTCCGAGTCTGGTAACCCCGCCAATCCGCATTAGAAAATTAGAAATGGAAAGGCCCGTACTCCGTGCAGTGGGACATACATGGGCTGTTAAAAAAAGCCTATTTTTTGATTAATTATTATATTTCAAGTTTTCGTTAATATTCCTAGTGAAATCGTAAAACAAAACACCTATTATTATTTTACTTTTTAGAAACCTTTTGACAACTATAACATTAACAAAGGGTTAGGTTTTTGGATTCCACCGCTCAATGCCAATATTCTGTGAGGATATTATATTTCCCGGATCAAGCCCGTCGATTGATGCATAGCTCACTGTTACACACCACTATTGAAATTTCGCTCGTCGATGTAGGAGACAATCGTCATCGTTTTTACTGAAAACTAGCGTCAGAATCTTAGGTGTTCGACAAGAACGCCTTATGATGCGTAATAATATTTTTTTTTCACTTCTAATATTTGTCCCACAGTTGGGCACGAGCCTCTCCATTTCTGGAGGGATGGACATTAATTCACCGCCATTGTTCAAGGCGGTTCGGTGGAGCAGCCAGGGTCGATATAAATACTTATATATATATATATATATATATATATATATATATATATATATATATATATATATATATATATATATATATATATATATATATATACATATATACATATATATATGTATATATATATCCATACATACATATATGCATATGTATACCATTGACGTCGAAGGAAGCTGTTTGACTGAGCTAATTTTGATTATGTATTATTTTTTTAAATTACATTCTTCTTCTTAAGTTTGATTTTTATTAATTATTATTTTTTTGTGACAAAAATGACTCTTACTATCAATAGCAATAATATTTTTTTAGGACACTTTTAGTAACTTTAGATCTTTGTATCGCACAATAAATAATTAAACGTATCCCGATGCGGGAAGCCCCAGTTTTTCCGTTTAAATCGACGATCCGGGTGAGGTAATCAATATTATATGTCATCAACTGTACCACGGGGATTTGATGGGAAAAATTATATATCCTGTACTGAGAGAATAAAATACAATACTATAGAAAGTTATATAGTTATATATTTGTACTATGTACTATTCAATGAGCGTAATACGTAATACGGATGGACGAGGTTAAAGTATCCAAACGTCTACTCGACGACAAATCAAATAGTCGTAGAAGCCGCGGAAGGCCTTAGCTCAGATGACTAGATGGAGTCGAGGACGACTTAATCAATCAGCAATCGGTTTGAGGGGCTGGAGAGAAAAAGCTAAATTAAGATCCGACTGGAAACATTTACTGAACCAGGCTAAGGCCCATCCGCGACTGTAATGCCTTGATGATGATATTTGTACTATTAAGTTTGGCAACATCAGACTCTCACCGATTGCTAAAGGCAATCGTCGTCCTCGACTCCATCTAGCCATCTACTAGATGATTAGTAAGTTCCCTGTAAATTCACTTCCTTCAGTAAAAAACACACATTATAATTTGTCTGCTTCTGTTTGCTTAATACGGACAAATATATATAGCCAAGTGAAAATTCTGACTTTCCTTATAATAATGGATTTACGCAAAGTAATGCTTGATATTAATCTTAAGATGTTAACAATACAAAATGTACAACGAATCCGTAATGATACAAAAAAAAATAAATACACTTCTCAAACAGTAGAAGAAATAAACTGCTCAAGTAGAGAATTAGGACGAATTAGCACCCACTTTATACAACCCCATAGGTGCCTGTCGAATAGTCACAAGACATTTTTCCCAGCCCGCCTGACCGATGCGCCCCGCTCCGTAAATTAAAATGTGAATAATTAACACCGTTCAACCCCCCCCACTCTTGGACCCCAACATCACCCCCTCCCCACTACCCCCACAACCATCTCCACCTCACACACCACCCAGATGTATTAGTTTTAAGCTCTCACTTCGTACGAGCGCGATTTAGGGTGGATTCAAAAAGCTCGGACTGAAGTAGTTGACGTTTGGCATCGTAATCGCTTGGCTGAATTTTTAATTTGACCGCCAAATGGTTTCAGTTTTAATGAGAACGTTTTGAGGAATTTTGGTCTCTATGTAAAATTGTGTAATATGTAAAAAGTACAAGTCAAATGGCGACCTAATTGGCTAACTAAACGATTATGCTTATGGCGACCTACCGCTAGCTACTACCGCTTTATCTTAATAAATATTTGTATAACTTAATCCGGGACTCATTTCGGGTCTAGGTGTCTCGCCGATCCGCCTTAGACAAGTGTAGTTAGTGGGTTAATACTTTCCTTCAAAAATGACAAAATCCGTCCTCAGCAAAACATCCAAGCTTTAAAAAAAAGAAACGATTTCTTTTCTAAAAAGGAAAACTAAACATTACTAGTATTCTTATTAATGGATTATTAATGGAGTCAGGCGTTACTTTGCGGAAATCCATCACTATATGGACAGTCAAAAATTTTACTTAGCTAAGATCCGCGACAAGCAAAACAATAACAGAAAATTAATAATGTGTGTTTTTCCGTTGGGTTAAGTGGATTTATTTGGAACTTAAACCAAAAAACTTACCGAAAATCGGTCATCAATTCTCCACCCACCAACCACTATACACAACACCAAACACACATTATCACTTTTCCATCTTGTAAACGACACGTGTTTCGCCCCAACACGAGGCATCTTCAGGTATAGTAGACTCTACGGAAGACTTTTCGGTTGTCTTTTTTTTGGTTTAAGTTCCAAATAAATCCACTACATCCAGCAGAAAAACACACATTATTAATTTTCTGTTATTGTTTTGCTTGTCGCGGATCTTAGCTAAGTAAAACTTTTGACTGTCCATATACTAGTATTCTTGTTAACCATTTCAACTATGCTTATAATGCTTATGACAGGAAACAGTTCTCATCAATAGTCCAGTGGAGGATACGAAATCACGATGTACAGATCGTAAGCCTACATCAGAGTCAGAAACACATATTATAATATAATTAAAGACCCGACTGGCGATTCATAAGCTTGTTCCGACTCTAATATAGGACAGTGAAAGTTGGGTTTGGCAGAAGAGTCATGAAAGCAGACTGAATGCGGTGGAAATGAGAGCATTAAGAAGTATGTGTGGTATAACTTTAAAAGAATAAGAAATGAAGATATAAGGGAGCAATGTGGAGTAAAAGAAAGTGTTGTAAAAAATATAGAGAAGATGGATGAAAGAAGACTGGCAAAAGAAATGTACGTTGCGAATGTGTATGGAAGGGTTAATAGAGGAAGACCACGACAAACATAACTTGACCAAATTGCTTTTTAAGAAAGGCCAGGTCAAGAGTACCCTTGACCGGCGGGCTTGCATGAGGAGAATAATGAGTGTTGAGGAAACTAGGGAAGTATGCCTAGATCGTAGCAGATGGAGATCTGGTCTGTGCCTACCCCTATAGAAGACAGGCGTGACGATATGTATGTAATGTATTATATATTATCAATAAACACTTTTCGGTTGTCTTCCGTAGTCTATCATACTTGAAGATGCCTCGTGTTGGGGCGAAACACTTGTCGTTTACAAGGTGGAAAAATGATAGCGTGTGTTTGATGTTGTGCATTATTGTTGGTGGGTGGAGGGTGGCCGTTTTTCGGTAAGATTTGGTTTAAGTTCCAAGTAAATCCACTTCATCCAGCAGGAAAAGACACATTATTAATTTTCTGTTATTGTTTGCTTGTCGCGGATCTTAGCTAAGTAAAAGTTTTGACTGTCCATATAGTGATGGATTTCCGCAAAGTAACGTCTGATTTCATTAATCATTATCAATAAATTAAAAACCATTCAAATATTGCTCGAGAATCTGGGAGAAATATGTTGATATCAAAATTTTTTTATTATTCATCTTTATTCGCGTTCCGTGAGCCATTAAACGCAGATACGTCTAACGAGAATTTACAAACGTACACAATGACCGTATATTATTCAAAATAACCATTCGAGCGGTGCATGCAAGCCCGACTTTTAAATATTACACGCCGCACGACCCTCCGCGAAACGAGAATCCTCCGTCTCTTTCGTGCACTATTGGGTGCGTGGAGGCAGAGAAATCGGTCTCCTATTTGAACCCAATGAGACAAATGATCAGTATACGGAAGCACGATTGTCATCTAAATAATTCAAGCGTATTCGGTATTCGTTCGTGTCTTTACCAACTCTTTGAAAGCGTCCCACCTAACTTCTACCAAGTCTTGACCGTCTTTATTGCGTCTCCGATAAGGCGCACAATGGTGTGACGCGGCGTCCTGTCAGCGGCAAAGACACATCGCATCGCCGTATGGACTTTTTACAGACTCCGGTGCGAAATGTCGATTCGAATCCGCCCCCTCTCTGCACGATGAGGCCGCAAAACAATGAATGCTGATCATAAAGCGCGAATGACAAGACGCCACGAGATAAGGGAGGGCTAATAACCCGTCCGGGTCGCTTTGCGTTACATTGCCCGCACGTTCCGAGCGGGCCGCGGTTGACGATCCGCGATTCATATTTTATGGCGTACACTGATTAGGTTTTATGGTGATATGATTTTTTTTTCACGGAATATAAAGGTTAACTCATTCTACGCCGCACATAGACATCCGCAACACCATAGTTAATGTAGTAGCGTTTTTTCGAAAGTTCCAATATCGAATGTGGATGGAAGGGTCGCTAGGGGAAGACCACGAAAAACATACCTCCACCAAATTGCTGAAGTTTTTAAGAAAGGCCAGGTCAAGAGCACCCTTAAACGGTGGACTTGCATGGGGAGAGTAATGAGTGTGGGGGAAGCAAGGAAAGTATGTCGAGATCGTAGCACATGGATATCTGTGGTCCCTGCCTACCCCTACGGGAAACAGGCGTGACGATATGTATGTCCAAAATGATATCCGTGCGGAAACACCGCTGAATGTAGCTGGTTCCACAGAGTGATGGTGCGTACGACGTTTCGGGCAAAACGTATTATTTGATTTACTGTTTTTAAGGCAGTGGTAGGCAGACGAGCAGACGTGTCACTGGTAAGCAAACAGGACTACTGAAGATAAGGTTCTTAGGACTTTTTAAAGTCCATTAGTGTACCGAACTATTGGTTAATTTTCACGATTAATTTTTTTTTGTGGGATAAGAAGGCAAACGAGCAGGCGTGTCACCTGATGGAAAGCAATCAACGCCGCTCTTAGACAGCAGCAGCGCCATAGACAGTGCGGAAGCGTTGCCGACTTTAAGGAAAGCTGCGGATGTCTATGGGCGGCGTTGATTGCTTTCTATCAGGTAACATGCCTGCTCGTTTGCCTTCCTATCCCATAAAAAATATCTATGAGCCCTGACAAAGGATTAGGACGTAGCCACATCTAGAGACATTCATTTACCCGGATTTATGAAAATTTAAATTTACGTTAAAAAAAATACCTTTACACCGTTTTATTAAAAAGTAAATCAAACTTTACATATAATCCAAATTCAAATGTTATCACCAGTTCATAATTTATTTCTGATTACACACCGTTCATCATTTCACGCTTTTTATTGGCGTTAGAAAAATAAATCGGCCAATCGCCGCCCGCCCACCATTGTGCCGGTCAAATAATCGTAAATTCCAAACGGACAAAATATAATAAATTGCCGATGAGATCTGCGCGAACACTTCAACAAATTTAACCTTGTGCCTTCGGAACTAATCGGTGAACCTTAATGCGAACTGAGGAAGGGTGAGAATTGCGAAAAAAATACCGTTTCAGCGCTTAGCGCGCCGCCTATAGTATATATTTGCATTCGGTACCCTTTGTTGTAGGCTTTTTTCGGTTGTTTCCGAGTAAAGGCTGATAGAACACGTTTTTCAAATCATTAAACAGTTTCGACCGCGCCGTGGAGAGCTTTGAAAAAAAAGGAGCATAGGAAAAATTTGTGGCGGCTGCGAACTGGCCCGAAGTGATCGTTGTTACGCCGCGATAATGCTGCACGGCGACCTTGTGCTCTTGATACTTTATCGTAATAAACATATCGACGCAAAAAAACGAAAACACTTCCACATTTGCACAGTTCTAGGTAGAAAACTGCAACTAAATTGGACGGTGGTGGACGGCCAGCCATGCACGTGAAAGGGATATAACTTATTTACGTATAACGTAGTACAATGGTAAAACTGTGCGGCTGGGAAGAGATTAAGCACACTCAAAATTTCCTGTTGCATACTCGGATCAGAAAAAATACTGCGTCGCATTTTCTGAGTCTCACAGCTTTACGACCAATTGAAAATTTTAAACAGCGTTGAAACTGACTATTTTTGGGTGATCAAATACAATTCCAAATTTCCGAAATCTTAAAAGTTGTTTTGGCACTGGGTGATAAGTTTTCATTTTGCGTATTATTACGTTATCATTTGTCTAATGCGGATTAGCAGGGCAATCAAACTCGGAATAAATGTCTGTTGGCCATACATATATTTATTTCGATGCGAGGATAGAACCCGCGGCCATAGATTCTGTAGGCGTAGTCTCGCCACTGAATCAATTGATCGTGATACATATAAGAATCTGAAGTAATTATACAGTCGGTATTTATTTATCGTCTGCAAATCAAATCTGACAGTCATGCGCTATTGTATTTTTATTAAACACCGCTTTCTAATTACCATAAGATTTTTTTATCGCATGATGGCATAATACGAACCCTCGTATCGCATATATATATATATAGGACATTATAAAATCTTAAACCTACCCACATACACAACACTTATAAATGTATCAAGAATGTGCGGTCGGCCTATACTCGGACAGTGTACTCAGTAGTCGATTCCTCACCTCGCGCGTCAGCTATCGACACCCGGTCGCTTTCGCATTTTTCGCAGCGGGCGCGGCTTTCCGGCGAAATTTCGCGCCTATTTGTAAACACGGGGTGCGATGCGAAAATATCCGTGGAAATCTGCATCCCAAGCATTTTCCACTTCACCTACATTCGGCGGTATGTAATTCAATTGAATTTAAACATAAACTAAAAAAAAAAGTATATTTGAACTAACTTATATTCTACAGCTGTAGTTAACCATGATGAGAATAATAAATTAATTTATCATGATCATCAATAAACTGTTGCAGCCCACTGTTGGGCAAGAGCTTCTAGGAGTCTTACAGGCTTCTGCACAAATCATTACGATGAACATATTAAATGCTAAAACATTTATCAAAAATATTACATTACATACAGTTGCATCCACCTTTTATACGTATTTACCATATAAATCTTTCATTTAAATCACACACATCTGTAACACCAAGAGCACCCTAGATGCGTTGTCCACATTTTTTTCTGGGATAGGAAGGCAAACGAGCAGACGTGCCATCTGATGAAAAGCGAACAACGCGACCCATAGACATCCGCAGTGCCGCATAAGCATCAGCATCAGTTCATCTCAGTGCCATAGGCATTGCAGAAGCATTTTCGGCCTTTAAGAAATGGGTAGCCTTTTTCTTGAAGGCTCCATGGTTTGCATGGTTTCACGAGATAATTGTGTGTGGAAAGAAGTGGGCCTTGAAGCAAATAAAATGAATGAAGATTGTTGTGTTTGTATGATTATTAAATAAAATACTTCTAAGACTATAGTACAAACTGATTATTCATATATATATATATATATATATATATATATATATATATATATATATATATATATATATATAGATATATATAGAATCTCTATTTGTTAATCTACCTACAACACAGATTTAATGTGGTGGAGAAGTAAAGTATGGAGTAAGAATTTGGGCTTTCACATCCCATGCATTCACCGTATCAAATATAGATAACACAGAGAAATACTAGCACTTAAAACTCATTTCCTATTACAGTGTGATACATCTCTGGTCAAATCAGCCCATTATTAAAATCTTATTCTGAACAAACAGCGTTTAATTTCAATTGTGTTCTAACATTTTTCTTTATCACAACTACTTGTCTGGATCGATCTTCGAACTAATCCGTGGACTGGTCTACATAAAAGCTGGTTGCGGCTAGCGTTCCATGCACCTAAATAAATTCCACCCGAGGCTCGCTCCAAACCGCGAAGCGAAGGTTTCGCACCATTAATTCTTGCCCGGCTACCCGGTGCATTTTTTCCATCGTTTTTCATAACGAAAAAAGAATCGCTTTTCTATATGCAAAGCGGGACCCGCGTCTTCGTGACCATTCCGCCGTTATAAAAGGATCATGTAAATGTAGGATGACCATACAATTATTTATGAATTGAGGATATTAATCTATCTATATATATATAAAAATCAATTGCTGTTCGTTAGTCTCGCTAAAACTCGAGAACGGATTGACCGATTTGTCTAATTTTGGTTTTGAATTATTTTTGGATGTCCGTGGAAAGTTTAAAAGGTGAGTAAATATGATAAAAATATTAGGAATATAGTAAAAGCAACAATTTCGTTTTCCCTTAGAAACTATTCCTACTTGTCAAATATTTGATCGTTGTGACGTGATTATTTTTAAGTAACATCAAGTGTAATGTATAATAAAAATAAAACTTAATTAACTATATTTAATCTGTGTTGTATTTAATGAGATAAAGATATTATATTAATTTGTATTGTAAGCAAGTTTCAAATTAGAACCGTACACTACAAACTTTATTTTGTAAGCTTTGTGACATAACTATTTTTCAAGCAACATCATGTGACAAAAATAATATTTAATCCTAATTCATATCGAGCATTTTTTTATTGATTACGATTTCCTTTTGTTCCTGTTAAGTTTTGACCACTTTTTATTACTAAAGTGGAAACATTCTGCAATTATCGTTCAGCTTTTTTATTTATTGATTCTGAGGCGATACGAAGTTTGCCGGGTCAGCTAGTTAAAAATATATAAAAAGGTTTTAATGACAAAATTGGCTCAGGTATCTCATTTACCCTAATAAATCACTGATGGTAGAATCAATTCTCGCATCGGCATATATATATATATATATATATATATATATATATATATATATATATATATATATATATATTGACCTACAAGTATTTGTTCCGCCAATCCGTCTTGAACAAGCGTAATAAATTATTATTCTATCCCTCCAGAAATGGAAAGAACCTATGCACAGCAATTGAAGATAATGGGCTACAAAAAAATACTTATTTTAGTTACTAAGCCAGGGTGTTGGGTTAACTAAACATTGTAGTTAACTTGTTAGGGGAAACAGGTTTTCCCATGATATTATAAAATAGGTATTTTATCATGGGAAACCCTATTTCCCCTTATATGAGCAAACATCAGTAGATTAGTGAGGTACCTGAGTAACAAAAACCTGCGATCCCCATTACTCCCTTCAAGCGTACCCCCACGCTTATACCAACATCCCAACTCAGAAAAACTTTGAAAAAACGTATTTATCTATATTTAGGTTTCCACTAATACCAGTAAAGCAGTTGGTATTCATAGGACCATTATCCAATTTTTTTCAATGATGATAATGATGATTCTACAATGGTTACGCCAGCATCTTTCGGCCAATAGAGCTTTTAATGTAACTGTGTATGGAAGACGAGGGCTTTTGTTTCTTGAGAACAGGTTGCAGGTATCAGACCTGATAGACCTATTTTTCGGACTTCAGCTCAAAAAGGCGCTTTGTATAAATATGGTAAAAGATATGGTTGTTTTCATATTCAAATATGAAATGTATTTAAACATATAATAATTTTGATTCGCTAATTTTTTGACTAGAGAAAATCTTACCAAATTTTAATAAACAGTCACCCCATTCGTTTTGAATTTCTATAATATATCGGGGGTAATACGTTTTATAGGTCCACAGGATTTGGGTTCCATTAAACTTTTTTCGAATTTTATGTCACGGAAGATATTGTTTTTGTTCGGTTGGTTATTTAAGGAGGGAAGTTATTGTTGTTATAGTTTTGTGCGGCAGGATACCGGGCCGACATATAACACAAGGATACATATATAGTAATTAAGTTTAGCTTATCATTTCTTTATTATATATATACGTCCAATGGTGTCCAATGCGGATAGGACAAGCGGTTGGTGTTTTTATTTCGAGTCTGGTATCGGGCATTCCAGACCGGAATAAATATCTGTAGGCCGTACATACATTTGTTTATCGTACATATATGCGGGGATCGAACCCGCGACCATCGATTCTGTGGGCGGGGGTCACGCCACTGAGCCAATTGGTCGTCATGGTTATCCAACCATAGATGTCACATAAGTTTGTTCGTACTTTGGCGCGCTGATATTGACTCCTATTAGAAGGGATACCTTCATAACGCTAGTTGTAGTGTACACTTGTGGCTACATTTTAGTGTAAAAAATTATTTAATTATGCTACTTAGTTTGTGGACTCGTGTATAGTAAAATGGAAGAGCAAATTGAGCATTTTCGGCATATTATCTTGTATTATTTTCGAAAAGGGAAAAATGCAACCCAAGCATGTGGACAGTCAAAAGTTTTAGTTAGCTAAGATCCGCCACAAGCAAAACGATAATAGAAAATTAATAATGTGTGTTTTTCTGCTGGATAAAGTGGATTTATTTGGAACTTAAATTAAAAACTTACCGAAAATCGGCCATCAATTCTCCACCCACCAATCACTATACACAACACCAAACACACACTACCACTTTTCCACCTTGTAAACGACACGTGTTTCGTCCCAACACGAGACATCTTTAGGTATAGACTCTACGGAAGACAACCGAAAAGTGAACCCAAGCAGCAAAAAATATATACCATGCCTACGGGGCATCTACAGTTTACCTATCGCATCGTACAAAAATGGTATACCAGGTTCAGAGAATTCAGCCTTAAAGATTGTTTGCCTTCATACCACATTAAAACCATGATACGTTGACAAACAGACAATTGTTTAACTATTGGATTCCTGAGTCAAAGATTCCAATGTTCAAATATCAGTTATATTTATTTAATTTACAATGAATTGGTTTTGCCCTATTGAATTCGTCGCCATTTTATCGAAAAGTTTCTACTATTGAATATTTATAATATTATGTTCTATAACAAAGTCTTGGCTACTTAATATCAGGGAGTGGACTGGGATAGCGAGTGCTCCAGTACTGCTGCACCTCGCGAAGGAGGAGGAAAGTTGTGCTAAATTGGCTGCCAACCTTCGCAAATCGAAGAGGCTTTCTTAGATGAAGAAGTTCTATTGTGACACATAACTTAATGTAGCAATTACCAATAACAAAAGAAAAGAAAATAAGCCAATTGGAACGCTATGACACCATCGATCACGGACGGGATGGCAGATGTCAAGGAATTCAATAAAGCATTACTGCATCAAACGGTCCCGGCGAATTGCTTCAATCAATTTTCATTTGCCGCGAAAAAATTGCGAATAAGACACCACAGTGATGGCGCCCTTAAACTCTATCGATGGTTAAACAAATTGAAATATGCATATAGTTGAATTCATAATTGTAGCTGCAGAATTTAATACGTTTATATTTCATCACCATATAAGATGAATGGCGATCCAGTACGGTGTGTTTTTCACAAAAGTTCTATTCACGCATCACTACCCTGTGGAACCAGCTACCTCCAGCGGCGTTTCCGATGATATGACATTAGAACCTTCAAAAAACAAACCAATACATTTCCTAAAGTCAGGCAATCCTTCCGTAATACCTATGGTGTTGCGGATGTCTGTGGGCGGCGTTGATTAGGCAGGCCATTAAGCAACACGCCGGGATCGTTTACCTTCCTATTCCATAAAATAAAGGTGAGAAACAAATACTGTACATCGTTAAAGCCGTGCATCTTGAAGAAGTACGACAACCTCTCTCCTCCAACCTCGGCTTCAAGTGATAGCTAATTTTTTTTTATATATATATATTCACGCCTATCCCCTGTAGGTAGGTTGGCAGAGACCACAGAGCTCCATCCGCTACCATGTATCGCAGCGAAACGGCTCTTCATTAGTCGCTTTTCGCCCTCGTGAGAATCAGGACGTGACGGGTGGCGAACCACGTCGCCGTCATTTTCAACAAATTAGGTATATTAAATTCGTCTTAGTGAATCCCACGAGCCGCAACGGAGGATGGAGGTCAGCCCCAGCAGAGCGCTGCATGCTGAGGTAAGGCACCATAGTACCCAGGGAAGCCTGATCCCGGGGCGATCGGCACGCTTGCGGCATGCGAAGCGATAGCTTATTTAAGGTAGAAGATTTTACTGTTTCCGCGTTTAGTACATTAGTAATAGTATAATAGTTTTTTTTTTTTATTTTTCATCAATATCACGCAGGAAACGTACTTTTATTGCTTTATCGATCTTTTTTTGTTAATATAAGATTGTCGTGCGCACATCACTAGTGCAGGAAAGGCGCGCCATTTTTAATCGTCGAAGAAACGTAAAGAAACGCTCGCGTCCGCCAGTCAGCCGCAGACAAATCTACCGTAATTAATGATTGCGCGTGAGTTTTTCCTCTATCCACCGCAGTACCACCGCCGATACGAATAAAGGAAGGGACGAAACAAAACAACGGATGTCGAACGAAGGAGGTATTTATCATCGAGACGGCAGCGACAGCCGCACCGCCAATGTCCATTTGGATAATGCCCAACGCGATTAAAAATATAAAAATTCCCCCCCCGGTGGGGGAGGCGTAGGGGGACTTGACGGAGGACACCGCGCCGAGGACACAAAAGGATTATAAATGAGAAGGAATTTTAGATAATATTTGTACGTTGGATGTGGATTGTAATGTTGCCCGGAGATCGGGCGGCGACCCGTCGTCCCCTGCCTCCCCATCGGATCGCCTTCCGCGCCTAATGAGTATTTGTATCAATTTGTTAGTATGGGTATTTGAATATTTTTCGTTCGTTACGATTTTAATCCCTTGCGGTTGGTTGGGTTTATTTTTTTGTTTAACGTTTTTGGTACTCGGATACTTTCTATTAATTGTGAACCGAGGTCTGTTTGATCACCGTGGCGCGATGGTTAATGGCATTCGTAATTTTTCGGTGTAAGTCTAGACCGCAAGTCGATTAGACGTCCACAAGATTATGTCCAAAAGGCAAATATCCGCTTTTCGATTCATGTTTATCGTTTAATTTATTTTCAATTGTACTGTTGAAATTTGTCATCATCATCATCATCAAGGCATTACAGCTGCGGATGGGCATTAGCCTGGTTAAGTTTTCCAGTCGAATCTTAGTTTGGCTTTTTCCCTGCAACCCCTCACTGATTGACTTTAAATCGTCCTCGACTCTATATCACCATCTGAGCTTAGGCCTTCTGTGGCTTCTACGGTCATTCGATTTGCCGTCGAGTAGGCGTTCGGGTAGCCTCGTCCATCCGTATTACGTGCCCAGCCCAACAAAGGCGTCCAATTTTGATGATTTTGATGACGTTCGGCTTATTGTATAGCTCATATAGCTCGTGGTTGTAAAGAGTACGCCATCGCTCATTTTCCAACACAGGACCAAAGATACGCCTTAAAATTTTTCTCTCAAAACAAAATTGAAATTTGTCACTTAAAACTAAAAATATGTCAAAATATACCAAAGCCTATTTGGTCGCGGATAAGGCTTTGATTAAATGCATTCACGACTTTGGTTGTGGACTTTTAGACCGCAAGTCAATTTGATGTTTACTACTTGTTCAAAATCAAAAGTTGTGTATGAAATATAATTTTATATGTATTGTGTATTCTGTAAATTAAGAATTAATGTTTGTTTGTGTACATATAACATATATATACCACAAAGTCTGAAGACAAAAGTCTTCAACCAGTGCGTCCTGCCCGTACTCTCTTACGGTGCCGAGACGTGGACACTGACAGTCCGTCTCCTCGCCAAGCTCAAAGTCGCTCAGAGGGCTATGGAGAGAGCTATGCTCGGGGTTTCTCTGGTGGACAGAATTCGAAATGAAGAAATTCGCCGGAGAACCAGAGTCACCGACATTGCTCTTCAAGTTAGCAGACTGAAGTGGCAATGGGCTGGACACGTTTGTCGGAGAACCGACAATCGTTGGAGTAGACGAGTGCTGAAGTGGAGACCGCGACTCGGCAAACGTAGTGTGGGACGCCCTCCTGCTAGATGGAGCGACGATCTGCGCAAGGCGGCTGGCAGAGACTGGATGCGTGTAGCCGAAGATCGGGCTAGGTGGCGCGCCTTGGGTGAGGCCTATGTCCAGCAGTGGACTGCCGCGGGCTGATATTGATATATATTGATATTGATATAACATATATATAATAAATTCGTGTATATATTATAATTTTATGCTTCTGATATTCCTATAACACTGCAGATGTCTACGGGCGGCGTTGATAGCTTTCAATCAAGAGACATGCCTCCCTGTTTGTCTTCCTATATATACCAACGAAATATCAGCATAAAGAAATTCATAGAAGAATAGCGAATACGAATTTATGTGTATGTGTATATGAGTATGAGTAGTTATACATATGGATGTATGTGTATGTACGAGTGTGTCAGTATGAATGTCGTCACTGTGGTCCGCGATTTGACCACGTTGGTTCTTGCTGAAAACCAGCGCCGGGTGCTCCAATAGTGCGCCCGGCATATGCTGATCAAGAACCTACAAAATTTTATGCCACTCGTTAGATTGAAATCATTTTGTTTTTGTTTTGTGTATTTATTTGTATATATAATATTATTAAGGATTTAATTTTAGTTATTGTAAAAAAAGGGTGTCATAAATAAAGTTTTTCTATTCTATTCTATTCTATTCTACTTGGAGAAGATTTTGGTCCCTTAGTGAAGTCATGAAAAACAAGGACATGCCAATGAAATAAATAAAGAAAGTTTACAACATGTGAATCTTGCCATGTTTAACATATGGTTGCCAAAAATTGGCATTAATGCAACAAATAATTATTATTATTATTATATATTCACGCCTATCCCCCGCAGGGGTTGGCAGAGACCACAAAGCTCCATCCGCTGCCATTCATCACAGCGAAACGGCTCGTCATTGGTCACTTTTCGCCCTCGTGAGAATCAGGACGTGACGGGTGGCGAACCACGTCGCCGTCATTTTCAACAAATTAGGTATATTAAATTCGTCTTAGTGAATCCCACGAGCCGCAAGGGAGGATGGAGGTCAGCCCCAGCAGAGCCCTGCATGCTGAGGTAAGGCACCATAGTACCCGGGGGAGCCCGATCCCGGGACGATCGGCACGCTTGCGACTAGGCTCGCCCCTAGCCACGCATCCATTGGCACGGCAGACCGTGGATTGGCGGAGAGGAAAGGAAGGACAGAGAAGAAAGGAAGGGGCAGGAAAGAAAATGCGGATTGGGGAGGTTACCAGACTCGGAATAAACATTTAAAAATCCATATAAATATTTATTCCGATACGGGAATCGAACCCGCGACCATTGACTCCGCGGGCGGAGGGCCCCGCCACTGAGCCAATCGGTCGTACAACAAATAATAAGCAAAATAAATATATGTCGAAACGGTATAGAGAGAAGTACAATTGACGTAAAGATACAAGACACAGTAAGATTAAAAAAAATACAAAGTCTAACCAAACTTAAAGACGCAATAAAAGTATCTAAAATACTGAAATAGCAATGGACAGGATATATGATAAAGGAAAGAGAAGAGAAGTGGACCAAAAGTAGTCTCGGAGTGGTATCCAAATGATGGCAAAAGGAGCAAAGGGCAACAGACAAAACGCTGGGAAGATGACCTCAGAAGAGTTGCTTGCAAAAAATGTATAGGATGGCAAGAGATAGAGCGGCATGTAAATCTTTGGAGGAGGCCTTTTTTCAAAGGACAGGCTGTCGACTGTACAAATTAAATTTAATTAACACTAGATATACCAGCGATAGCACTAGTCAAAAACGCAAATTATTTTTACTAACAACATATATACAGTAATATAAACTTTATAAAATTAATTCTTTAGTTATAACTAGAAAAGTCATGATATCATTATGAAAAAAAAATTACACGTAGTAGGAATTTTAAATTGAGATACCGAAAACAGTCATTTTGACTGGTCTGGTATATCTAGTGTTAACTAATGATGACAGGACGACCAATTGGGTCAGTTTCGGGGCCCTCCGCCCAATGTCAGCTCCGGAGTCAATGGTCACGGGTTTGATCCCCGCATCGGAATAAATATATGTATGGATTTTATAAATATATATTCCGATTCTGGTAATCCCGCCAAGCCGCATTGTACAAGCGTGGTGGGTTAACGTCCGTTCCACCAGAAATGAAGAGGCCCGTGCTCAGCAGTGGAACATATATGGGGTGTTAAAAAAATGATTACAGTAATAAAGGCTTTATTTATTTATATGTCAAAGAAATGCTATCTATCTCTTTAAAATATAACAGCAAATTGTATTCCAATGGTAGTCAATAATGTAATGGAAGCGAATGAAGTGAAATAAAGCTGTAACGATGGTGGAACATTGGCTGAAAGATAATGAATGTATGTATATATTGTATAAATGTGATTTAATTAAAACTCTTTTTGACTACGTGCGGTTGAAAAATTACAACGTGTGTTCCTAGCGTGATATAGCCGTGAGGTTTAGATAAGCGTGGAAAAATATGGACCCGCGTAATTAATATATTAAATTTCGCGCGTTTTTTTTTTTTTTCACTTGCCTTCGGCCTCTTACAGGAACGCGAACCGAATCAGAATGAGCCGCGGGAAAGAATAACATCCGACGTGACAAAAACGTGTTTTCAATTCATTATGTGCAAAAAAAACAAGACAATACAAAAAAAACTGTCCGCCACGTCCGAGATTACATTTTTACGTTTAATTATTCATATTTAAATTTAAACAAAATAATAGAGGTGCGCGCCGGCGGAGAAAAAAGGCCGCTTTATCGTATCATATTTTATTAACCGAATTTATAATTCCGATTCCGTGAGTCCGAAAGGGAAGAGAGGAGCACCCCCGGCGAAATATTTATGAACGCGGAGCAGAAAAATGCACAATAATATTTCAGGGTGGATGTCCGCGCGGTCTTTACTTACCCTCGTTGATCTATTTAAAAAAGAGGCCCCGGAAGGACAAAGGGACACCGCGCTCGTAAAAAAGCTGGACACGTATAGAGTCCGCCCCGGCGGCCATTGTCTGATTCTTAGTTTTTTTTACCGAATCGGAACCTTTTCCCGTTTTTTATCGGTTTTTGTTCCGGAGACACTCGGCCGGCCCCTATTTGTACGACGCCCGTCCTAATGTGCGGCCGCCTGTGATTTTATTTCAACGCCGAGGTGGGAAAAAGTGACCCCTTCGCTTTTGGTATGTAAAAATTGCGTGATTTAACGCAACCGACTGTACCCACCCCCGCTGGGTTTTCTTCGACACAACTCCTTTTTACGGATGCGGCTAATTTTATCTCGTGTCAACCCTTATGCGTTTTCTTTTTTATTCGGCACACAGATTAGGCCAGTATTTTTTCGTGAGCTTCTTTCATGCTTTTATAAATCCTTACAAATAATGGTCATAAAGTACTTTTATGTTTTGGAATTTTGGCGGTAATTTACGGTAATATTTATGTTGGAAGGTGTGTTGAATGTGACGAGACCCCGAGGCTGACCTCGACGAAGACGGTGCCACGACATCATGGCGCTAGCTGGCGCCACCTGGACACATCTTACTAAAGAAATAGAACACTGGAAACGGATGGAAGAGGCCTTTACCAGATACAAGAGAAAGAAGCGAATACAATAATAACTTGAAATAAATGAAACAAACATACAAATAAATAAACACAAAAAATGGAACTTATACTATATACATGAAGAACATATCTCGTAGCTGGCAGTTTTGATACACACAGTTAATACGAGATATCTCGTAGCTGGCAGTCAATGGGTTAAGGGATCTCCACGTAGTCTATTGTAGATCGTAATCAGGCGTAAGCGTAATTCTCATATTCTAAACTTATTTATATTTTAGTTTGCTTCGAAATTATTTAGTATGTAAATACAAATATATTTCATATGAATTTTAAATTGGAGAAAATTAGAAATGCTGTCCCTCTAAATGTACAACGCCATTACACTGTGACTAGCTACTGATGGTATTAAAAGCTTAAAAAAAACACTTAATAATAGTGTTTTTTTTTTAAATTTCATATTATTATATCAAATTAATTTAATTTACGTATACGTTTAGCAATGGGAGTAAAGACGCGAACCCATTATTACATCTTTCCCTATCAAAAATCACTCAACGTGACAAAAAAATGTTTCCACTTAAAAATACGGGGCGTAAAATGATATTCCCACGGTCGCGTAAGTCCACAACCGCAAGACCTTGCCGAGGTATTTATCACGGGGAATAATTAATGAGAGTTTTTCCGCCGATAATGGGGGCATGTTTTAAAACCACCTGGCCGCGGTTTGAGCGCACCTGACGTACGCTCAGCCAGGGGTGTTGCGGGCCGCTTTTTGCACGTGTGTCAGTTTTTGGTAGCGACCTGAATAAATCTTCGCTTTTCTTGTTTAAATATTTATGTGTCTTTAGCGCCGCGAAAGATGTCAAAGATAGAGCACTGGGTTGGATTTTTTTTTTATATAACTGAGCAGGCAAACGAATTTGGGCGACGATGGTACCTCGTGGTAAATAATCACAGACACCGAGACGACCATATGGCTCAGTGGCTGGGCCCTCTGCTCGCATAGTCAATAGTCGCTGATTCGATCCCCGCATCGGAATAAATATATGTATAAGTTTCAAATATGCATTCCGAGTCTGGTAACCCCGCCAATCCAAGAGTTAAAGTCCGTTCCTCCAGAAATGGAGAAGGTGTTAAAAAAAATAATCACCACCGACCATAGTCATCCGCAACGCCAGAGACAGTCGCAGATGCGTTGCAGGCCTTTAATAAGAACATCCTCTCTTTTCTTGAATACCTCTATCTCGTATTCACACCGCAGATGGTAACACGTTCCACATATGCACAGTTCGTGGCGGAAAACTGCGACTAAATAGTATGATGGTAGACGGCCAGAGATCCAGATGATGGGGATGAATCTATTTTTGTGGCACGTAGTACGATGGTGGAATTGTGCGATCTAATTTATTTTAGTTAGAGCAATTAGATATTTGATTTCTGTGACTTTTAATAGATTATTAAAACTATTATTGATTATTACTTATTTTTTTATGGATTCGATAGGTAAACTATATATAGGTACAGTAACAGGTGGGTCGCCTGATGGTGAGCAACCAGCAGCACCTTTGAACATCTGGAATACGGGCACTACAGAACCGTCGACCAGCTTAGTTAAAGATGTGAATAATGCGAGAGGAAGAATTTCAATTTAAAATTCCCCCCTTCCATTACTATGGCTTCGGAATGCACTGACTGTATGAAACGCGGTGACATACTAAAGTGCTACCTACCACTTGATGGCGATATTTTGTGGGGTAGTGATAATTCCCCGGTCAACCTGAACCATTCGCGCTACCACTATTAAATTATAAAGTTTATCCTTGGAAAGTGCTTGGAAACAATTAGGCTACACTGAAAATCAGCGCCGTGGCTTGTCGTGTCTTTTTACTGAGTGTGGACCTTTTTATAATCTATACTGCATTATAGGCTACATAACTGATTGCATAACATTGAGTCTACTGTTGTGATTTGGATCTTATTGTATTTTTTTTTGTTATAATTTTTCATTCTCTTTTCTTTTATACATAGGTATAGCAGCCAATCATAGTCAATTTTTTTATATTGATATTGTTTGTCCGTACTGCTTTGTGGATTTTGGAATAAAGTTGTCTTTCTTTCTTAAGTCTTCATTGATTTTATTTTGATCCACCTGTCAGCTCTCTAACATATGAATATATATGTTTTTGATGTGTGCAGTTGATACTTTTGGAATATCTTGCCACTATACGGACAGTCAAAAGTTTTACTTAGCTAAGATCCGCGACAAGCAAAACAATAACAGAAAATTAATAATATGTGTTTTTCCGTTGGGTTAAGTGGATTTATTTGGAACTTAAACCAAAAACTTACCGAAAATCGGCCATCAATTCTCCACCCACCAACCACTATACACAACACCAAACACACATTATCACTTTTCCATCTTGTAAACGACACGTGTTTCGCCCCAACACGAGGCATCTTCAGGTATAGTAGACTCTACGGAAGACAACCGAAAAGTGACTGTCAGTGACGTAAAGTAAGTGACTTTTCGGTTGTCTCCCGTAGAGTCTACTAAAACTAAAAACACATACGCTAAGTAAAACTTTTGACTATCCGTATAGTCATGGATTTCCGCAAAGAAACGCCTGACTCCATTAATAATATCTTGCCACCTTTCCTCAATCGCATCATAGAATTCGCACGTATTCCTAATAACATTTTTACTATTTCTTATTTGCAGAAGCTTCTCTGTGGACGAGAGATTCCTGTACTGCCAGGGAGAGGTCCGTCGGGTCCACTGGCATCCGAACTCACTGGCGCACCTTCTTGTCCTCGTTTCCGATAACACCATAAGGTAAAGAATATATGTACTTATCGCAATCGAGTCGAGGATGCTAGAGCCTATTAAAAACTTCAAAGAAAAAGTATGTGTGTGTGTGTGTACGTGAGTGTGAGTGTATGTGTGTGTGTGTGTGTGATTGTATCATTATCATCACTCTAGTCCGCGATCTAACCACGTTGGTTCTTGCTGAAAACCAGCGCCAGGTACTCCAATTTCTATTGGACATACGCTGGCATAACTGGCATATGCTGAGCAAGAACCATTTTATGACACTTGTTTGATTAAAGTTATCTTCTTTTTGTTTTGTTTATTTATATATTATAATATTATTAAGGTTTTAATTTTAGCTATTGTAAAAAAAGGTGTCATGTATAAAGATTTTTCCATTTCTATTTCTAAGTAGCGATGACCACTTCGACATGGTAGCCATCTTATTTTCACCCGTACTGGATCCCTCCCTTTGTAATGATTTGCACTTGTGATCATTTTTTATCCGAGAGTGACACCCGTAGGTATAACGGTTCGGGCGAGCCGTCGAGTATTTCTTCAGCTTCTTCCAATCCTCAAGGTTTACATATAGTTCCTCCACCTCGAGCCCTATCGCTTCGTACGATGAGCGGCCGAGTTCTGGAGGCACAACACCCTCCCCACTCCCTCCGCCCCTCCCCCTCACATTCCCACTCCCATAATGACACTTTCCATAAAGGTCAGCAACGCTTCCGCATTGCCTATGGCGCTGCGGAAGTCTATGGGCGGCGTTCATTGCTTTCCATCAGGTGACACGCTTGCCTGCTCATTTGCCTTGCTATCCTATAAAAAAAACATTTCTCCAGAAAATACTTACCACCTATTCTTACAGTTTTGCCAATAACATGTCAGTAAGTGAGTGATAATGCAGCTTTATATAACAGTAATTTTCTCATATTTCAGAGCGTACAACATAGCCCTGCATGCCGGACCAAAGCTGGCCAAAGTATTCACAATCGGGCCGAAGCCATCCGGGCAACTGGCTGGTCACCCGATCTTGGACAGCCTTGGAGATACCGCTGTCGACTTTACGACTCTTCCCGACTCGGACACGCTTCTCATATTGCGGGGGGACGGGGAGTGCTTCATGTTGAAATACGATTTAGAAAGCCACAAGTGAGTGATGATTAGTTGTAAATGTTTAAACCAGGGTTTGCCAAACTTTTTGATCATCGACCCTTACATAATGTTTCGAAAACTCCATGGACCCCCAAAAAAGTAATTTTCATTTTATTAAAACTAATTATTAGGTAATGTGTTTATTCATTTATTTTATGATTTTAAATATTTATTAAAGTATTTTTACATTTTTGCTATATACAATAGCTTTATGAAAAATGTCTTAATGTTGATGTATAAATACTTTAATATTTTTTAAATAATAAGTAAAGTAAAAACAAATTTATTGCTTTTTAATCAATGAGATGAGAGTGCCTTGTGTTAATAGGTGTCGATTTTTAGACCACGTCGACCCCCAAAATCAGTTTTCGTTTATGTCGACTTCTGGGAAACTCATTTCGACACTTTGGGAATCCCTGCTTAAACTATCATATAAAATTCTAATTCTAATATATATATAATCACTGTGGTTCGCGATCTGACTACATTGATTCTTGCTGAAAACCAACGCCATGCGCTCTTATAGAGCGCCTGGATTACACTGCGTAAGAACTATTCTGTGGCACATCTTAGAGGTATTAATATTTTTTATTTTTTATGATATTTTTAATTTCTATTTAGTTTTTATAACATTAATTACTTATATAAATGTGTGTCGCAAATAAACGTTTTCTATTTCTGTATATATTTAAGGATCATAAGGAGTAGGCAGAATAATTTCGCCTTTATGCTCTGAGGCAGCGATTCCCAACC
Organism: Baronia brevicornis; assembly: GCA_031353405.1. Taxonomy (NCBI): domain Eukaryota; kingdom Metazoa; phylum Arthropoda; class Insecta; order Lepidoptera; family Papilionidae; genus Baronia; species Baronia brevicornis. The sequence continues at coordinate 827,608 of JASFAT010002449.1, forward strand.
TGTGGTACCTGTACCCCTGGGAGTACGAGAGTACCAATTTATTTTATGACATTATATTGGTAGTGACGAAAATACTGAGAAATGAAAAAAATTAACTTATATAAACATTATTATAATGTATTATGTCTACAATATGAAATTTAAAATGAACTTGTAAAAGGGACTCCTACAGTAACTCTAGAGACAGTACTAGATATATTTCAAAGTTTTTAGGAGGGCTACTCATAAATGAAAAGTTTTATTGAGGGGTACGAGAACTAAAAAAAGATTGGGAAGCACTGCTCTAAGGGATGGGCGATGAGTATGATAACAAGCTTAAAAATTTTATCATTTTCAAAGGCCTCTGCATCCAAAGCTGTGTGGGCCGTTACCTATCTATCCACCAGCCGACGACAATTACGGCTCGGAATCATGCTCCATATGTGTGCTGGGTGGTGGGGACACACCCCCCATTGTTGTGGTAGCCACATGCTCTGCTGCGCTATACCACTGCGTGCTGTTGCCTGTCGTAAGTTGTTGTATTTTTTTATTAAAACTTCTGCACGAAGATATATAGGATGTCCTAACTGACAATCTAATATAAATATCGTTTTTCGTAGTGTTAGAGCCACGCTGCAGACGAATACTTTGTCAAGAATGGCATAATATTTGTCAGTAGCATGAATGGGCCGGCTCGCCCGGGGAAGTACCGCACTTCCGCAAAAAACCGACATCTGAGTGATAGCTTAGCTACCGCGTTCCATCCGATGAGCAGTTGAATTCCGGACGCCCAACCCACTCCCCCCTCCTCCTTCCATAAGGACACTTTCCTTAAAAGTCGACAACGCTTCTGCATTGCCTGTTGCACTGCGGATGTCTATAAGCGGCGTTGATTGCTTTCTATCAGGTGACACGCCTGCTCGTTTGCCTTTCTATCCCATAAAAAAAATTGCTATACAGGTGGACATGCAGAAAATAAATCCTTGAAGTCGCAAATCGTACTGTTAAGGTTTGATGATGGTATCGATAATATTTTTTAAACTTTAACTGTCTCTGTCTAATTCCAGGCGAGCGAAAAGGACAACGAAGACGAATACGCCCTATATGTCGTAGAATCCGTGGAACTGAACACAACACTTAACCCCAATGACTACACAATGCAACACTCTTACCCGGTTCATCTTTATCCGGTAATTTTCAGAACTTATATTATTATAATTATTATGATTAGTAAAACAGTGTAACGTAATTCTGAACTATGTCATTAGGGGAACATGTGAAACGTGAATTTTGAACATCAAAGTGGACCATTTACTCGAGAACGCCTTTCAGAAAAAATCAAAAATGTCGAAAAACAAGATGACCGCTATATAAAGCATTTATGTGCAGATTTCGCTGAAATTTGACAGAAGCCCGAAACGCTCACGTAGCTTTGAGCTAACGGGCCTCGACAAGCTATATATTATATTATTCAAACACCATTTATCCAACTGATGATTTTGATTTTGCGAGACGTACGGTAGTCTCTAGGACTCTAACTAAAACAATGACATTACCGTATTACAGTGCACAAGCAACACATACGCGTGTTCACACGTTGGCGGGGTGCACACGGTCTCGCTGCCCATACTGGAACAACTGAAGGAATTCGTTCTCGCCGACGAAGGTGAGCGCATTGGAAACATTTGACCTTTTTTTTAAATGAGAACCTTAGCACCGTTGTTCAAGCGCGACACAGCGCCTTTCAAGATAAAAAAAATGAATGGTCCCCACAGTACAGTACAACACAGTACAGTACAGTACATACAGTAACATTAATCATTATTTTTTAATTATTTATTTTATAATTAAAATACAATACACTTTATTTACAAAACTAACAATCACGAAAGCACAGAGGTTTGTCGATAATGTTGTTTGACAATTATAATTACAATAGATTGTTGAGCAACATCATGCACGATTATTTATTTTATAATAATAATACAATACACTTAATTTACAAAACTAACATTCAGACATCCACACAAGTTTGTCGAGAATGTTGTTTGACAATTATAATTACAATAGATTGTTGAGCAATATTATGCAAGATTATTTATTTTATAATAAGAATACAATACACTTAATTTACAAAACTAACATTCAGACATCCACACAGGTTTGTCGAGAATGTTGTTTGACAATTATAATTACAATAGATTGTTGAGCAACATCATGCACGATTATTTATTTTATAATAATAATACAATACACTTAATTTACAAAACTAACATTCAGACATCCACACAAGTTTGTCGAGAATGTTGTTTGACAATTATAATTACAATAGATTGTTGAGCAATATTATGCAAGATTATTTATTTTATAATAAGAATACAATACACTTAATTTACAAAACTAACATTCAGACATCCACACAGGTTTGTCGAGAATGTTGTTTGACAATTATAATTACAATAGATTGTTGAGCATCATCATGCACGATTATTTATTTTATAATAATAATACAATACACTTAATTTACAAAACTAACATTCAGACATCCACACAGGTTTGTCGAGAATGTTGTTTGACAATTATAATTACAATAGATTGTTGAGCAATATCATGCAAGATTATTTATTTTATAATAAGAATACAATACACTTAATTTACAAAACTAACATTCAGACATCCACACAGGTTTGTCGAGAATGTTGTTTGACAATTATAATTACAATAGATTGTTGAGCAACATCATGCAAGATTATTTATTTTATAATAAGAATACAATACACTTAATTTACAAAACTAACATTCAGACATCCACACAGGTTTGTCGAGAATGTTGTTTGACAATTATAATTACAATAGATTGTTGAGCAACATCATGCAAGATTATTTATTTTATAATAAGAATACAATACACTTAATTTACAAAACTAACATTCAGACATCCTCACAGGTTTGTCGAGAATGTTGTTTGACAATAATAATTACAATAGATAGTTGAGCAGCATCATGTAAGATTTTTTATTATATAGTAAGCATAAAATATATTTAATTTACAAAAATAACATTCAGAAATCCGCATAGGTTTGTTGAGAATGTTATATGACAAGAATAATCACAATAGATTGTTGAGCAACATCATGCATGATTAATGTAGGTAACATTAATGATTATTTTTTATTATTTATTTTATAATTAGAATACAATACACTTAATTTACAAAAATAACATTCAGAAAACCGCATAGGTTGGTCGAGAATGTTGTTCGACAACAATAATTACAGTATAGTGTTAACGTTTTGTCCCCCCAGCGGAGATGGAGGGTGCAATATCAGCGATCTGTGCCCACCGCAGCAGCGCCCAATACTCGGTGTGTGTTAGCGACCCACCGGTGGGATTAGTGACAGTGCGAGCGCCCCAACCCCTCATACTGGTGTTGTGCAGCGATGCAACACTACTCACCAGGTACGCCGGCTTCCTCACGAAACATACACTTAGATATAGATAGGTAGATTATTTTTTCTTCCTCCGCAGCAATACACATGAATACGAATTAAACTTTTACATAATCAACCGTATGTACAGACGAAAATGGGCGATTGCTCATCTCAGCTAAGATGGTGTGATACTTCCCCGGGCGAGCCGGCCCATTCATGCTACAAGCAAATATGCCATTCTTGACAAAGTATTTTTTTGTAGCGTAGCTCTACCACTAACAGAACACTAAAAACTGAACTGATCATTTCAAATATAAGGCGAAGGTCTCTTTAAAAAGCATAGTTAGTATCATTTATACTTATCTACGCGAAAAGTTGTCCATGCATATTTTTAATTATATAAAACAGTATTTCTAGTATTGAATGAAAAAAAAATGTAATAACGTTATTTTGTAACATAAAGCATATGGATTAATCTACAAATCTTTTACAAAAAAACTACAAATACTATTGGAAATTGATGTCATTGCGTTTTCACTTCAGAACTCTGGAGATGTATGACCTTGAAGAGAAGCTGTACAAGGAGATCCAGTTGAAGAACCCCAACCTGGATCAAGACGATATCAACAAGTTATTAAAGGAGGTGACTTTGTACATAACTCTATTATATTTTGTCGTTGGAATGGGAAGTAAACGGTAAACATAACAGTTGATGGTAAACAATCACTACCATACACACTCCGAAATTACGTCCTCCGCCGTTGAAAGATGTAAGTCGCGCTCATTCTTTGTCGCATGCACGACAAAGAATGAGTTATATTAGTCAACGACAAACGTTGACTAAAATGACTCATTCTTTGTCGATGACAAAGACAAATCACTCTATATATATATATATATATATATATATATATATATATATATATATATATATATATATATATATATATATATATATATATATAAGAGTGATTTGTCAACGTTTGTCATTGACTAATATGACTCATTCTTTGTCGTGCGTGCGTTGTCTGTGTCAAAAATAAAGAGTGGGTGGTCTTTGTTCGCTAGAGCGAAGCGTCGTATATATGGAAGCGGGACGGCCGTATTCGGACAGATGGAGTTGAACGCGCCGCCAGCGCTCCGTGTCTGCGACGAATCGCTAATTGTTCGATTTAATTGTATAATTGATTTGTGTCTAAAGTGATTTATATCTAAAGTTAAATAAATGATAATTAAAATATAATAAATGATAAGTAAAATAATAATTATAATCCATTGTTTACAAAGAGTGTATCAATGAGTTCGATTTCCCGATCCGCCACACCTACGATTCTGAGAATGAATACTGGTGAAGGCCCTCCTGCGCTTCACCTCGAGTCTGGGAACAATATGCTACACTTCAGCAAAATATGCTTCACTTCTAGCACTTCATATTCAAACCGATACAACCTTCAAATACAACCCTACTCATATCTCAAAACCCTGCAATGAATCGCAAAATAATTTTTTTATAAAAACTTGTTTTCAGAAGCAAAAGCTGTCCTTCGTGACGATCATACAGGAGATATTGGGAAGAGAGGCGTCTCAGCCAATACTGAATCTCAACAAGAAAGCAGATCCCGGCCCTAAGGAGTCTTTGGAGGTATCGACTTGATATAGATCATTCACTGGCGATCAATTGTGTTAAGAATATAGCCCTCCCTCCCAGATGCTAGTTCTCGGTTTAAGGCTAAAATTACGGGGTTTTACAATCTACTTTTCGTGGTCTTTTCAGGTGTCTATCCTGCCATAACATTTCTTCCCGTTGATCTCCTAATAGATGATTATTGGAACAAACTTAAGCTTATATACATATGTACATACCATCACGCCTGTTTCCCCTAAGGGTAGAAGTCCATTGACACATATTCAATTTTAAAAAAGTTATTTATCGAATTATATATGTGTGTATGTATGTATGTATGTATGTATGTATGTATGGAATAAGGTTTGATGTTTATATTTCAGTTGCTGACTCAAGCGACCATGCGTCTACGCAGTGAGTACATGAACCGCCAACAGAGGGCGTTGGAGGCCATGGGACGTAAGAAGACAGCCTTGGCGGCCCTCGCTGCGCACCATGCTTCATGGCGCAAGGATTTGATGGTAATTGAAAAACCAAACGAAAGTCTTCTGTAGAGTCTGCTATACCTGATAGTGCCTCGTGTTGAGGCGAAGCACGTGTCGTGTACATTGTGGGAATGTAGTGTGTGTGTTTGGTGTTGGTGATATTTGTTGGTAGGTGGAGAGCTGCTGACGGCCGTATTCCGGTAAGATTCAGATCTCTCTCTCTCTCTCTCTCTCTCTGAGTCCTAAGTCCCCTGTTGGGGCATAGGGCAGGCACGACGTTTCTCCATCTCGACCTGTCGGAGGCCGTACGCTTCACTTCGCACCAGGATAGGTCCATCTTCTGCACTTCGGCCGTCACAGTACGCCGCCAAGTTTTTGTTTGGGAAAAGAAAATGTGGGCATTTTCTTTTCCCCTGCGGATTCCATTCGAGGGCTTGTTTGGGGATATGACTGGCGTGGCACCGGAGAGTATGCCTTATCCGTCTCCATTTTTGTCGACGTGTCCGTACATCTGTTGGGTCCTCTTTGCTGATTCTCCACAGCTCCTCGTTGGAGACCGTGTTATCCGGCCAATATACTTTTAAGATTCAGCGTAGGCAGCGGTCGGCGAATATCTGAAGCTTGCGTACTAGTTCTATCGTACTTTTCCATGTCTCACACCCGTACAGCAGAATCGACTTCACGTTAGTGTTAAAGTTTCACTCTGTTAGAGAGGTGTTTCGATTGCATCGCAGGGCGGAGACATGCAAAGGCTCCTTTAGCCTTGGCGATCCGGGATGCAACATCCAAGTCTGTTCCACCAGTTGTTGACACAGACACATTATTGTTTTTTGTTTTTTCTAATTTTGTGTACGTACGCATGTTTTACGAACATATTTCGCCATTTTTTCGTTCTCGCCATAGATATATATGGTTGAGAATGAACGGTTATGGGGTGGGGTACGTTAGGCTGTCACCTATTAGACGTTCAGTTTGTACGTACATACTCAGTTTGTACGTACATACTTTTAAAGTTGTGAACGAAGAAAAAAATCGGAAAAATTTGTTCGGATAAGCGGGAGTTAACTATACACTGGCATGTGACTCTTGCGTTCTTTTCCATCCAGGAGGAGATGACTATAGTGAACGATAAGACAGCGGTTCTCCAACAGAAACGCGCTCTGGCGGAGAAACACCAAGAGGATATTAAATACAGGCAAGTGTTTGGTTGCTTAATTTTTATTTCTCGAAGAATATACGTCGGCGGCAAACTAATATCATTATTGAATTATCAATCGGGGACGTCCACACCCCGCGCAGAGGTATGGGATCGAGCCTCGGGGATGAACCCCACTGCTCGTGCAGCAACTCAATGGGGCAACCGCCCCCCGGTCTTAGGTGCCGCTATTCCTAGCGGTTTTTGGGCGTCCTTTGACGACTTCGCGTCGTTGAGATATGGCTGAACCTATTCCTACGTTGGGTCCGTCGCTGGCCCTCTTCCCTCGCGGGAGCCAGGAGGCGACAGGAAAATTTCGCGTGGGAGTGGACGTCCCTGAGGTGGGCGAGCGTGAAAGGGAAATTATTGAATTATGTTATGCAGCAGACGAAAATGATTTATTTTGGGCGCCATCTGTTGGCAGTTTACGTAAGACTAATGTTGGTTTATATGAAATAACTATAATAATTGTGATTTGTGTACAATACAATTTATAAAGTTCATATAAATATGTCATTTCGATATATGTGTGTGTGCGTGCGTGAATGCTGAATATTAAGAGTGTAAATAACAATAAGAGAAATAATAGTTTTATATATTGTTTCTCTTTACAGATTCTCTGTCACTATAACAATTATAAGAGAAATCATATTAAAGTTTCTGCTTTACTTATGTCCTTTGCAAAAAAAACGGGCTTTCTTAAATCCTAGAATTGGTGTTTTAGTCAATGTAAACAGAATTCCGTATGAAAATGGACATTTTTAGACGTATAGTGAAATTAAAGCTATGAGTATTTTTATGGTACTTCAATCAAAAAAGACGATTAAATAATTACAAAGAAATTCTAAAAAACATCTCCTCTATGATTTAACCTCCTCCTGTTTTTTTTTTGCAAAGAAGTTTGTTTCTACATAAAATAAATCATGCAATCCCACCATATATTTGGTAGAGTTTCATTTGCAAAAGCCCCCTAGTGCTTACAGCGCGTTGTGATGGTCCGTCCGCAGGTGCTCCGCGGCGATGCGTTGCCTGCGCGCGTCGTGCGCCACCAGCGCGGCGGAGCGCGAGCTGCTGTCGGAGCTGCAGCGGTACCGCGCGTGCGGCGAGCGGCTCGCCGAGCAAATCAAACAGCTCAAAGACAACGCGAGGCGGAGGAGCGACGAGGTTTTTATTTTTTTCTTCGACACTCAGAATTTATTCTTCGACACTCAGAATTTTTTTCTTTGACACTCAGAAGTTTTTTCTTTGACACTTAATATCCGCGATAAGCAAACAAAAGCAGAAAAATAGTAATATGTGTTTTAATGGAAGAAGTGAATTTACATAGAACTTACAGCCTTATTCATAAAATTTCGTTAGTTGAAGCCTTAAGAATTATTTTACTAATTAAACTTGAACAAATGCTCAATATTGAGTTTTTCATAAAAGCTACTTTGTCATTAAAATAATAATAATAATTCTTTATTTGTATAATTTTTAATTGCATAATTTGAGGTATAAGAAGATGAAAAAATACGTTTAAAAGCTCCATCACATTGCCTCTTTTACATAATTACTCTTATATTGTACATTCTCTCATTATAATTACAATCGGGCCCTCGCCTAATGCCTAATTCATTTTCAACTAAATCTCCATAAGGAAAAGTTTTATTCCCACCATATGGATGAGTGGCGATCTAGTACGGTGTGTTTTTCCCGAAACTTCATACCACCACATACATATCACCACTCTACAAAAGATAAGAGCAACAGAGCAAATGAAAATTAATAATAAAGTAAGCAATCAACGTTGTAAAATAAGATAAAATAATAAACTAGAATAAACACGTACGAAGAAAACAAATTGTAGCCTTAGGGTAAAATCTTTCAAAACGAGAAGATATAAAATTTAAATAAAGTCCGAGTTATCCTACTCAGCATACATATATATCATCACGCCTATTTCCCGTAGGGGTAGGCAGAGACCACAGACTTTCATCTGCTATGATCTCGACACACTGACTATGCTTCTCCCACACTCAACTCTCTCTCTTCATGCAAGCCCACCGCTTAAGGGTACTCTCTCTACCTTTCCTAAAAACTTCGACAATTTGGTCATTTTGTTGTATGTTTGTGTATGTTTTCCTTGGTCTCCCCATACCGACCCTTCCATCCACATGCGTCTCTGCCTTTCCCTTACGGAAAACAAGCGTGATGATATGTATGTATGATGGAAAGGGAAGACCTTTTACTTTAAAGCAAAGGGATCCATGCTCTCTTTAATATTATGTGTTTATATATAGACATATATTTAAATTTCAGTTGAAGAAATGGCAAGAGGAATACAAGAAGAAAGACACTGCGCTCGGCAAGTCTCACAGCGACACCATCTCTTCTATCTTGCAGCAACAGTAAGTTTACTTTAGCCCAGGGATTCCCAAAATTTATAAAAAACTACTCACCTTTTACTGAAATATTATTGAAACTTTATAAAAACTACTCACCTTTTACTGAAATATTATTGAAACTTTATAAAAACTAATCACCTTTTACTGAAATATTTTTGAAACTTTATAAAAACTAATCACCTTTTACTGAAATATTTTTGAAACTTTATAAAAACTAATCACCTTTTACTGAAATATTTTTGAAACTTTATAAAAACTAATCACCTTTTACTGAAATATTTTTGAAACTTTATAAAAACTAATCACCTTTTACTGAAATATTTTTGAAACTTTATAAAAACTAATCACCTTTTACTGAAATATTTTTGAAACTTTATAAAAACTAATCACCTTTTACTGAAATATTTTTGAAACTTTATAAAAACTAATCACCTTTTACTGAAATATTATTGAAACTTTATAAAAACTAATCACCTTTTACTGAAATATTTTTGAAACTTTATAAAAACTAATCACCTTTTACTGAAATATTTTTGAAACTTTATAAAAACTAATCACCTTTTACTGAAATATTTTTGAAACTTTATAAAAACTAATTATCTTTTACTGAAATATTTTTGAAACTTTATAAAAACTAATCACCTTTTACTGAAATATTTTTGAAACTTTATAAAAACTAATAACCTTTTATTGAAATATTTTTTCCCATTGCTCTCCCTACTTCTGGGGAACTGACATTAATCCCACCATACTGGTTCAAGGCTAATTGATGGAGAACCCACGCCCTCAATATCCCTGTAAGCGAGAGCCAAATGTTTCGTGTGAAGTTGTTTTAATAGCATCAAAAGGTTTTCTCTTCTCACAATCACTCATTCGTTTCAGGACCAGTCTTATATCAACTCTCATAGAAGAGACGAAGCTGCTCAAAGACCAACTTAGCATAGTCTAGCATGTAGTCTATTAAGTTTGTTCTCAGAATTGATTTTTGTTTGATTTTTTTTTTTATTTACTTATCTTCAATATATCCCTCTTTACTCCACAGCAAGTGTGTTAATATTAATAAAAATATATAAAGGATCTCACCGGGTTTCCACACGAAATCATACATACATATATATCGTCACGCCTGTCTCCCGTAGGGGTAGGCAGAGACCACAGATCTCCATCTGCATCTGCTGCTTGCCTCCTCCAAATTCCTTATTCTCCTCATGCAAGCCCGCCGGTTGAGGGTACTCTTGACCTGACCTTTATTAAAAACATCAACAATTTGTTCAAGGTATGTTTTCCATATGGAATCCCTTAAATTAATAAAACACATTAATTATTTAAAATGATTTAATTAAATGAAATCCCTTAAGATTAAATCGCATTCCATCTGTTTCCGAATTAGACTCAATATCAAACTCCTATGTCAATTTTTGGAAAATGTCAAAATGCAACCCTATCTTCAAAATTCGTTTTTCCGCTGAACTATAATAAATATATGAATGAAACTATACGACATAGAAGCAAATTCAGAACATAAAATTAAGGGTATTTTTTTCATGACCCTTTCCCGAAATGTGAAGACCACAAAAATCCACAACCAATACGTATTTAACAACACTTACTCCGTAGTAACAACGTAGATTGGGATGGGTGTGTCATTTGACATAATGTTACCAAATTATCGTAGAATATTAGCGTCAGGTCAATTTGTTGTGCTGCTGCGTTTCCTAATAGAAGTTCAGGGTTCCGGAAGTCCAATTCCTTCCCCCCCCCCCTATCGTTATATTACTCTTCTCTCCCATTATTCACATCCTCACCCTTAGTGATAATCTGCTTACCATCAGGTAACTCGAATACTCTTTTGACAATCGCTTCCATAAAAAAACCAAAAAAATCCGGTGAAATTCTTTAGTGAGACGCCATTTTGTGATTAATAATCCACAAAATGGCGGACCTGATTTAGCGCTCTGCCTTACAGGTTTATTATTACCCTTATTATTTTAAATATGTTTTTCCCTTAGAATATTAAGATACAAAAGTATTATACGAAAGGTGTGAAAAAAATCGATTTGCGTTGATAGTAATTATTTGTTCGATTATCTCTTCATTTGATAAGTGTGCAAGAAAGTAGTTTGGTAGAATTATTATTTTTTTGTTCGCCATATGCTTTAAATGAAACATGTTAAACCAATTTTTTCATATAGTTGTTTTGTTTTTTTACATATAAATAAATAAAAATTCACTCCTTACTAATATTACCGAATATTTGTATGCGAGGAAGTGATTGTGATGTTATGTAAACAGTGTTTAAATATAAAATTTGTGATTGAAAATAGTATTTTTATTTTTCTACACACGCAACACATCAGTGTAAAAAAAATACTAAAAAATAGTAGGATTTTTCCCGCCAACTTACATCAATGACATTGTGTTTCTATGTTCAATACCATATATCAATTATTTTAATTAATTGTGGTGGAATATTGTACGATATAGTACGATTAAGGCGTATAAGTGGTATGATGAAATAAATGGGTGTAACCGTGACTTTTTGACTGCAAAAGTCCATAGAAGGTTTTGGTAGAATATCCACCATTTTATCAAGACTTAACGTGACAAGCTGACAAGTGTATTCCAAGTTACATGATATTATATCTCACTAGACAATGGTTTAAAAAAATTGCCATCAAAGAAAAAGACAGATATACCCGTTGTGGTAAATGGTTTTTGGCGGACGGATTTTTTCCATTCAATTTATGGTAAATCAATGATATTGTTTTTTAATTTCATAATCATGTGTTCTGTCGACATGTTTTGTGATGGAACTCGGTATAAAATATATATAGAATCAGCAGAATATAGTATAAAAGATATAGAGAGATGAAATCGCTCTCATTGCCAGAGAATCTAGTGATTTGATGGTTTAACTTCTTATTTTATTATACCTGTACCTGCAGGCACTAGACTAACTATGAACTGAACATATAAATAAAACTCGGTGTTTGGTTCAGTAGAAAGATGATTTTATTGGCAACCAATTTTTGACTATATAGAATCGTTACGTCGCCATCATGTTTCAACAACTATCAGCGACATCTGTGGCCCGCCGACAAAACTAATAATATTGCTCCTAGACAATACCTGATTTTCTTTATATTCTATATAATGGTAATGATTTTTTTTTATTGTATCGAGGATGTGGACGCAATACGTTACGTATAATCGGATATTTTATCCGATATATGCTGATATAACAATCAGTGACGTTGCGTTTTAATTTCATTTTTATAATCTTATATAACTATCAATTATATTCTTTAATTATGGCGGCATATTATACTATAGTTCGATCAAGGTGTATAAGTGAAGTGATATGAAATAAATGCGTGTATCGTGACTTTTTAAGTTGACTGAAAAAGTCCGTAGGTTTTGATAAAATAGCCACCATTTTATCAAGACGCAGTATTTTTTCTATATTTATAGCGTTTTCGCATCGATATGTCGATGGAGTTCCGTAGATATTACATCAGAGTTCTCTTTAATTGTATCGAAAATCGATACGTCATATAAAAATAATTCATAGAAGAAAATTCTGCGGTATTTAAGTACACTCACTATTGAGATATTTAAAGATATATGTGCGTAGTTTGATCTCTCAAATACATTTGATATAATTGCCACATGGCGCATGAGATTTCCGCCATGTGGCACGTTGATTCAACTGTCATTGTACCCATAGTGGTCTCAGTGAATGGACTTATCGGTAAAAATTTGGACGCCCATCTGTCCAAAGTTAGGTTTAGGTAAGTGGGTTAAATTTGAAAATCAAAAAGCAGCCATATTGTGCACGGCTAGGATCGTGAGGTTCCTTTCCTTGGATGCATAATCCTTCGTGTGCTTGGTTTATCCCGCCACGAAGGATTAATAACCCAAGTAATAATATTATTTTTTTTATAATAATAATATTGTTATTAAGAGAGAAATATGTATATATAGATAGATATTATATCATGGACTGATATAAAATGAAAAAAAGCAGTATTTCAAAGCAGTTTATTGAGATTCTACTCATAAGTCTTATTATTCAATTCTTAACAATACAATTTATTTCAATATATCAACTATTTGAAACGAAATATAACAACATAACTTGAAACTTAAGTATTTAGTTTTGAGTCTTAAAAAAAGTACTTTCGTAATCACTGAATACTTAAAACGTAAAATTTGAGTATCTTTACAATCTAGTTACATCCGATTTAAATAAATGAACTTAGGAATGTCAATTGATTAATGATTTTCATGAATTTAATGATAATTTTTCTTGTCTCCATACATTTCAAGTGTTTAAACTTTCCTCATTCACATACACCTTAACAATCCACAGAAATACAATTTCATTATATAAATCTTCACAGTATGCTACGAAATGGGACGGTCTACCGTCGTCTATTACTTCAAGACTTGGTTTATCCATTTGTCCAACGAAGAAATAATCACACGTCGATCAGCGGCCCCCAAAACATTTTGGACACGCGGCGCTCGTCTTCTGTGAAGAAGAATTCCTTGCCCAACTTGACGAACTCCTTTAGGGATAATTTACCGTCCTGCAAAAAAAATTAAACTGTAATACATACATACATATCATCACATCCGTTTCCCGGAACACAGAGACAGAGATCACAGATCTCCATCTGCTACGCTGCTGCTGCTGCTGGGATCAGCACACTTGCTTTGATTCATTCACATTTATCGGTCTCTTCATAGAATCTTATCGATTAAGAGTACTCTTGACCAGGCATTTCCTAAAAACTTCGGCAATTTGGTCTAGGTATGTTTTCCTCGGTATTCCCCTATCGACTCTTCCATCTACATCCATTTGTTATATATTAATTGTAAAATTATAAGGCAACCCAAATATGAGCAATATTTTTTTCTAATTTATCTGTGGTGTTACAAGTACCTATAAGGGATGGTGGTGGTTGAATATGACGCGTGTGCTCGTTTGCCTATGTATATAGAAAATCTTTAAATATTTATTATGGAAAAAGACCAGAAATAATCGAAAACTGTTAACCGGAACATTCCAAACAGCGTGAATGAAGAAATCCGCCAAATAATCATAATCGTTATAGCTATTCAAAAAGCTATAAAGATGACTCGAAGCCCACCTGCGATGGCTTATCAAGGCTACGCGAGCGTTTCGGGCTTCTGTTAAATTTCAGCGCAATCTGCCCATAAATGACAATATTAGCGTTGTATGGCGGCCATTTTGCTTTCCGCCATTTTGCTTTTTTCCAAATCCACCCACGTGCTCGCGCTTGTCACCATTTTTTGTTCGAAGTCGTATTCCGGTTCGAGCGAGCCGTCGACTAACTTTTACCAACTTCAGATGTTCAAGGCTTGAATGGAATTCCTCGGCCTCGAGCCCTATCAGAACATTTCCTTACAGTTTCCCAAATAGCATATCTCACTCTGCTCACTCACTCAGCTGCATTATCACTCACTCAGTGAATGATAACGCAGCTTTGTATAATATTAATTGTGGATTGGACTGTGGCTGCGAAATGAAGCATAGCACATTCTATTCTGTTCTACGAACTCACCCCGTTGGTGTCGATGACAGCGAATGCTACGGCCGCGTGTTCATTGTCAAGCCCGAGACACTGGAAGAACAGCTTGAACTCCTTCACAGAGATGTAGCCGGACTTGTCCTTGTCCACGGCCTGCAACGGAAAACGCAAAAGTCTAACACTAAACAATAATTCTAACATAAGTCGACCATCGTATTACGTATACGTATTTCGTCGGGCTAATAACCAAAGTTCGTCACATTATTACATAGTAGGCATTCTCCCAGATTCCCTTCCCGCGCAAAGTCCCTTAATAGTGTATATATTACATATTATTTATTACATTTTGTTTACTATAATAACATGAGAGGAACTTTTTGTAAGATATATGTGATTTATGATACCTTATAATATATCATATCATATTATATATTATTATTTATTATTATATATTCACGCCTATCCCTCGCAGGGGTTGGCAGAGACCACAGAGCTCCATCCGCTACCATTCATCGCAGCGAAACGGCTCATTAAAGTGTCGCTTTTCGCCCTCGTGAGAATCAGGACGTGACGGGTGGCGAACCACGTCGCCGTCATTTTTCAACGAATTAGGTATATTAAATTCGTCTTAGTGAATCCCACGAGCCGCAAGAGAGGATGGAGGTCAGCCCCAGCGGAGCCCTCCATGCTGAGGTAAGGCACCATAGTACCCGGGGGAGCCCGACCCCGGGACGATCGGCACGCTTACGACTAGGCTCGCCCCTAGCCACGCATCCATTGGCACGGCAGACCGTGGATTGGCGGAGAGGAAGGGAAAGGATAGAGAAGAAAGGAAATGGCTGTAAAGGAAATGCGGTTTGGGGGGTTACCAGACTCTGAATAAATATTTATAAATCCATATATATATTTATTCCGATGCGGGAATCGAACTTGCGACCATTGACTCCGTGGGCGAAGGGCCGCGCCACTAAGCCAATCGGTCGTCATATATATGTATATATATATATATATATATATATATATATATATATATATATATATATATATATATATATATAATCCTGCTGCTATAACGAAGGTGATGAGAATGAGCTGTGAAATAGATCGATCTATTTACTACTAGCACAAGTAAGCTGAAGCGATTGCTAAGTAATAGTTATTTTATAGTGGATAGCGGTCTAGGGACTAGAAGTTAACTTATGTGTTAAAAACGTTTGTATATGCATTGTATCTTATCTGTCATTTTTTATTCTGTGCAGTGTTCACTGTTGCTTTTGTTTAATAATCTGTTTGTACTGTTCTGTACTTCTGGTTTATTGATACGCATAATATGTTCTTTTATAAGTATCTGTGGAAGTTATTAATTGGCGTTATAATCAATCTAAATATGTATTTACATATTTTTATATAGCTAACTGTTAACTTTCCTAAAATTGTAAAAATAAAATAAAATATAGAATATAATAAAATCTCGTGTCATGGTGTTTGTTATCGATGTCCTCCGAAACGGCTTGACCGACTTATATGAAATTTTTTTTGTATATTTGTTAGGTCTGAGAATAGGTCGAAAACTATTTTTATACCCCTATACGATGAGGGTGGCCCTCACTAAAAAATAAAAATATTTTTTATATGGCAAAACAACGTTTGCCGGGTCGGCTGGTTTTTTATAGATCCTGATAAGTTGTTCAATGAAATTATAACATCCTGTATTGCTGTGACTGCAACAGTTAAGAAAATATACAGACACGTACCTTGAACAGATAGGGAAGCCAGCGGTGAGCCTTCTTCTTCAGCGTCTTATCGTTGAGGACGTGATGCATATCCTCTAAGTACTGCTCGACCGTAACGAAGTTGTACGGGTCGATGGCGCCCCATTGCTCCTCCCATGTCATCTGCGAAAACCATAACCATACATAACAATACAATTCACAATACTTACACACATAAAACACAACTACATAGCGCGATAGCACACACGGAAGCACACACATACACTATAAAAAAAATATTATTTTAACCTTCGCCCCAACACGAGGCATCTTCAAGTATAGTAAAGTGAACTTTTCGTTTGTCTTCGAAACATCTGTCTGTCGAAACACGTGTCGTTTACAAGATGGAAAAGTGGTAATGTGTGTTTGGTGTTGTGTATAGTGGTTGGTGGGTGGAGAATTGATGGCCGATTTTCGGTAAGTTTTTGGTTTAAGTTCCAAATAAATCCACTTCATCCAGCAGAAAAACACACATTATTAATTTTCTGTTATTGTTTTGCTTGTCGCGGATCTTAGCTAAGTAAAACTTTTGACTGTCCATATAGTGATGGATTTACGCAAAGTAACGCCTGACTCCATTAATAATCTGGCATAATAGTTGTAACTGGTTGCCATAAATAAAGAAGATGAAGTATTTCTATAGCAAATTTCAATTCAATAATTTCGAACGGTATTTGAAACCAGAAGAACTCTTGGCTTCCAAGTCTCAAAAGGCCGGCAAGGGCGACAGTGATCATTTACCACCAGGTGACCCGTATACTCATTTCCCTAGTCTGCTGTAAAAAAGTCATATATTCTTACCGCTGAGTTAAGATGTATTATAATTATATTTAGACCTTACCTTAATAATTGCAGTGAACTCCTTGGCCTGCTGATCGTCGAGGTGACCAAGCGCCTTGAAGCGATCGGCGAAAGAGCAGGAAGTCGTTGAATGATATCAGTCCATCCTTGTCCACGTCCAGGATGTTGTGTACTGTACGCATCTTCCGCCGCCAAAATTCCGACTGGACAATGAAACAATCATCATTTAGTACATACGTATCATCACGCCTGTTTCCCGTAGGGGTAAGCGGAGACCACAGCTCACCATGTGCTACGATCTCGGCATACTTTCCTTGCCTCCACACTCATCCTATACTCATGCAAGCTCGCCTCTTAATCTTGACCTGGCCTTTCCTAAAAACATCTGCAATTTGGTCAAGGTATGTTTTCCTTGGTCTTCCCCTACCGACCCTTCCATCCACATCCGCAAAGTAAATTTCTTTTACCGGTCGTCTTTCATCCATCCATTCTATCATCATTTATATGGAAAGTAAATGAGTACTAAATGCTAAGATACGCGAAAAACCAAATTCGAAAAATAATATTGTGTGCACGATGTAGCTCACATAACACCCCTTTCAACCACGAAAATATAATGTCTCGCCAACATCCGCCATCCGCCAACAACAACAAGGCATTCTTTTTTATGGGATACGAAGGCGAACGAGCAGGCGCGTCACCGAATGGAAAGCGATCAACACCTACCATTTATGTGAACCATATCCTGGTACAAACAATAAACTTAGTTGAAATTGTTAAAAAGAATTCTAGTAAACATGTTCAACTAATATTATTATTGCTTGTACTTTCTTTCCTAGGAAGGTATTTTTAAAAAAAGATTACTAGAGACTTTTTTATATCGACGCAAAAACGCGAAATAAAAATTCACCACCAGAACCATAAACCATATTAAAAAAAACCTTTTAATATTTTTGAAAAAATGTATCTAATCACTCAAAAACAGTGAGTTTCAATGCTGTACAAAATTTTCTATTTGTCGTAGAGCTGTGAGACTCAGACCATTCGACGCACTATTTTTTTCTGACCCCAATATGCGATAAAAGATTTTTGACATCTGTATCATTTACATCATTTTCGCTTTTTTGCGTCGATATTTATGACAAGAACTCTAGTAATATATTAAATAGTTGCTAGTCCTTCTTCATTGTAAAAAAGACGATCTAAACCTCAATCTGAATACACACCCTATCAAACCCCTTGCACTCTGTATCGGAATCGGAGTCACTCTCGCTGTCGGAGTCCTTTTTCCTCCGGTCCTCCTCTGGACGTCCGTGCTGTTTGCTGTAGCAACGACGCAGTGAGGTGCTGCCCATCTCCGATAACTCTTGGCTCTCCCGACCTACCTCTTGTAGGTAACACACCGATCCATTGCAAACGAGCTTCGTGTGGATTAACTGTAATAAAAGAAAATTTTCTATTAAAACAAAATTATTTAGAACAAAATAGTTAGCATTATGTAGAACAAAATACTAAAGCTTATTTAAAACATAACATTAAGGTTTATTTAAAACAAAATACTAAGGATTATTTAGAACAAAATACTAAGGCTTATTTAAAACAAAATACTAAGGATTATTTAGAACAAAATACTAAGGCTTATTTAAAACAAAATATTATACTTTATTATTATCAATATCAAAGCAACGATAATTCAATTGGTAAGGTTCGGTTTTACGATCTGAAGGCGTCTATTCGAATCCTCCATTGGACTATTTATGTGAACTATGTCCTAGCAAAGGTGTTATAAGACTGACAACGTTTCTTTAATACTTATGGTGTCGAGGATGTATAAAGGCGGCGTTAATTTATTCCATCTGGCGAAATTTTTTTTTTATGTCATAAGCCATACAATACTAAGCTTATTTGTATGGTTAACAAGAATGTATAAAAAATTAACATAAAAAAATTACTACTCTACTCTTTTTATAAAAAAAATCAAAAGCGGGTCCATTTTTCCCGTGGATGTCATACGAAACGACTAAGGGGCAAATACCAACAGATAGACAGCAACGAACAATAAAACCGATCTGAGATCCAATCAATCAATCGGGGACATCTACACCCTATAGGGGTGTAGGAGCGAGCCTCGGGGTTGAACCCCGATCTGAGATCGCAAATCCGCCCAAAAAGCTTTGAATTTAACAGCGCCATCTATAAGATATTGTTCGCATTAATACGTATGACAACGTCCTAATTAACAGTCACACTCAAAACCGATGTAACGAAAAGGTTTGTAACCTTTTTAATAGATGTCGCTTCTCACGTACAAATTAGTCGATAAAATACTGCCATTCAGTCTTGCCTTGTAACTGCCGAATAAAGTACATATACTTCTATTCAAAACTAATTTAATTTTATTTGCTATTAGGTCAATTAAAAATACTGCAATAATTGTTTAGGGAAGCAAAAAAAAATACAAAACACATCCTGTATCGACATGTCCTTTCGATAAAATTGTTTATTTCTGTTATTTATCAATGTTTTTGTTTTATAAATTGCACAAAGGCTTTATAACCTCAAACAATATTTACCGAAACAAAGCAATAAAAACATTCAAGTTGTGTTTATCTACGCTCGTCGGCCGTAATCGGTTCCATAAGCGGAGTGTTTATTTTTGAAACGGCTCCCTTCGAATGAGTAAAAAGTAAAAGTGAAGGATGCATGCACCCAGTGACCAGAGACGGATTCATGTTTGCTCCATGAAATTTCAAGGTCGACCGGCACTACGCATGCGTAAGAATCCAATAAAATTACATTCTTATAATTTATGGGATAGTTTTTGTTTCCTGATGTTGGATTTTTTGTTTCTTTTTTTTTATTAATTTCAAGTTGATAGTAGACAAAGAAAAATGTTATATACTTAAAAAAATTATTGTTAGATAATCAAAATATATAAGAAATATATTTTGATGTAACTAAGATATGCCGTAGTATTTAATTAAGAAAAATATATTTTTATTCATAACCGTTAAAAATGTAATATTGCGTTTCTTATGTTAATTTCAAAATGAGAAAGTTCTGCAAAATTAATTAATTTCTATAGCAGTTCAACTTTGGGGCTACTTTGTTTTTTCATCAGTTCATCATAAGGATCTATATCACTCCCCTATTTTTGACGGAATGGACATTAACCAATGTAAATTGGTGCGACACCCAGACTCGGAAAAAATACCAATAATAGTAATACTACAACTCCGAAAGCTTTTAAGCAAACGTTATTATTAAAAAAATATCTATAATAAACTGGCTGGAGGTTTAAATTTCTGTGCATAAAAAAAATAATAATATTTATGGTATAGTAAAAAGAAATAAAAAAATAAAGACATGCTAATTGCCCGCGCATTCTACGAGTAATATGGCATCTAAATAATATTATGTAAATATTGTAGTTTCCTAACCTGAGGCGTTCTGACACGTAAAATATGTGGCCGATAACGGGGTCGTTGACCGCATTATGTAAGCAATGCAACTAGTTATACGCTACCAAGCCATTCGCGCTCTATGAGCATGTATCGCTTCCATTTTTAAGCTTCGGTGCATAAGACGTATATAAGATGGACTTAATACCAATAGGCATTCTCCCCAATTAACCTTCTGAGTAAAGTGTTAGGATAAGTACACCAGGTTGAAACTAAAAAAAAAATAATATAAAACATAATGAAAATAAATTATGATTATTACTGTGTAATAACTAAACAATATATTGACACAAGAAAGTGAAAACGACGTAAATGAAAAAAAAATTATTGCATATTCGGATAAGGAAAAAATACTGCCTAGAATAGTATTTTTTTATGGGATAGGAGGGCAAACGAACAAGCGTGTCGCCTGATGGAAAGCAATCAACGCCGCCCATGGACAACCGCGACACCGCAAAAAATAGTCTGTCATTTAGTTGTTTACTACGATTTCGGTTTTTTGCAGCGATCTACCCATTTAAAAAAAGGATAGTTATTTTTAAAAGTCTAGTATCATCGGCCTAATTATCAGAATTATAGTAACGTCAAAAAATAATTTTTCTCTCTTCTCACGGTTGGTGCCAACTTAAGAAAAATATTAAAGTGTATGCAATGGAATACGTCTTTGTTCTATCTTCTTCTACCTAAAGTAAGAATGGTTTTAAAAATTTCTCACACTAAGAAAAAAAAATACTTAGGGTTAAGTGACACACTGTTTTTGCCAACTTTTACAGTTATTAACATGAAATAGGCTGTTCATAACCTATTTAGGTTATGAACAGCCTATTTCATGTTAATAATCCTAATAGTCGTGTTAGTAATCCTAATTCAATTTCAAAATTATTTCATATTTATTAAAAAAGAAATACATGCAGTACACTGCATAAATCACCATATCTAAGGTCGCACGGTCATTGGCGCACAGCGGAATTGCTGTCTCGATGTTGATTACGTTTCAAAACTCTACAAATCAAGCACAACTGCGAATCCTTATTTACCATATAACATAAGCTTGAATTATATTGCATAAAATAGTAAATACACTTTAAAAAAATTACTCCATCCTTCTAATTCAAACTGTTATTAACAGCTAATAAGTAAACTTTGAAAAGACAGAGAGCCTTTCATACTCGTTTTATTAGAAAAAAATACTTATTTCTTCTGAATTCAGGGTAAATAAATTATTTGTTAACAGCCAGTAAATAAGAATTTATACCACTAAAACCTTTGGCATACATTTTATTAAAAAAAAATTAAAATACTCAATCCTTCTTACTCAGAATACATAATTAGTTGTTAACAGACTCAAAACATTTTGGACATTAATTTTAATGAAAAAATAAATTACTTTATCGTTTTTACTGCGAGTAAATAATCAGTTCTTAATAGAGAGTAAGTAAACTATAAAAGTATAAAGCCTTTGCAAGCATTTTTAACAAAAATTCACTACTCATTCCTTTTAACTACTTTACGAGTCTTTTCCCGCCGACTTACGTCGGTGACGTTGTGTTTTTATTTCATTTTTATAATCTTATATTATTATTAGTTATATTGTTTAATTATAGTAGCGTATTATATAATATAGTTCGATTAAGGCGTATAAGTGAAGTGATATGAAATAAATGCGTGTATCGTGACTTTTTAAGTTGATTGAAAAATTCCATAGGTTTTGGGTAAAATTGCCACCATTTTATCAAAACTCAACATGACATGCGGACTAGTTAAATACATTTCAAGATATTTGATGTTATTGTTTTTTACCTGACACTTGCATAATAGTTGAAACTAATTGCCATCGAAGAACAGAAAAGAAAATTACGATTAAAAAATGAGTTCTTAACAGTCAGTTAGTAAAATTTAATAAAATACAGTCTGACATACACTTTATAAAAAAAAAACTATTCAGTCCTCCTTTGTTGTTGAATTCGCCTGCCAGTCTTAAGTAGATGATGACACTTGTGCACCAAATAAATAAAAATCAAAGCACTTATAAACAATGAGACTGAGGCCGCTTCTGATTGTTCCAATAACGTTTGTCTCAAACGGTGCCGATTTGCAAATTGGCTCACGACTTCAATTTCGCCAACACGTTGCCTTTTGAATTTCACATCGAGCGTATTTCGTCGATTGATATTTGTCGATGCAAGCAATGTTAACAAATTAAAAAATATTTATACGATTACTATTATTATATTAAATATTATACCACCACTCTGTGGAACCAGCTACCTTCGACGGTCTTTCCGAACCGATACGACATTGGTATCGTCAAAAAACAAGCCTACATATACTTAAAACGTCGGCAACGCTTCCGTGATTCCTGCGGGGTCGCAGTTGTCTATAGGCGGCGTTGATTGCTTTCCATCAGGTGACACGCTTGCTCGTTTGCCCTCCTATCCAATAAAATATTTTTTTATACATTCACGCCTATCTCCCGCAGGGGTTGGCAGATACCACAGAGCTCCATCCGCTGCCATTCATCGCAGCGAAACGGCTCGAAATGCGGATTGGGGGGGGGGATGACCAGACTCGGAATAAACATTTAAAAATCCATATAAATATTTAATCCGATGCGGGAATCGAACCCGCGACCATTGACTCCGCGGGCGGAGGGCCCCGCCACTGAGACAATCGGTCGTCTAATAAAATAGTGTTATATATATATTTTGTTCCCTTTAAAACATAAGCACTTTGTATAGCAGAGCATGCGTGGCACCTGATAGTAACTGATCACTACCGCCAATAGACATCCGCAATACTAGAAGCGTCACAAATATGTTAGCGACCTTTCATCACTCATCTTTCGAATATTTGTCGTAATTATCCAAAAACACCACGGATGGTAGATCGTTCAACAGTGATACCATTCGTGGAAGAAAATGCGGGTGAATGGCATGGTCATGAAATACCAACCGTCCAGATGTAAGGAGTGAAACTTTTTTAAATATGGGATTTTTAAATGATTTTCTATTTAATGACCTCATGTATGTTATGTTTCGTCTTTTTTAAAATGGCCTCTAAGGAGAAGGATGTCTTAGCTACGTAGTATCAGATCAACTTGTCTTTTGCCCGCGACTTTTTCCCATCATGTACAGTCGCAGCAACTTGTACCTGTCTCAAGATATGATCCAGGTAAGCAACTTTTCCACCTTTGTTGGAAAGTTCGGGACAGCTGGTTAAACAATGGCTTTTATTCAGTAATGATTAAGTACAATTTTGATTTATTTTTGTTGTCATAGAAAGCACGAAAACATGTTCTCCAAGTTACATCGTGTCCGCACATGGAAAAGTTTTTACGTAATATTTGGGCACCCGTTTAAAATGTAATATATACTATGTTGTTTGTTATGTTAATTTGGAAATGAGAAATTTTCTGCAATATTCATCGACTTAAAAGTTCAACTGTAAATAAGATGTCGGAATAACAAAACAAATTCATTTTACACTTTTTATCTAATCTAACTGAATAATATATTTTAATATATGTTATACATACATACATATCGTCACGTTTGTCTCCCACAGGGTTAGGCAGAGACCACAGATCTCCATCCGCCACGATCCCGGCACACCCTCCTCGCTTCCACCACACTCATCCATCTTTCATATATTATATAGTAATAATAATTTAAAAAATAGCTTTTTAAAAATCTAGATCTATTAATTGTTTTATTCTAATATATGTGAAAATATTGAATAACAATCTAAATGGCTCAGTAGCGAGAGTTGCCGCTTTCGGAATCAATTCTTACAGGTGTAAGGCACGTCTGAATTTTCCACGGGGCTACTTCTCTGTACGGCAGATGTGAAGGCAAAACAAGTATGAAACAATACGTGAAAATGATTATTTAATTTAAACGGTGAGTTTTACTAAATGACGGCACTATAATGGCGTATCTTTTAGGAAGGCGATACTCCCTAAAGACACTATAGTGGCGCGTCATTCAGAAACAACACATACGCGAAAGACACTACAGTGGCGCGTCGTTCAGAAACAACACATCCGCGAAAGACACTATAGTGGCGCGTCGTTCAGAAACAACACATCCGCGAAAGCCACTACAGTGGCGCGTCGTTCAGGAATATCACATCCGCGAAAGCCACTATAGTGGCGCGTCGTTTAGAAACAACACATCCGCGAAAGACAGTGGCGCGTCGTTCAGAAACAACACATCTGCGAAAGACACTACAGTGACGCATTGTGCCTAAGAGGTTAATTATCGCTTCGAAATAAATAAGGGTTATTTATTTCATGTCTGCGTGTTTCGTTTATACACCTTGGACAAGCGTGGAGGGTGGCCCAAAAGTAGAATATATATGGGCTGTAAAAAAAATTGAAAGTAAATAACTTTATTTCGCAATATACAGTAATTTATTCGAAAAAACTGAAAAGGAAAAAGAATACGTGCGAAGATCCTTTCAACATTTTTTTTTTTCAAACGATACTCACTGTGAAGCGATAGTAGACGCTTGGTTAATAACAGACTAACGTTTGAGAAATGAAATTTAAATTTTTATATCGAAAAAGGAATTTTAATTTAATATATTAATTTCAGACGATCATCAAAGCCACAACTTTTTTTAGTTTGGTGTACCATCTGTATGTCAGACGCCCTGCCAAGCGTGACAACAACGATAAAAGATGGCAAAAAACTTTGCCCAACATCACATATGTAAATATCGTGTCATGAAAACTAAAAATTCGACAATTTTCTTATTTATATTATATATCAACAATAAAATACAGACAAGTTTACGACGTACCACAATAAAAACAAAATTAATTCAACCAAAACAATTCAAATAGAAGACATATTGAATTTTATTATGCCGATCAAGGCTGGCCAGTTACAATCGAGGATACAATTGTGCGTTATCGATATGGATATTGTAAACGCTATTTCTACATTTTGTGTCATTAACATATTTAGTATCTGTTTTCAATGACTAGTACTTTAATCAAGCATATATTAATTACGACGTTGACTGTTGCGTATTCAGCCAAACAGGTTGTTATTTTTTTGTTAACCGGAAGTTATTTAATTAAAAAATAATCAATGTATTTTTTTTTCTAACCAATCAGATTATTCTGATAAAAATTGATGACGTTTAAAAAAGAAGACTAGCAATGTTTTTAATTATAATACAATCCCTGTTAACCATTCCAACTAAGCTTGTTTTTTTATGGAATAGGAAGGCAAACGAGCAGGCGTGTCGCCTAATGGAAAGCAATCAACGCCGCCCATAAATATCTTGCGCTATAGGCAGTGCAGAAGCGTTGCCGATCTTTGAGGAAACTGTCATTATGGTAGGGAATTGGGGCTCCGGAACTCAACCGCTCACCGTACGAATCTACCACTCAGACGCCGGTTTTCTGCGGGAGTGTGGAACTTTCCCGATCGAGCCGGCCCATTCATGCTACAGACAAATATTATGCCATTCTCGACAAAGTATTCGTCTGCAGCGTGGCTGTACCACTAGTAAAGCCGGGAAATGGTTCATATCAATACTGGAGGATACGAACCGACCGAGCTATCGCTGCTTAATAATGCAACACATATAGAACTTTATGACATATATAATATTAACTTTACAGATATTTCCTCCCATCCCGCCTCGAAAGACACCCACACGAAGAAATGAATTGCATACAACACTATGCCGAAAACCACACAGAAAGAGCAAACAATTTTACTCTTATATAGAAGTTTATTATGTAGTATTTATTAAGTTTCAAATCGAGGGATCTAGGCTCAACAAAAATCAAAAAGGTCTAAATGGGCCTACATGTTTCATTACATTAATACATAAATAATAAATGAAAAAAGTCTAGGCATACATATTATGACAATTTAAGAAAATTGCCAATAATTATAACATATAAAATTATCATATCAATTTATAAGTTTTTTAACAAAAAAAATAAGCATAAATTTTATTACATGTAAGGAAATAAGAAACATTTTGACAGATATGGTCACTAAGCTTTCTTCAGTGCGACGTTTATACGTTTATACCAAATCCACGTCTTATGCTGGACTCTTTAATTGTTGTTGAGAATAATAAATTTAAATTAATAAACAGCCTTCACGCCTTAAGACAATGCCCACGTCAAAAATATATTATAGCCCTTTACTTTGTAAACAATACTGTGTCGATTTATTCGAAGGTTAAACTGTAAACTAATATTTAATGCTGTCGTAAACAAACAACTTACATAACAATAATCTTTAAGCGACCTTATATAACTTAATCATATTTTTTTATGGGTTAGGAAGGCAAACGAGCATACGTGGCACCCGATGGGAAGCAATCAACGCCGCCCATAGACATCCGCAGCGCCATAAACAATGCGGAAGCGTTGTCGACCTTTAAGGAAAGTGTCTTTATGGGAGTAGGAATGGGAGGGGGGGTGTTGGGCCTCCGGAACTCGGTCGCTCACTGCACGAAGCGCAATAGCTAAGCTGCCACTCAGACGCCGGTTTTCTGCGGGAGTGTGGTACTTACCCGGGCGAACCGGCCAAAAGTATTCGCCTGCAGCGCGGCTCTATCACTATCCTTAAAGGTCGACAAACCTTTAAGGAAAGTGTCATTATGGGAGTGGGGAGGGAGGAGAAGGGGAGGGGAGAATGATAAGCTTCCGGAACACTCGCTCACCGTACGAAGCGCGGTAGTTAAGCTACCACTCAGACGCCGGTTTTCTGCGGGAGTGTGGTACTTACCCGGGGAGCCGGCCAAAAGTATTCGCCTGCAGCGCGGCTTTATCACTATCAGATAAATAATTATGGGTTTTATTATTGTTAACTATAAAATGTATATATAATATAGAAGGTTTTATACGAATTTTATAATAACTGACTGGCTGGATAAGTCACAATATTTTTTTATGGCATAGGAAGGAAAACGAACAAGCGTATCAATTATTCCCGCGCATAGACATCCAAAATACCATAGACATTGCAGCGTTGCCTGTCTGAAAAATGTGTAGGCTACGAAAATATTTTAATAAATTACAATATATTTTTCTTCTTTATATACGTTATTCAAATTCTTGTTTTTAATTTCAATACAAAATAAGGTTTTATTAGTCGTTTAAAAATACTGTCACACATCCTATACACACACAAAACACCTATACATCCAATCAGACTTTGTTTATATTCTTCTGTTATTGATATAAAATAATATTTTATATGAAGTGAACTTGTATCATGTGTTTGACTTGGAAAAATACTGTCTGCCTTTGTTCGGCGATCAATGAATTAAAATTGTGAATTTGTTTTTATTAACGATCAAAAAAATATTATAATAATTGGTACATAAAATCTTAAAACTACACAATACAATTCGAACTGCCATTTTTCATAATAAAGTTCTCCCGAATGAAGAAAAAACGAACTATTATATGGGTTACTAGTAATGATGTATACATATGTATTCAATAAAAATGTGATTTTGCCGTTCCATAAATTCTAAAAAAAACAATATTTTTCTTATTTTTTTTAAGCATTCTTTTTATTTAATATTCAAAACGAGATCATATTACTCTCAAGTCTCGTGACCGCTAACACCATAGTGCATTACATTCAACATACGTAGTAGCATATTTTTCAACTTGTCAATAATTTCTTTGTGTCTCTTAACATGTTTGTTGCTTATTTATGTAAATGCATAGGTTACTGACCGTAGGGTCGTGGTAGTGACGTCTAGAATTTAAATCAGGGTTGAACAAAGATACACACTTAAAGGGCAGCAAGAAAACGCATATAAAAAATATCGCACGCAAAGAATAAATAAACAAGTCGATGCATAATCACCTACATTTCCGCAATTAATGATTTATTTTATTTTATCATACAACTTATACAAATATAATATTTTACCATAAAATGAACATCCACGAAAAGAAATATAATGGCTCATTCTTTCCCGGATGGTAATTAAGGAATTTTTTTTAAGTGAAAACTTTTTTAGCACCGATGTAATTTGAAACTGGACGAAACGAAAAAGAGACAAACTATGTATCCATCAATAGGATTTACCCTGCGAGAGAATGAGACAGAATACCTACATTACCCCGTGTTTTACATTTAGTATTATTCTACTTTAATAACCATAACTCATGTCATTTGTTAAAATTATAAATTTGGAGTCTGTATAATATGTTATGTATTTATTTATACATTATATGTATATAGGATGAAATTTAAAATAAATTTTATACTTGATAATTACAATATATTGTAATAAATAAACCCTTCCTCCAGAAATGGAAAGGCCTGTGCTCAGCAGTGGGACATACTATATGGGCTGTGAAAAAAAAACCCCACAATTATCCCACTTCTGAAACGCTGCATTTGTGAAGGTTTCAGTTCTATCACGCGTGTAAATTGTCTTCTTCTTTATGTGACATCTTCATCCCTGAGGTTGGCGACTGTTCGTCCGTATTTAGCAGTATCCTCAGTCATGTGATCATCTTTTCTGTGCTTTCCACCTTCATCCTGTCTTTTATATTTTAGTCCAAAAAATTATTTTTCTACAGCGGCCTCTTCTACCTTCAATTTTGCCCTCAATAATGATATAATAGTGTGGGATGCCCCCCTAGTAGGTGGAGCGACCATCTGCGCAAGGCGGCTGGCAGAGACTGGATGCGTGTAGTCGAAGATTGGGCTAGGTGGCGCGCCTTGAGTGAGGCCTATGTCCAGCAGTGGACTGCCGCGGGCTGATATTGATATTGAATGACATAATAAATTGTTTTTCTCGTTTCGTGTAAAATTTAGACATGTTTTTTTCACCTTAGCTTTCACTTTGAGGTCACTTGAAGTTATTTGTTATCTTGTAACATGTCACCACAACAAATTGACAGTAGTTAGGCAAAATTAACATGTAACTGGACGTTATCGTTTTTGCTTTAGCAACAGCTGTTCGTAAAATTGGTTTCTAATATAATAGATATAAAGTATAGAATGCTACAAAATGTTCGATGTGTTTGACCGATATGTAGAAGCGAGTGATAAAAGGTTATCAGAGGTTGTTTTTTTTATGTTCGATGTTTCCCGCCAGATTTTTTTTTAAATTTATAATTGTTGTATTGTCATTTTGTTGTCTTTAGTTTGTTTTTTTTTTATTTGTTTTTAATTGTTTATGGTCAGTTTAAAAAATTATAGCTTGTCATATACGGTAAAATGTTCATTTATAAGGAAGGAGAATTTTCAGAAGTAAATTGATTGATTAAACCATTTCTGTATAGGAATAAATATTTTGTTAATCTTACTTTTACAAAAAATGTTCTTGTAGTATTTTTAACAATATTCTTTTAATAAATCTTAAGGTAACATATAACTAAGATCTCAATTCAAAAAAAGTTTAATTTTTACTTGTTGGATATCCTTCTTTTTGTTTTCTTTGATGGCAATTAGTTATAACTATTATGCCAGTGTCAAGTAAAATATAATAACATCGAATATCTTGATATTTACTAGTCAGCTTGTAAATTACGTCTTGATAAAATGGTGGACATTCTACCAAAACCTTCTATGTACTTTTGCAGTAAAAGTAAAAAACTTAAAAAGTCACGATACACGCATTTATTTTATATCACTTCACTTATATGTCTTAATCGAACTATATTGTATAATACGCCACCACAATTAAATAATATAACTGATAATACCATAAGATTATGAAAGTGAAATAAAAACACGTCTGATGTAAGTTGGTGGAAAAAGTATCCTATGTTATTAAATGGTAATCCATTATCAAGTGGACATTTCATTTGTTTACATTTTTTTAATATCAGCGAAGTTACATACATATATACAAGTACGCACAGATTCTCTGTCGGTATGAAAGGGAACGGTGCATTGGCCGACGCGTCATTCCAAGGCCGCTACGAGAAACACAATATCTACGTAGTTATACGCTCTTATAACTCACCATTTCAAACTAAAATGGTAATAGACAGGTCAATAAAAAATGGAATGGCAAAAGGTAAGAAGGGCGACAATCAAAACGATTAGAAGATGACCTTATAATAGTTACTGAACCAGAAATTGATAAGGATAGCGAGAAAAAGAGCCACTTCGTTCTAAAGTCTTGATAACTCGTCTTCGACAACAACCTTGTTGAAGGAAATATATTAATAAGTAAATAAAAAAAGTGATTCAAACGTCATCGATAAACAAAAAATAAATAACTTGTTATTTTACTTTTAATTTTATAAGACTTTAATGCATTATATTTTTCGATGACTGTTTTTGAGTGATCAGATAGTTTTTTTTAGGAAATTTCAAAAGGTAAGTTATAACTTTTTTTTTTATAGGATAGGAAGGCAAAGGAGCAGACGTGTCACCTGACGGAAAGCAATCAACGCCGCCCATAGACATCCGCAGCGCCATATGCAGTGCGGAAGCGTTGCCGATCTTTAAGGAAAGTGTCATTATGGGAGTGGGAGGGGGAGGGTGTTGGGGCTCCGGAACTCAGCCGCTCACCGTACGAAACGCGGTAGCTAAGACAAAGTATTCGTCTGCAGCGTGGCTCTACCCCTAGTTTGCGCTTTACTCCGTTTTCCCTTTTTTGCGTCGATCTAGAACTTCACCCACACACCAACTTTGCGATCGGACACATGTTAGAAGCAGCGCCGTCGAAACTGTGGTAGCATATGCCAGCCATACCCGCGTTTTCGACAAATGGCGCAGAGTGGTTAAATTAAAAATAAAACTACAAAACTGGTCTATATTAAAACTGTGGAACAAGAGAGAATAACAAACAGATCTTGATGGGGACAACGAACTAAAGACTGCAACGCAGTTGCGTCAATAGAAAATATATTGTATATGTGCACGTACACGCAGTTCTACGATTACAGGATGCGCAATGACTCGTTTTTCTTTTATGGCAATTAGTTATAACTATTATGCCAGTGTCAAGTAAAATACAACTAAACTCAAATCTCTTGAAATGTAACTAGTGAGCTTGTCACGTTACGTCTTGATAAAATGGCGGCTATTCTACCAAAACTTCTATGGACTTTTTCAGTCATCTTAAACAGCCACGAAACACGGATTTATTTCATATAACTTCATATATACGCTATAATCGAATTATATTATATAATACGCCACCACAACTAAATAATATAACTGAGAATAATATAGGATTATGAAAATAAAATAAAAACACAACGTCACTGATGTAAGTTAGCGGGAGATCCGATGACCAGTTATTTTATAAAAATAAACACTACCCTCCTTTTTTCTTTGATTGCAATTAGCTATAACTATTATGCCAGTTTCAATTAAAATAATATCAAGTATCTTGAAACATAAATTTAGCTTTGCACGATACGTCTTGATAAAACGGTAGGCGTTCTACCAAAACTTACATGGTCTTTTGCAATCAAGTTAAAAAGACACGAACGCATTTATTTCGTTTTACTTCGACGCCCTCAATTAAACTACATACTCGTTCAGCTTTTTTATTTATTGATCCTGAGGCGGTACGAAGTTTGCCGGGTCAGCTAGTGTTATAATAAAAAACAAGTGGATATTTTTTACACTAATACGAGCATACCTTTGTAATGGGAATATGAAATGTGAAACATAACCCATGTTATAAAAAATGGGGGTATGATGTTAAATTGTTTATTGACCTACACCATCATTATTTTCAAAATGATTACCGTTGACAATGTGGAGAACAAAATCAACATACCCGATGGTGCTGTTTCGTTCTCCGATTGGTAGTCCACATTTCTGCAGACGTCGGATACTTCCGGGCGTGCGAAGCCCGATGTTTTTGTTGGTGATCACTCGTTTTCACTTGAAGGTGGCATGAGCACAGTATTGGAGTCGGTTGTACGCTTCTCGAAGTTATGTTTCTCGACGGCATCTTGACAAAATACCTACTCGTTATTTTTCAGTCTATAAACCATTACTGAGGTAGAGCTTAAATCAGTTGCCGGACAGATCAACAAAGGAAAGCCGGACAACTCTTCCGCAATATTTATAGAACTGCGTGTGTCTACGGGCGGCGTTGATTGATTTCCATCAAGTGACACACCTGCTCGTTTGCCTTGATATCCCCGTAAAAAAAGATCTCTCGCAAGCCGGGAATTCTCCCACAGTTGTCGCACTGGGCAAAAACTTAGCTATGCAAAGCAAGACATCTTTCAGCAATAACGTAAATAACTATATTCTTTATTGAAATCCAGAAACTAACTTATACAATAGTTAATCATATTATATGAATACAAAAGACAGTCTTATCACTTATAGTGATTTCTTCAAGACAACCATTAAATGAAAAAGATTTTAGCTACCGTAACTGTCGTCATTTCTCAAACCATTCGAGGAATGTTCTCGTCTACTCGTCAAGAATTTATACATTAATACATTATTTTACGACAAAGCAATGGATTTGACAGATATGTACTCATTACAAAACTAATTAAAGGTATTTAGTAAATTAAATTTCTCTAATAAACTATGTAAATTATAGTTGTAATTAAAAAATAATAAACTAATGGTTAGCCACTGACTAATAGAAAAAGAAAATTAATTATAATGTAGGCGAAATATTCCCATTAGTCCAAAACTTTGTTTAAAACTTTCTTACATGAGAGTTAAATTGTATTTCATGCAAATATTTAAAAGCTCGAATTCAACTTATTTCCGTGTCAAAGAGTTAAGAACAAGGTAATGAGATAGATAATAATATCGTGTATGTTTTTTTTTTTGAAAGAAACAGCAAATAAGCCACTAATATTCTGTTGCACTGAATTATTGAATGAATAAATTTTGAATTTTTAAAAGAAACAAATTTCTTAATAAACAAATTATTAAAATGTCAACTAAATTCGATCACAGATAATGCTAACTTTTCTATGTTCGATGTGTCTCCCTAGGTATACGCTTTTTTCTGAGGTGGAGGAAGGATAGAACTGAAGCAGGTAGATAACTTTTTTTTTAAATTGGTTTCTAGAAACTAATTACTTCGAGCCAAGGAATCGATATAAAATCGGTGATGTATTTATTAGGTTGCAAACTTTCTATTATTTTATGTTTACTGTGTTAGTTTTGGGGTATGAATTTTAAATCTACAATAAGGTTGGTAATACAACACAATTACGGATAATTTCAGCGTGTTAAAAAATTCTGTCGTGTTTCTAGCTAGTTATTAATTGTCGAAATAGTTGCGTGTATTAAAACTTTCTTGATTCAAATTCACAAACGAAGTAAACCATAGTTTTGAAATATTTTAACTCAAATAGTTCGACTGGAGTCGAATAGAGCGTATTAGTTAGAAAGAAAATTGCATAATTAGGATTATATTGTCATTCTAAGAAAACAAAAAATGTTAGGTTAATATTTTAAGAGACTTTTCATAAGCAAATGTAATGAACAACAAATCTTATCACTTTAGGAATATTTTAACTATTAGTCGTTGAACTCTAATATTTTTGAATACAGTGAAACTAACTCGGAAGGCAGAACTAACACAAACATCTAAATAGAATGCGTCAAAATTAACCATGAGTTTTAACTCGAAGGGAATAGAGAACCGGCTTTAGAAGCGTTGAGAATGAAGCTTAATGTACTTTTTTTCATGTTTCTATTTTATACTTATTTTTAAACTAAATATGTAATAGTATGTATTGTAATTTTGAAATAGAATTATTTTTTGTAAAATATGGTCTAATTATTTTGCCTGCTTCTTAAAATTTCTTGTATTTTTAATTCATAAAATATTATTTATTGATTATATTGTTATTTACCTTTATCTGATTTTGAGCTGTATTTGTTGACAGAATACCGGCTGTCCTCTCTAAATTCATAGCCGCTGTTCGTAATCCAAGTCTTATGAACGAGACCGCCATTTTCTTGACACAACACTACACTAGCATGAAAGACTAAAAAGTTCTATTTTACTATAGAATCAAAAGTGTGTATTATCTGTAGTCACAAAGCGCGCAAGTAGAAAGTAACCGGCGCCCTATAGACGAACTGTTTGGTACTTCGTTTACGCCTACGGTTTTATGCATCGGACGTCGGTAGAGGGGATAGTTCAAACGAGTACATGTGCTCGTGTTTTTGTTTATTTCAGGGCTTCTCAAATAATATTTATAAAGGGCTTTAATTGGAAATATTTTTTCTCTCCATTTTTTTGGTAAAAAAGTGGAAACATAATACGTGTAATGAAATAAATCTTACTGTAAATGTAATATTATTATACAACCATTTTATCCACAGTTTAACTAAAGACATGGTACCGCACAATAAGTCCATTCTTCTATATAAACTTTAGATAAATGTTAAATAACTAAAACACTAAGAATATAAATAAACAAAAATATTAGTAACTCAATTATAATTCCCGTCTACATTGAGTTATATATTATATATTGGGACGCAATACAATATAACTTACTAAATAGGAAAAATTAAATTCATGTAAACATTCATCATTCATGTAAAAGAACAGTTCTGTAAGAGCAAACAAGACATAGCGTATATGTCTTCTAAAGATAAGAACTGTTGAGATTACTCATAAGAATGTATATTTGTAAGCATTGAGAATATGGAACAGGATTTTCATGGCACCTGGAATTTTTGAAAGAAAAATTATCTTTTTATTACTCATTAGTTTTTCTCCTTTGTTTACAAATCTTAAAAAAATATTTATTAGCATTAGTTATCACTCCAAATATCAACTGCAAACTAATTAGGTAAATTTATCATGCCTATTGTAATTACACAATACAAAAAACACATTCTAAGTATTTCTTATGAAATAAGACCCTAATTATTTTTACGACTTCTAGTAGCAACAAAAATGTGCGGCTCGAATTTAACTTCACTGGATTTTTATTTCGGCTACGGAATGCTCATGAACGAATTTCGCCTTTATTTGTCGTAGCTTTTAAAGATAAAATCGTGTGCATCGATTTATTTTTGTCATTTCAGAACTAGGAATAAAAATTCGAGGACATTATGCGTGCGATAGTAGTATTGACTTTGATTATGAAGGGTTTTAGGCCCGGCACGGCACATGCGGGCGGTCTCACGTAGGCACTACGATATTGTAATATTGCAATTTGGGCTAACGACACATCTTATTGACAGATAACGAATAATTATTGAATTAACGATAATTGCTCATACATTTATATATAGTTTTTCCTTATTTATTATTAAATAGGAACGTGATTTGTCGTTCTAGAGACGCGACGTGGTCATTGACACGTGATATGGTATCCGATAGCGCTTGTCGCACGTGAAAGTTCAAAATTTTAGAAGCAATTATAAAAAGACTTAAATCCTATAATGTAAACAAATAAAAATAAAACTTATTTTGACTTATTTACTCTTTTTTTTTGTACACCTTTAAAATGAGATTTACAAAATCAGTAATATATAATAATTAGGTACCTATTATAAATTACTATCCGGCATGTATTGTAATCATACATTACGAAAGTATTTGGTTTTTTAATCAGTCTATTATAGTACTTTTTGGACACACTATATTTTTGGTTTTTTCCGTCTGGCCTAAATGTTTTTTTCGTCCAGGAACTTTCGCACGCGTACGCGTAACAACTGATTGAAGTTTTCTCACAATCGGATGAATGTTTATAGTTTGGGAACGCATAGAGGACAGACATACAAAGAAACATTCATTTTTACTTATATAAGATGCACAAAAGACAATATCATCAATAAAAAGCGACATTTTCCAGACCACCAAAACGATTTTTAACAGCCAAATTATGTATGTTATTCCTGAAAGAATGGACCCAACGCAGTTATCCAAGGTAGATTCGATATATGACCTGTAAGCCGATATATATTATTCGATGTATATTACCGATGCGGGAACTGAACCCACGACCATTGATACCGAAAGGAAGTTCCGCCTCTGAGTCTATTAGATCGTCTGTTGAAATAATTGAGAACGGAACATCGGAATAGACCGACTTGTCTGGGAGAAGTCGCGTTGTAACTTTAAGTGCCTTTCATTCAGTGAGCGAGCTGAACTGAAAGTGAATTTTTTCCTCTTAAACTCCATTTCATTTTTAAAAGGAAAGGAATGCATTTGCAATTTCAAAATTGTTTTTTTTTTGTATCACAGACAATTACTTAAAAAGTATATGTCTACACATTGAGTTGTGTTAAAAAAATTCTAATAAATAATATTTACCGCTATGACCGGAATTTGTGTGCTATTAAATTAAAGAGTTTTGAATTTATATTTTCGGTTCATTTAAGGTTAATTTTGGCTTAGACGATATTACAAAAAAATGTCCAGCATAAGAAACGTGCATCTAAACACAAACAATATTTCGTCCAAGAATTGTCACGTAGGCACGCACGGTGGGCGAGACTAATTATTTTGTCAAGCGGTAAAACAGGTATGCTTATGCATCGAGATAGACCCTTCTTAAAAAACAATCCTACGTAACAGATTAAATATTTATTTTCGTTGTTTATTTGGAATTTTATGACGATGATTTTGACAAATATGATTTTGCAGTTTTTTAATTTGTGTAAACTTATCTTTTTTTTTTTTCATTAAAATAAATTAATAACAACACATTAGAACCGTTTGATTCCAGTAGTCAGAATATGTCTTCTGGGCCGTGGGTTTTAGGTTCAAATTACGGTCGAAATAGAAATTGGTTTTAAAATACATTTTTTTCTCTGGTCAGGTCAGGTTTCTGGATGTTATTATTTTATGTCTAATATCTCGATTTTACATCACCGAAATAACATCACATATTTACTTGTTGTCAATTTTTATTAAATTATCAAAACTATTTATATATTTAAACAAACAAAATGTAAGATAAAAGGACAAACTCAAATCGTTACAAGTTCAATTATAATAATTAAGATATTTAGCTAAATAATGTTTATTCATTAAATACATTAAAAGCAGTGTTGAAAATGTTGAGATCCGGCATCTTCGTTGAGCTGATGCTATGCTAAGCATATATATAAGATTATTATAGGTAAATACAATAATTACTTTAAGATAGGATGGATACATTAATAGTAGAAACAAGGAACGGAGCAGACAAATGATTTGCTTGGGGAACATCAAGCATGGAGGAGCAAGTTTAATAAGTGTATGTAAGAAAGAGACAAACGTATACATGACATATTTGCTGTCATTTATTGCCCACAAAGCAGCAAATTATAAATACACTCCAAACTTAAATTACAGCGTATCTATAATTTTCTGCTTTCTGAAACTGCAAAATTAAATTGGCCATTAAAAAAATCTTTTTTTTTTATGGGATAGGAAGGCAAACGAGCAGGCGTGTCACCCGATGGAGAGCAATCAAAGCCGCCCGTAGACATCCGCAGCGCCATAGCCTGTACGGAAGCGTAGCCGACCTTTAAGGAAAGTAACATTATGGGAGTGGGAGGGGGAGGGTGTTGGGCCTCCGGAACTCAGGCCGTGTGTATTTATCTATTTTTTTAACATTTATAACAGAATAGTCTATATGTATCTTTTTCTAACATACTGTCGACATTATAGTGCACTTTATAAATAATCCTCCACGAATGTATTTCTTCAAGATTAGAAGGTTCTGGTTATAAAAATCAACAAAACAGTGTCAAACAATACATTTATTTACATAGATATATATCTTAAAGTATATGGTGTATATTAAAACATCTTATGCCTTCTTATACTCAATCCTCTCCACTTTGACTTCGTCTCCGAGCAGTTTGTAAACATATGTAACCACCGTTGCACTCTGTATGTCCATTAGGACAAAAGATGGCGTTGTGTTTCTAAAACAATACCAAAAAATACATAAATAACAAGTAAAAAGCAATTCTTATAGTTATTATCATAGTGAGTTTGAGTGAATATCAATCGTATCTATCCTATAATAATATCTATGTCCTCGATTTTCGGCTACACGCCGATCGTCGCTCCATCTAGCTGGAGAATATCCAACACTATGTTTGTGAAGACACGGTCTTGACTCCAGCACTCGGCTTCTCCAACTATTGTTGGTTCTCTGACTAATATAACCAGCCCATTGCTACTTCAGTATGCTAACTTGAAGGGCACTTTCCATGATATAGAAATGATATTTTTTTCTGTCGTTAATATGTTCACTTAATTCTCGTATTATTTTTAAGAATTGTTTTGTTTTAACACAATTTAGTTACATTTATGTATCTTGGAATATACACCTGATAATACACCGTGCCAATAATAACTCGCCAGAAGTAACTTAGGTTGTGAAGTCATCTCCTCATGTTTATTTTGAAGATTTGAAATAGCATAATAGTGGATGAAGAAGAAATCATAAGACGCATGGCGATTGCAAGGTATACCATGGATAAACTGAAGCGGATTTAGATGAGCCGTGACATAAATTGTAGAAGTGACGTGACGTAAATTGTAGAAGTGGTAGAGCCACGCTGCAGACGAATACTTTGTAAAGAATGGCATAATATTTGTCTGTAGCATGAATGGGCCGGCTAGCCCGGGGAAGTACCACACTCCCGCAGAAAACCGGCGTCTGAGTGGTAGCTTAGCTACCGCGCTTCGTACGGTGAGCGGTCTGAGTTCCGGAGGCCCAACACCCTCCCCGCTTCCCCCTCTCATTCCCACTCCCATAATGACATGACAAGGGACATAGTGTATTAATGCATAGCTTTACTGTTGTTAATCTTTGAATTTAACAATAGCCTCCCTCCCCACTCCCATAATGTCACTTTCCTTAAAGGTCGGCAACACTTCCGCACTGCCTATGGCGCTGCGGATGTCTATGGGTGGCGCTGATTACTTTCCAACAAAACAACTGCGGGTGAGGGTGCTTGGTTTCCCTGTATTCCTGTATGCGGCACAGACTTGGTCCCTGCGACAAGCTCAAAGGGAGAAAATAGACGCCATAGATATGTGATGTTGGCCGAGAAGGCTTGGTTCAGATGGACTGAGTTCAGAACAAATGTCTCCATTCTCCAATAACTCAATGTTAATCAGCGCCTATCTACCATTGCACAAGGTTTTATACTTTCCTTCTTTGGGCATGTGTCTTGGCAGAATAACACCTCCATACCACAAAAATGGAAGAGACCAGAATGCGCAGCAGATTTTCCAATGTGGTGGACAGATTAAATGAAGATCTCTCTCAATAGCCCTATGGCGGCGTCTGGTTAAGCAAGTTACCACTAATATAATGACCACAACTGTTTTGTCAAGGGTATGAAGACCAAGAAGAAGAAAAAAATAAATACCTGTACAGTGGACTGTAGGCCCCAGTAGCAGAGCCTGGGTTGATATAAA
This sequence comes from Baronia brevicornis, assembly GCA_031353405.1. Lineage (NCBI taxonomy): Eukaryota > Metazoa > Arthropoda > Insecta > Lepidoptera > Papilionidae > Baronia > Baronia brevicornis. The sequence goes on from JASFAT010002449.1 coordinate 867,651, forward strand.
ATTTATTCTCATGCTCATAAGCCTCAAAACGATGTGTGTGTCCCGAGATAAGGATGTCAACGTCAAGTTGGCGTTGGACCAAAGCCAAGGACTCCTCATCACCCCAAGGCACTACCTGGTGCCCATGTATCAGGCCAATACGGAATTGACCTACGGTGATAACTTTCTGTTCCGGATATGTTGTGTTCTGAAACATATATATAACTTTATAGTTTTTGTTATTTTTATCATACAGATATAAAATAAAGCTATTTGGTTACAACCCTTGCAATAGTGATTATTTAAATTTTATTATAATACATTTTCTCCTATATGATGTTTTTAAATTAACAACAAACGAGGGAAAAATCCTAGTCAATTTTATAATAACCTTCACTATCCAGTACCACATACTAAGTATGGAATAAATATTATTTTCAAAGGAGTGGCATTTTATAATAAGAGTCCTAAAAGATATCAAAATGGCAACTACTATATGTACATTCAATAATTTCAGACTTTATAATCAATGATGATGAAGACATCAAATCGACACTATACAGGACATTCGTGTTTATTTGTTTGCAATATCCATTTATCCATATTTTTACTTTCCATGTGGGTAGAATGGGAGTGTGGGTACTACCTTATTGGCTCAATGGCAAAGCTATCACTTTCGCAGTCAATAGTTTTGGATTTGATTTACTTCGAGTCTAGTATCTATCCCGTCAACCCACTTTGGAAAAGTATGGTAGATTATATCCATTCCTCCAGAAATAGGGAGGCCCCATACAAGCACTAATCATGTGGGTAGGTAGAAAACTGTTTATTTATTACTAGTTACTTGCATTTATAATTTCACTGTAGGTTTATCGTAATTTCATTGTGAAATGAAATTCTTTAAACTTAATAAATATTTCAACGTAATTAACATTACATTTCGAATTCTTTCTTTGCATTAATGCAAGAATGCAAAATAAAGGTATGAAAACAAAAGAGGCAATTCAAAATCAGTTTTGCCATTTTCCTCTTACCTCATCGAAATCCCCTCTGACAACATGCACATCACTGGCCAAGGTCTTTAAATAGTCAGCAGACTCCTTGGTACAAAGGTTCCCTGTGCACAGTATATGCTGAATGCGTCCAGGTAGCAGCAGCTTCTTGAACTTTGGTGGTAAGCTGCTGCATCTATGTGGAATGTGCAAATCACCAAGCACAAGGACAAGCTGAAATTGTGTTATATTGTATATGGTCATAAAATATTGTCTATTTTAAAAAATAAAAAGTAGTGTAAGTTTTAAAAAATAAAAAGTGTCTTTTCTAACATTGTTGTTCACACTATACTGTGTGGGAAAACATTTTTTTATTTACTGTTCCATATGAGAATTTAAATTATGAAAAATCTAATTCATAATACAGCAAACACCATTGCATAGACATTATTCTTCTTCTCATTCGGTTCCCAAATTTTGAAAAGCATTTAATATTTTATGGTCATGATCATCAGCTATGCATAGAAATTCACCATGGTGCATCATCTTTGTGGACACCACTACAACTGGCATAAAAAGACAGCTTTTTCGACTACGTTCGTACTTCAACCTTAAAAAATAATTAGAATAGAAAGACAACAGGTAAAACTATAGCGTTTGCTAATACTTACTAGTTTTCAAACCATGCAAACATAAAATGCTGCTCATTGTTTAAATAATATTTCAAACTATTCCTACATACAACCAAATATAATACAAGAAAATAATATAATTATTTTCTTCTATTGCTATACTATCATCTACATTTGTAAGTCAAGAAAATATTCTCTTACCATTGTGTAATAAATAAATAATCAACAATATAGACGATAGAAATATATTATTTTCTAAATTAGTTAAAACATGACGAAAATTCTTTTTTCCTCGGAATGTTAAGAGATTCGAGATACTCCCACTCCCACATACATAATTAAACGACTATAATGTCATATCAACAACACAGATAAAGTAATCAGTGTTTTACATTATTATGTATGAAGAAAGTAATCGAGGGTGATTACTTAGTCTTGACAACATTTCATATCTTATAATTTAATATATTTCATTAATAATGTAAAATACGTATGATAAAAATGAACATAACAAATAATGATTAAATGAAACAAGCGAAATTTTTTTAAATCATCATTGACGCCTATATAATTCTATTCATAATTAAAGTCAAAAAAGAGCAAAAAAAATATTTAAATACATCATTATTTCCTCCTATATCTGTTGAAATTACAATTTTAAACAAAAGTTTTTGTAGTTTCGTAGCGTTATCTTTATTAATTTAGGCCAAAATCAAAAATAAAACTTACTGATTGGATGTTTAAATGGTGGATATATAAATTATAAATGTATAGAAGTAACTTTAATTATATAATTTATATTAAACAAATATAACTTCAAAAATAGACTTTTACATAGTACTTTTGAATCATTATTTTTATTCGCTATTGTTTTTAAAATTTACAGTCATTATTAAGAAATTTAAAAACTTAGGGCGTTAGAATGCTTTGCTTTGACTTAAATTGTTCAGTCAAATACATCATCATATTATATTAAATATGTTTCTCTTTAGCTAATTATTGAGCGTAAATAATTTAACCGGCAATTTTATTTCTGTTAATTTATTTTTGTCGGTTATGCGATGACTGGTAACGAGATACTCATATAAATTCTTTGTTTGGCAACATTCCGTCACGTCACTTTCCTCTGTTCTCTGTGAGTAGGCTTAGAATTGGAGAATTTCATGGTGTTGTGGGTGACACATATACGTAGAAAAATCTAGTGTAAGAACACCACATTGGCACCAACTGCTAGGAAATGGAATCAATGGAATATGAGCTCGCTAGAAATCTCACTCTGTTGTTTTTTGTGGAACGCCTGCTCGATAAAGGCGAGCCGAGAACGTTGCACGATCTTTCCTGCCAGTTTGGTGCCAAAGGTTTCACTAAGGAGATGCGCCAGATCGCTGGCGGGTCGCAGTCGGGCTTGAAGAAATTCCTGACTCAGTACCCGGCGTTGTTCAACATAGACGGGGACTATGTTGATATCAACACGTTCCAGAGGCATCCGAGTGGCGGCGGCGCGTCATCCAATAATGACTACATCGAAGAGGCAAAGGAATATTTTGCCAGCAAGATGATCCAGTACGGTGAGGGTACCGAGGTGCCAATAAAAAGTCTCCTGGGTCATCGCAGTCAAGCTTCACCCCAGGTTCGTCACATCTCTGGTCAGCGTATCAAGGAGTTTAAAGACTTCCTTTCGAAGCATCCCGAAACGTTCCAGATCATCGATGATAATGTTGTTCTAGTCAGCGAGAATCATAGAAGAGGTAACGCACACAGTAATTCCGAACAATTCCACAATTTACCCGTAGCAAATATAAATACTGATACAGCTCAACAGTTGTTAGATTATGTTGCTCAGTGCATAGAAGCTAAAGGGCCCGTGATGGTAGATCAGCTCTTCCATTTTATTGTTTCACGTTTTCCTCAGGAGTACTGGTACCAAATGTTCAAAACACCAGCAGACTTGAGTGCATTTTTGAAAATTTTCTCTGACAGCTTCCATGTACAGTCAAATCTTGTCACACTTATAAGTAAACCAAAAATACCTGTCATGTATCTTAATGCAAAATCAAAAACAAAGACTGATCCGCCAAAGCCTGTAATAGAAGAGAAAGCTTCGTCTCCCGCGCCACCAACTGTGGTAAGTCCTACTCCTTCTGATGGCAAACAAAGTCCTGCGAACAGAATACTCAGTCCTATAGAATCTCCCCGTGGTCCACAAGCCAATATTGCAAATCAAACTTTAAAACAGAGGATCAATTCTATTGTTATTAAGAATTTGGCTGAAAATATGGTCCGGGACAGGATTAATAACCATTTGAACACCCGCTGTCCTGAAGAAACCAATGGCACATCCATACGAAATAATATGATGGGTGAGGCATGGCGGCAAAAAGTTCTACAATGTACAACTGTTATAGCTAATGTAAGAGAATGTTCTGCATTGATTGATAGCATAATTTACAATAAGCGCACCTCTAAAAGCATCATATCTTTTGATTGTGAGGGTATAAATTTAGGTCTCAAGGGGGTTTTGACACTTTGTCAAATTGCAACCATGAATGGTGAAGTGTACATATTAGATATACTGGCATGCCCCGGTATGGTTATAGAAGGTAAAATTAAAGAACTGCTGGAGAGTGATAATGTTGTAAAAATCATACACGACTGCAGGAATGACTCGGTCAACTTACATAATCAATTTGAAATTACATTGAAGAATGTTTTTGATACTCAGGCAGCCCATGCTGTGTTACAATTACAGCAACATTGTGTTCCAGTGTACAAAGTTAAAAACCTGAGTTTAAATGCACTCTGCGAGTTGTACAACGCTCCAATGAATCCAATGAAGGAGCAGCTCAAAAATGTATACCGTAGGGATCAACGCTATTGGGCAAGGCGTCCATTAACAAAAGACATGATAATTTATGCCGCTTCAGATGTTTTGTCTCTAGTTAATCCTGCAATATATACTTACATGTCCTCTAACATAAGGCCAGACAATCAGCAGTTGTTTGAAGAACTAAGTAATGAACAAGTATATATGCACATTCAGCCAACAGAGGTAAAATTACGTAAACGTCAAAGAAAAATTAACACTGAAGTTGGTGAGTTAAAACTGAAACTAGCAGAATCTACAAAGAATATTGTTTTGAGCAACAGAGAAATACGATTGTTAAGGTATTTAGAACTCACAGAAGAGGAGAAAGAAAAACTTAAGGGCTGCCATAAAATTTCAAAAAAATTAGAGAAGCTAGAAGCTATTGGTCAAGAAAAGGATAGTGATTCAGACGATGATGAGAGGGAAAATGAGATGGCTAGTTTGGAATCAAACGCTTCTGATTCCATTTCATCACCACATTCAACGCAACCTCCAAGTCTGACTGAGTCAATGCAAATGATGGATGAAATATTATCAGACACTAATATGGACAAAGTGGAAAAGATAAATCGCCTTGAAGCAATATTGTCCGCAGTAGCACCACTCAGTGGGGAGTTGGAGGACAAATTCTCACAAACAATGGAACAAACACTGCCTCTACTAAAAAATAAAGATTGGTCGAACCTTAGCCAAATTTTAAATATTGGTGATGCGGGTAGAAAGAATTGTTGTTGCAAATGCCATAATTCCTCCTTTGATGATGTGAAATGCAATGATCTCAATGAAACAAAGAAAATGGAGGTGGGCTCACAAACTCTCAGCACGGGAGATATAGTGATAACAAGAATTCATTTCAGAGAAGAGGATAAAGCTAATGAAAGGATCCTGGATGCATCACCTTTGAGCAAACGCATAGGAATTAATAATATGTCTTGATGATGCTCAGGTAATGTAAATATTACTTCCATAGCATTGTTTATTTGTTTTTTTTAATATATAATGAAAGGAATAAACAAATTATTATTTCTGAGTGCCACTGTTTGTTTCAAAACTCTTTGTATATGTGATCATTTGGTTATTCATAGTTTTTTTTTAGTTAAAGATATATATATTTGTAACCCCAGCTACTATTATATTCCCATGGTCTAGTTAACTGAGGGTATTATAGCGGTGTGTTGGAGAATAAATTAAGTTAGTTGCAAATATGTGCATCAAGTGTGTAGCAAATAGGGTTGTCAGCATAAACATTTATATTCTTAAATTATGTATCAACTTGTAATTTAAGAATATAAATGTTTACAAAAATCATATGTATGCAGTTTAAAGAGTAATTATTTTGGTTCATGGTTGATTTGTTATCCATTTTTACAAAGTACATGGATATATTTATATTTTTAAAACAATATTCGCGGTTATGTTTATTTGTATGCGACAGCCCCGTTTCTTAGTGCTCATTTAAGCGAAAACGTGCGTATACACTCGAATAAATGCAACGGTAAATAGCATAATACAATAGCTACTTTGTTCCTTCATCTGGAATGATCAGTATCTGCTATTTTTCTTACTATTTTTATTTATTTATATTTATTTTTATATGATTTAATATATAGGCTTTCGCCCATTGAGAGTGCGAAGTAATTTGTGATAAAACGGCCTTGGGTATTTTCTCGATCCTTTGAGATGTAAATAAGATAAACACTGTTTTGTATGTTATCACCGTTCAAAATCACGATTGATCGAGTGTTCGATAGAATAAAACGTACGAAGTTTGCCCGTATCTATGTATTTATATTTTTTTTTTTTGCTGTAAATGTATAGCTATGGAATCTTTCGAAAATGGCAATAATAGGTATACAGTGAAGAAAAACACTATTGTTCAAATATTTAACATTAATATTTTTTAGCTAGTAATTATATCGAAATAAAAGTTTATAGGGTAGTGTTTATAAATGCGGTTAAAGTATGAGGTGCTTCGAGAAATAAATAACACGAATGTAGAACACAGTGAAATACCTACAATTTAGCGTTTTGTACGGTTAGCGGGAATGTCTTGTCTATTATATAATTTAATAAAATAATTTTGTGCCTTCAAGTCATATCCGACAATCGCCTTTAAAAAGTGAACATGTAGGTTTTTTATACGTAGCTAATAATTCTATTAGAATCGTGGTATACTAATTTACTAAACGAAGCTTTTACGAAATGTTTACATATATATATGTAATATAGCTTCATAGTATTAAGTGTAGGTATTTCTAAACATGTTGACTCCTTTCGAATAGTTTATATTTTTGTTATAAAAAAGGTATGTTTAATGAGGTGATATAATACGCTTCTTTTAGTAGCATGATATTTTCTCTTATTTATGTTAGCATGTTTAGCCACTTTATATGTATAACTTATCAGTATTGTTTCCATCCAAAATAATTTTGTAAAACCTTTTGAGTTTTTGCAGTCGTTTTTCGTAAGATCTGCTATCCCTTTCACGTATTAAAATGTCGTCGAGCCTAAATAAGTCGACACGGTATATAATACGTTTCAAGTATTTATGAAACTAACAGTATGTACTGAAGCTTACCTTGATATTTAATATTTCTATTTACGAAAATGTATTCGAATTTTCGTAGGACTAAAAAACAATTGTACCATTTAGTTTTTTATTTATAAACATTTGTGCCTTATATAATGCGCAGTAAACTTCATTGTATCCATAACGGTTTCCAGTGCCGCAGTGTTACTTTTTTAAGAATTTTCTTAGTCAGTATACCTAAGCTTTATGTCTGTTGGAATACACAACGATATATGGCTTCTTAATAACTATACTCAAAGTATTGTCTATGATAAAATCTGAACGTGGCAAATTAACCGTTTACTAATTTGCACATTGTTTATGTTTACTATAAATAAAAGTTTAAAAAATAATGTCTTTTCTTTTCTTTGATAGCAATTAGTTATAACTATTACGCCAGTGTCAAGTAAAATACGATAACATTAAATCTCTTCAGATATAACTACTTATCTAGTCACGTTACGTCTCGTTAAAATGGTGGCTATTCTTCCAAAACCTTCTATGGACTTTTTCAGTCAACTTAAAGAGTCACGATACACGCATTTATTTCATACCACTTCAATTATACGCGTTAATCGCACTATATTGTATAATACATCACCATAATTAAATAATGTAACTGATAATAATATAAGATTATGAAAATGAAATTAAAACACAACGTCTGATGTAAGTTAGTGGGAAAAATGTATGTTAGTAAATGGCGGCCGATTGGCTCAGTGGGGCGACCGATTGGCAAAGTGGGGCGACCGATTGGCTCAGTGGCGCGGTCCTCCGCCCGCAGAGTCAATGGTCGCAGGTTCGATTCCCGCATCGGAATAAATATTTATATGGATTTATAAATGTTTATTCCGCGTCTGGTAATCCCCCCAATCCGTATTTCCTTTCCTGCCCCTTCCTTTCTTCTCTATCCTTTCCATTCCTCTCCGCCAATCCAGGGTCTGCCGTGCCAATGGATGCGTGGCTAGGGGCGAGCCTAGTCGTAAGGGTGCCGATCGTCCCGGAGTCGGGCTCCCCCGGGGTCTATGGTGCCTTACCTCAGCATGCAGGGCTCTGTTGAGGCTGACCTCCATCCTCCCTTGCGGCTCGTGGGATTCACTAAGACGAATTTAATATACCTAAATTGTCGAAAAATGACGGCGACGTGGTTCGTTCGTTGATGAATGGCTGCGGATGGAGCTCTGTGGTCTCTGCCAACCCCTGCGGGGGATAGGCGTGAATATATAAAAAAAAATATATTAAATGGTAATCCATTATGAAATGGACATTTCATTTGTTTATTATTATACAATATCAACTATATTGTATAATAATAAACAAATGAAATGTCATGATATTGTATAATACACCACCATAATTGAACAATATAACTGATAATAATATAAGATTATAAAAATGAAATAAAAACAACGTCACTGTAGTGGCAAGTTGGCGGGAAAAGTCAAATAATGTCTGATTTTATTTCTGTGTTAAAAGAATAAATTTTGTTCTCTATGTCAAAAGGTTAGAGGGTGGTTTACCTCTATGGTATATTTAATCCAATTAGACCTTCATGGTCCACTATACTAAGCTGTCGGATGTCGTAAGAGTTCATATTCACATATTTTTACATACGCTACATTTACTGTTTGAAACAGAAAAAAAAGAAGAAAAACCTTAGGCATTTTTTAGTATAGTTTATTTTTTTAATTTATTTACGTCAAGTTACAGTCAATATTTGTATAATAATTAGCAATGATTAAAACAATGAAATGAAAAAACTATTTTAGAAAAAACTTATTACTCCAATATTTTTTAACCCACTACTGTCCCACTGCTGAGCACGGGCCTCCCTATATTTGGAGGAACGGACGTTAACCCACCACTCTTGTCCAATGCGGATTGGCGGGGTTACCAGACTTGGAATAAATATCTGTACATAAGATGATTTTTGGAGTCAGGCGTTACTTTGCGGAAATCCATCACTATGTGGACAGTCAAAAGTTTTACTTAGCTGAGATCTGCGACAAGCAAACAATAACAGAAAATTCATTTTTCTACTGGATGAAGTGGATCTTGACGGTTGTCTTCCGTAGAGTCTACTATACCTGATGATGCCTCGTGTTGAAGCGAAACACGTGTCGTTTGCGATGTGGACAAGTTGCAGTGTGTGTTTGGTGTTGTGGATAATGGTTGGAGGTGGAGAGTCGCTGACGGCCGTTGTATCGGTAAGATTTAGTTTAAGTACAAAATAAATCCACTTTATCCAGTATAAAACACACACATTATTATTTTTCTCTTTTTGGTGGCTTATCGCGGATCTTAGCTAAGTAAAAGTCCTAACTGTCCACATATTAATGGAATAACCGCAAAGTAACGCCTGACTCCATTAATCATTATAAATGTCGTTAATTATTTAGAATATCAATGAATAAGGCTGTAACATTATATAAATTTTTCTGGTTTATTTTTTAAATCTTTTTATAATGCTTTGTCTTACCACATCGTTACATACATCAACAAATGTTGAAAATCTTCGATAAGGGCACACGTTTCACAATAATTTATTAGTATTTATTTATTTAGAACAGTTATCAAGTGAATTAGGATGAAGCATAGTAATTCTCACAAGGCTGCCCGGTGTTGAGACATTTTTTTATGGGATAGGAAGGCAAACAAGCAGGCATGTCACCTGATGGAAACTAATCAACGCCGCCCATACACATCCACAGTAGCGTAAGCAGTACAGAAGCGTTGCCGGCCTTTAAGGTAACTATCATTATGGAAGGGAAAGGGGAGGGAGAGGAGGAGGAGGATTGGGCCTCCGGAACTCAGCCGTTCACCGGACGAAGCGCGGTAGCTAAGCTGCCACTGAAACGCCGGTTTTCTGCAGGAGTGTGGTACTTCCCCGGGTGAGCCGGCCCATTCATGCTACAGACAAATATTATACCATTCTTGACAAAGCATGGCTCTACCACATTACGATATCGCTATACTAGCATACCGATTCGGTCAATAAAGGTAAGTAAACATTATCATCATTATTGTGCTTCATTAAAACTTAGAAGAGGTGTATTTATAAAATAGAAAATTTTTTATAATTCCATTCTTAAGAAAAGTGCGTTCACCAAGGTTAATACGTTGTAAGAAATTACGTAATTTATGTAGTTGTCTCGTAGGAATGCGGCTTATGTGATTTGAATTGTTAAATAGCTGAATATGACCGAACAAAGAAGTAGGTACATAAAAGTAAGTATGATGCTGCGATACTGTGATGAATCATTCAAAGTTATCTATAGAACAAGTAACGGTCTTTATTTAGCGCAGATCGGTGTTTGCGTATATCAGCGATAGTTGATAAAACTTTAATCCGTTTAAATCTCACCTGGTAAGCCTTTCTGGTCAGCATTTACTTGATAATACGTGTGTATATGTTTAAAGATTTACAGGGATAACAAGGATTCTTGTTATATCTATGCTAGTCTTTATTAAAAAAAATCTTTGTTGGTGGGAATCAAATTTGATGCCAAAAAAAAGTGATTATTATTCCAGTATTAACAAATATAGGCAAGTTAATAAAATATGGGCAAGTTTGAGCGAAAATAACCCATCGGGCTATTTTCGCTCAAACTTGCTTATATTTTTTTTTTTATATATTCACGCCTTTCCCCTGCAGGGGTTGGCAGAGACCGCAGAGCTCCATGCTTATAAACCGGGGTATTTTTATGAAATAATAATAAACAAAATATTTCGACGTGCGAATTAAAACTGCGGTTATCATTCTGATGTTATGATTCAGTCTTAGATTTTAAATATCATCTAAAGTGAAGCTCGTCTAATCGTATTATACATATAATATTTCAATACATAATTTTAGAAGTCTAAATTAATCAGGATTGTCATTATTTTGTTTTTTTTTTCTTAAAACTTTTATCTGAAAGATCACGTACTTGTATACATTACGTAGTTTTAATTTTACATGGCGCAATGGTTGATGTTAAATAAATAATTTAAAAGCATAAAAATCTAACATAGCATATTATGCTATATTAGAGATTTGGAATTAACTTTTTTTCATACTTAGACTCTTTATTAAGCGCCAGTAACATAGTTTCACTATTAAAATCTGTTTAGAACTAAATTATTACCAATAATGTAGACAAATCAAAAGCGCCCGTGTTTTTGTGTGTGTAAAATATACAAGCATCATTTATTCAGTCAGGATGGATTGTGCTTACGATTTGAGGTCGTGAGTTTATGTCTCCCATTGGACTAATGATGTAAACATTTAATATTAGCTTATTGAATGGTTAACAAGATTTCTAGTGATATCAAAACATTGCTAGTTTTTTTTAAATAGAAATGTCATCAAAATTGATCACAGCGAGAGTTTACCAGAGGCATAAGCAGGTAATACATGTCTAAAATGTGACCACGCAGACATAAAAACAGACAGACTCTCAATGTTTTTAGGAAAAAAACAAATGAGTAAAATAAAAAATTAGGGGCCATCCATAAATTACATACGTTAAGGGGTAAGTGTCAAGAAAGTGACACATCGAGTGAAAAGAGAAACTCTTAACCTGTGTCGCACCGCATGCATGAATTAAAAGTGCTAAAACTCTAAACTCAGGACTCCACATGTGACAAGGGGCTTCAAAATAATGAAATTCATATGATGTAATTAATAAAAAGCCACTTAGCCTCTATAATTTCTTCCAAAATATCTTGACTATTTCAGCAGCGCATTAGGGAAATGTATGTCGTGCATCACGATAAACATTTCTATACCAACGAATCTTTATATATTTTAATATAAGTTTTCATAATGCAAACATAAATCCGTAAATGGCTCCAGAAGTTTCCAAAATATATATATATATATATATATATATATATATATATATATATATATATATATATATATATATATATATATATGTGTTAGACAAAATTTATATAATATGCTATGGCATTTGTATTTAAATAAATAACCTAACTATATAATCTAAACATATCTTATTTTATTTAATTTCTCATTACATGAAATTATGAAGTATCAGTCATTACGTTGAATTATGAATATCATTTAGAGAAAAACACAATTTCTTTGAGCTCATAATCTATTTTATTGTATATTGTTCAGCAAGCAATCTATGTACATATGTACCAACATATTGCTCTTAATATCTTAATTGTTAGTATGTAGGTATAACAAAAATTCTAACATGGGCTGCGTTGATAACAGTTTTTGAGCATTAAGTAGAAACCCGTTCCACCCATACATATTAATGACATGATCGTAAACGAGAAAGTGAAACAATTACATTGATAAACATGTAACATAAAGTGTATTCTGTCTGCGCTATCGTGTAGTCCATTTTTCAATATTTTTATTGGATTATATTAATTGTATTGGTGAACCAGCAACCAGTACGATACTTTTTAGTGGATGAATACTGGATAGAGACCGTGTATTGATAAACAATATGGCGCTTCCTACATCTAAATTCAACAGCACAAATAACCGCCCACGGTATTGTCTAAAATTTGGAAACAAATGTATTTTTTGTCTTTTATTTTGAACTATAATTTATTTTCAGATTAAAAAAAAGATAAAGTTATAAATCTGCAGTTTTGTTAAAAATATTGATAAAATGACCTTTATAAAACCTTCACATTCGTTCATTGAAATAATCATTCATTTATTCATTCATAGAACTTTTAGACAGTAAAATTTGAATATTGATAATGAGGGTTGCCTCCAGTAGAACTACTAATTACCTTCAACAAACGATTCGGTAAGCCATCATGTCTTGAACCTGTTATTCAGGTATGTTTTGTCACTCTTCAGTAATGATTGCTTTCAGTTCTGTAGATGCGACAGAACGGCCAATACTAGGTTTAGCTAGGCGTGTCTTTTGGCCTATGCCCAGGACCAACCTTAAACCATCCAGGTGCTCCGGGTCAGTCCCTCATATGACGCCCCTTATTATATAATAATACATCTTTAAAATAACTTTTTTTATCGAATAAGTAGGCAAACGAGCATGCGTGTCGCCTGATGCTAAGCAATTAATGCCGACTATAGACATCCGCAACACCATAGGCATTGCAAACGCTTTTTTTATGGGATAGGAAGGTATAGAAAGGGGTTGGCCCTCCGGAACTCAGCCGCTCACCGTACGAAGCGCGGTAGCTAAGTTATCACTCAGACGCCGGTTTTCTGCGGGAGTGCGGTACTTACCCGGGCGAGCAGGCCCATTCATGCTACAGACAAATATTAAGACATTCTGGATAAAGTATTCGTGTGCAGTGTGGCTCTACTACTCGCTTTGACGGCCCCCTCTAACGCCGGTGTTGCCTGTGCCTGCGTTAAACTTATTTTATTATGCTAGCATAGAAAGATACCGTGACGCGCCCCATTAAATAATTCCTGAGCTGGTTTAGAACTCGAGTTTTATTTAAATGTACAAGTTTAAGTAATTTAAGAAACTTCACAATTACCCTTATAATAGTGCTATCTGGTAAAATTATAAAGTATTTTTCATTGTGGTAATATACAATTACAATAAAAGTTAAGGGTGTCATATTTCTGACAAGAGCTGATAATTTTCAAAGGTTTGTCTTTTATATATTCCTTTATTACTGAACAATACGCTTTTTGAACCAACATTTTAATAATAACCGTAAACCTCTTAATTTAATATTTAAATCAATCTTATAAGTTGAGTAATCGAACACCGTATACCGACAGAATATTAAGTAAGGTCATTGCTATTTACGATATACCTATATTGTTTATTATATATATTATGAACTCGCGACTTCAGTCGCATACATAATTTTAAATCAATGTTCGATTATTGTAAAACTATAGTAACGTTTCTCAATTGTTTAGGGACTACAATGTGAAAGTTTCTCTATTGTAAGGCACACTTTTATGGTATAGTTCCATGCGGCTTGGACACGCGCGAAGGAATATTAATTAAAATGGCTTCCACATTATTATTATAGCTTGCGTAATTATTGTATTTACTAAAATACGTGAATATTACCATCTAGCATCTAGCACCCGTCATAATGTGCTTTTTCAAATACAGTATTTGGATTGGAACTTTTGGCGGGAGTTTATAATAGTGACGTACCGCTTTTTTTATTCATAATGTCTTGCCAGGTAAAAAATATTGCCAGTTCTATTGTATGATTTTAGTGTCAACAGTTTTTTAATAAGACCCTCCTAATAATATAAAACAAATGTTTTTGTTGATAATATTCAAGTTTACTCCCAAAAATATACTAAACATGATGTAATGGGATTGTATATTTCAGTTTATGGATGTTAAATTCTGACAAAACTTTGTAAACCCAAAAGGAACAGAGAAATGGAAGGGGAGTAGTTTAGTTAAGAGAGAGTTTTATTTCAAAAGAGAGATAGGCTGTCTCTTGAAAATTATATACTGATCCTAAAATTTTATAAAATGTAAATTTAGTGGTTTTTCGAGCTTAAGATCACACTTATGAGTAAATATTTCATTTACTGGCAATATTTGTTGCGTTTAATGTCAGTAATTTGATATTAAACTAACGGTTGATGTCAACTGAATTCATTTAAATTTTTTCCATTCATTTCGACTTCTACGCTAATTGTTTGCGAACAAATGTTATAATTAAAATGGAAGATTTCGATCTTTTTACAAATGAAATTAAGTTCACTAAATCTATCTATTCCAATTTACTCAATAAATATGTAAACAACATACCACCTACTCCAAGTGGACCGAATTATCAGAGTAAGGATAATAAATATGATGATATATTTATTTTATTTCATATAAGTATGTCAGCTAAATGTCGCCATAACATTTATTTTTTAAAAAAGAAAAAAAAATTAACCATTATACTGTATATTACAGATTTTTGGATACTTTTAAGTCTCACAAAATAGTGCATCAATTTGTCATAAATGTGTGAAAACAAAACCATTTCATCGTTATTTTCTGCCATAAAATTTAATTCGGTCTATTATGCTAAAATATTTAAGTCCCTATTCACAATACAAAAGTTATTTAATATATATAAATAATATATATAAATGTTTGTATACTATGAAATAATTTGACATTACAGGTAGTAGAAAACTGTATGCAGAAGAATACTTGTCTCAAAATAAGGAATTGGAATGTGCATTCCACTTAAGTGAATCAGTTTCAGCCTCTTTAAGAACTTTGGCTGTGTACAGAGATGAGCAGTTAAGAACTTCTGGTAATATTTTTTTTTATTTTAAAAAGTGAATTAGCTTATGTCTCAATGCCTTAAGGAAAATAATGTTCATATTGCATAGTTGTTGTGGTTAAAGTATTGTGATTTTTGAGGTAAATTTTTAAATGTAAGTTGAAAGATAAAATGTGTTTTTATTAATTAAGCGATTAATGTCTTCAATAAACATTTGCAAAACTAGAGGTATCGTAGAAGTGTTAATAATAAAAATAACTTCTTGATTTGTATTAAATTGGGTAATTTATAAGATTTTCAATTGTCATATGATTTTGTCAAGATAAAAGCCCAAGTCAAGATAAAAGTGGAATGCAAAAAAGTATTATCTGCCTTTGAGAAATGTCTAGGCTTATTTATTGAAGAATCCAATGCAATATCAGTTTGGAATTACTGTTGAAAGTAGACAGTCTCACTAAGTGGTAAGGAGGGAGCAAGAAAAGTACATAATTCTAGATCACCACTCAGACAGTGGGGAATAAACTTAAATATTTCTAATTTTTTGTATTATTTCTAAGTTTTTGTATACATTATTTATATATGTATTTGTTTATTGCTTCCAAAAAAAAATTCTTTTTTTTAACTAACACAAACAAGCAAATGAGTTTATTTTATGCATCCCTTTTATTTTCCAGGTAATAAACTACAAAATCTCATAAACTATATAAAGCCATTAAAAGATTTGTTGAACTCATACTCTTCAACACGGTGAGTTATATTGCTAAAGAATAAATTAAATATAATATTATTATCTGTATAGATCATTTCCATATACATAAATAAATAGTGGTAATTTTTAGTAGCAAACAGAGCCATCTATGGATATTTGCAATAGTCTGCACAGATGTATTAACTACCCTAGGTCAAGAATATGAATAATAAAAAAAGAATATTTTTGTTGTGGTAGGGCCACACTGCAATCTGAGTAGTAGCTTAGCTACTGTGCTCTGTCGGGTGGAGTTCCGGAGGCCCTTCCCCCTCCCATACTTACTTTCCTTAACCTCTTCAGGGACATTGGCACATGTGTGTACGTTTAGCTTTTTTTTCTTATTTTAGTTATTTCAAGAGAAATTACGCTAAATTGCCACATATGAGGACATTATCTATTTTTTTGTAAAAAATACTATTTTCTGTTTTTTCTTATCTTCATCAGCAGCAGCAGCCTGCGGCAGTCCACTGCTGGACATAGGCCTCCCCCATGGAGCGCCACCTAGCCCGATCTTCGGCTACACTCGGTAGCCTAACCTCTCCCGGGGATTCTTCGCACCCCCCACCCCATCGTAACCATGACCGCTACCTTGGCCAGGAATAATGGGGCAACCGGGAACTGGGGGCCGTGGTTTTTTGGTGTGCTCCATGGGGTGTTTGCCCGTAGTCGCCACACTGGGCAGGTGGGTTGGCGACCGCCGAGCCAGACGCGTCGCACCGGTAACGCCGCTGCCCGTTATCGGCCTGAGTTACTTTGGCCTGGCCTACTTTTCTTATCTTACTGAATTGTTATAGATATAAGGTGAATAACTCGTAATAAAAACAAAAAATTTATCAATGTTTTCTCACTTAAAAAAATTCGTCCCTGAAGAGGTTAAAGGCCGGCAACACTTCTGCCTGCCTATGGCACTGCGGATGATTATAGGTGGCGTTGATTGTTTTCCATAAAGCAGTGCGCCTATTCATTTGCCTGCCTATCCCCTAAAATAATGAGAAGGAAAGAAGGATATAAAGGGAAAGGAATTGGGCCTAAAGATCCACTCTGCATTAAACTTGATAATGCAATAAAATACTGCCGATTAATGCAAATTTAATTGTGATAACATTATAATAAAAATAACTTTTACTTTCAGTTATATTATGAAACACCTAATAAATTTGCTACAACATTGCTTTCTCTTATAGCATTTCCATAGAATCCGAAGATAAAATTAGGGACTTCATGCCAAATGATGTTGAAAAAACTACAAATATACTCAGTAAATTTCAAATTGAAGATGATATACCATTTTACAAAAGATACATGAGATGGGGTCCAGACAACAATGTGAAGAATCTATGTAAAATATTAAAGGAATTACCAAATGGTAGGTAGTACTTATAACTATTATAGAGTTATGTAATTGGAATGCTCAAAAAAATAATACATATATTTCAGAATAATTTACTACAGTGTAACAAATTTGTTTAATATAATACTTTCTATTATGGCTGTCAACAATTAAAATCCTTTTTTTTATTAACGTGTTGTGATTACTGCACTATGATTTACCATTTGCTGATCTACTTCATGCCTGGAAAGTTTCTCACCTACTCTTATGGTAAACCAGCTTCTTATTGGTAGCTTCGATGTTTTACTCCATTTGTTTGCGATTGAGAGGTAGAGGCAGAAATCCTTTTCCCTTCTTTATGTATTATCCACCCCTTATCCTAAGGTAGGCAATGTATCTGCAATTTTCCTGGTATTGGGGAGTTGGGCTTGGGCTAAAATAATTATTAATAACATGTGACGTTTATTGTAAAATGGCAGTATCAAATGGCATGATGATGATAGTTTTTTATGGAAGAGAAAATATTCTATATATAATCCATAAAAATCTATTACCATGACAATAGGGGAAAATACAGTACCATTACTACCTGTTGAAATTTTTTTAATGTTTCATTTTTGTGAATGCTTGATTGACAGCTTGTTAACTTTAATGTTTCTATTCATTTTCAGAATGGACTATTATCCAATTAACTGCACCATACAATCCAAACGAGAACCTGAAGCCGTTGAATGAGTATCAACAGGAGATCAACTCTGTGTTTTTAACTGTGTTTGCCAATGACTATTTTGACAACGATAAGGTTGGCCCGATTACAATTGATATTCCGGCTAATGTTACCAAAGGTAACTTACTTTGGGTTATTAATTTTTATTTTAACTTGTTCCATACAACTTGTATTTTTTTAAAAAGCCATTTTTGTTTTATAAAATATTCCATATCCAAAAGGAAATAAGTTTTTTGTTCCGTTTCTACAATTTACTTATATGCATTTACGAATTCTAATAATATGAATGTACAAAATTTTGGTACACACTTTCATTTACTTTGTAACTTTTTTCAGAGGGAGAAAAGCCATTGTTCATAGAGTTGTACTCACTGTTAGAAGAGAACTATAGAACAATTGAAAACGCTCAGTTCATAAACAAAAAACGACTCGTGCAGAATTACTGGAGTAAACGGGAAGATATTGACCTCAGGATGAAGGTAAACGCCACCAGATTATATTTTAAACTTTTAGGCACTGAGCACCACTATTATGGCTTTCGCGGATATCATCTTTCTGTATGGCGCACCACTGTAGTGGCTTTCCCGGATGTCATCTATCTAAATGATGGCGCACTCGCTCTTGAATAAAGCCGCCTTGAATAAAGTAATCATTTTCACAGATTGTTTTGCATTTGTGATGTATTCACATTGATTAATTGTTTTCATAATATACAGAATATACAATCTGTTCTGGTATAAATGATTGCAAATATACCATTTGATCTTAATAATCAAACAATTCAATCTAATATACTTGTGTAGCCTTTATATAATAAAAACTTCTATATCTTCTTTGAAGGCAATTAGTTATAACTATTATGCTAGTGTCAGGTATAATAACATTAAATCTTTTGAAATGTAACAAGTCAGCTTATCACATTACATCTTGATAAAATGGTGGCTATTCTGCCAAGACCTTCTATGGACTATTCAATCTACTTAAAAGTCATGATACACGCATTTATTACATATCACTTCAATTATACCCCTTAATCGAACTATATTTGTATAATACGCCACCATAATTAAACAATATAACTGATAATAATATAAGATTATGAAAATGAAATAAAAACACAATGTCACTGATATAAGTTGGTGAGAAAAGTCAAAGTTCTATTTATTGACTACTGTTATTCACATCCACAGAGTGTCATCAACATAATGGATAAAGAGTGGATGGGTGGTTGGAGTTGCCTTCTGACTGGGAAACTATCAGACAGTACTCTCCGAGATAAAATTGTGAAGTTTGTCAATACTACAATATCTGACTGGGGGTGCGTTACTTTATATTTCAGTGCAATGGCTTTTTAAATATAAAGGCTATTGTGAAATTCAAAGATTAACAACAGTGAAGCTATGCATTAATACACCATGTCCCTTGTCATGTCATTATGGGAGTGGGAAGATGATGTGAATATGAGAGGAGGAAGGGGGGAGGGTGTTGGGCCTCTGGAACTCACCTCTCACCGTACAAAGCGCGGTAGCTAAGCTACCACTCAGACGCCGGTTTTCTGCGGGAGTGTGGTACATCCCCGGGCGAGCCGGCCCATTCATGCTACAGACGAATAATATGCAATTCTTGAGCCACACTGCCGAAGAATACTTCTCATTCTTCTGCACTGTGGTTCTACCACTATTGTTATAAATGTGCCTAGTTTGGCGATGGGGGTTTATTACATAAGCTTATCGACAGCTGTTTGTCAGTGGCCTGAGGAAAGTTAAGCTTTAGTTTTAAGATAGTAACAGTCCACTAACTGTACCTAGGTCTCCCTCAAATTTGAGAGAGACAGATTGTTACTGTATTCATCATGTAGGGAATGCAGATAACCCTTAATTAGACAAACTAGCTTTTCTAAAGCTACGTCAGCATTATGAGTCTATGCCAAATTTTAGCAAAATAGACCTATAAATACGGATTTTGACTTTGTAACCCCACCCATGTACTTTAAAGCAATTTTTTGTTCGAGAGTTGTACTATATACATATGTAAATATTTATATGTAGTCACTATTAGGCAATAAAAATTCTGTTTGTATAGTCTACGGGGTACAAATCAAACATCTCATTGTTCTTGTATTTCTATTTATTTTTTGATGTTTATAAATATAATTTTAAAATGTTTTTACAGGTTCCTAAAATTAACACCCAAACAAAAGCATCTGCTCTATAACTTAATTGATAGTTGTCAAACATTAACGTCACAACAGATAAAAAGCTGTATTAGAAGAATTTTAACAGAGCATGGTAACCCTGAAGACGTAAGGAAAATTCTCAATACAGAAGATTGTCCGAACTGCAACGAAGAGTTTCGCTTCCTTAACGAATTGTGTTTAAAATGTCTCTCCAAGTGTTTTCAAGCAATTCACCATTGCACACTTGTGGATGCCATTAAAGTATTTTCACAAGTTGTAACACAGGTTAAGGAGAAATCGGAATGGGCTGCGTTGAAAAAGGCTAAGAGGCTACCTGTTATTTTAATTGTTGATGAGGTATGTGCCATACTTTTGATAAGGTCAATGTTTTTCTGTGCGATTATCGGAATAGCATCGGGCAACCTGGACTTATATTTGTTGTGGAACATGCAAAACTTAAGCCTTTCATAAAGGCAGTAGTGTTGTAGATATCTCTCAGGTGATACATTTGCTTGCTTGCTACTTTATCCCATGAAAAAAGGAGTGCCTAAAAACCAGCACCACCGAGGATCCCATCTTATAGAAAACAATGGGTCACTCCTGTTGTCCAATTTATTAAAGTTAATACCAAAAACAGGGGTTTGTTATTCTATATTTATATATTATGTCTACATTTCCAACTGTACTCCTAAGTCATACTATGCGTAGAAACTAAAATTAGCCAATTTTTTTTTTATGGGATAGGAAGGCAAACGAGCAGACGTGTCACCTGATAAAAAGCAATCAACACCGCCCAAAGACTTCCGCAGCGCCATAGACATTGCGGAAGCGTTGCCGGCCTTTAAGGTAACTATCATTATGGAAGGGAAAGGGGAGGGAGAGGAGGAGGAGGATTGGGCCTCCGGAACTCAGCCGTTCACCGGACGAAGCGCGGTAGCTAAGCTGCCACTGAAACGCCGGTTTTCTGCAGGAGTGTGGTACTTCCCCGGGTGAGCCGGCCCATTCATGCTACAGACAAATATTATACCATTCTTGACAAAGCATGGCTCTACCACATTACGATATCGCTATACTAGCGTATACTACTATAAGGAAAGTGCCATTTATGGGAGTGGGAATGGGAGGGAAATGGTGGAGGGAGGGGGAAGGGTGTTCGGCCTCCGGAACTCGGCCGCTCACCGTTCGAAGCGCGATAGCTAAGCTACCACTCAGACCCCGGTTTTCTGCGGGAGTGTGGTAATTCCCCGAGACGTCATTTGTCTGAAAGCATGAATGGGCATGCTTCAGACAAATATTATGCCATTCTTGACCCTTGACATATTACCCACTATGAGCTACTATTATTAATTGAACGAAAATTACTGTTTTGGGGTGTCGATGGAGTTTTCGAAAATTTACACCCCTATATAATTTTTTGAACTAGAGTCACCGACATTGCTCTTCAAGTTAGCAGACTGCAGTGGCAATGGGCTGGACACGTTTGTCGGAGAACCGACAATCGTTGGAGTAGACGAGTACTGGAGTGGAGACCGCGACTCAGGAAACGTAGTGTGGGACGCCCTCCTGCTAGATGGAGCGACGATCTGCGCAAGGTGGCTGGCAGAGACTGGATGCGTGTAGCCGAAGATCGGGCTAGGTGGCGCGCCTTGGGTGAGGCCTATGTTCAGCAGTGGACTGCCGTGGGCTGATGTTGATATTGATATAATTTTTTGATGATCAAAAAAGTTTGGCAACCCCTGATCTACACTCATCACTCTCTTCATATAACTCTATTTTAATTTCTTTTAAAATATCTTACAGATGCTGGACACATTCCCATGGGAAATGCTTCCTATACTTAACAATCAGCCGGTAACACGGATGGAGAATATACACTTTCTGTATGCGCTGTACAAAATTCACGAAGAGGATGTAGTGGATGGTTACTTCAATGCTAAGGCTGATGTTGGCAGATATGTTATCAATCCGGGTAGGTCTTTACGAGAGCAGGAGATGCTAGATTTAAAACAGTGCGACATTGAGTGACAAGGGACTGATGAGTTTTAATCACAAATTTAAAGTTCTTAAACTATAACTTTTACTCTTCATATAACCATCCTCAGGTTGACTGGTAGAGAATATCCAGTGGTACTAAGTCCGTTTTTTATGAAAGGAGTAGGCAAACAAGCAATTTATTTTATATATGGTAATCATCACTGTTTAGGAACAACTACATCACCAAGGACCATACCATATAATATCGATGCTATGTATTCTGTGTGTGTAGTAATTGCATTTGTGGAGCCATTTCGTCGCTTCTTCTTTTTGATCTACCGTAATGAATCTTTGAGAGAACTATTTTAATACTACTAGTCTATTTGTTTTCTTTAATAAATTGAAGAAAATATGTTCTCCTTGGTCTTCTCCACCAACCCTTCCATCCTTATTTTTTTTAAATAACAGCAATGTCAAGTGTCGTGACAAAAGTTGACAAAGGGATGTTTAGATGGTTCGGGCACATAGAGAGGATGGATGAAACATGACTGGCAAAATAAATTTACATTGCGGATGTGGATGGATGGGTCGGTGGGGAAGACCAAGAAGGACATGCCTTGACCAAATCGCTGATGTTCTCAAAAAGGCCAGGTTAAAAGTACCCTTAACCGAAGAACTTGTATAAAGAGAGTGATGAGTGTGAATGAATCAAGGAAAGTATGCCGAGATCAGATGGAGATCTGTGGTCTCTACCTACCCGCACGGGAAACAGGCGTGATGGAAAAGTAGTGCTTAAAAATTTTTCTATTTGTTATATCTAGTAGGAGCGATGTTTAACCCATATATGGATCCCTAGGTCTTACTGACACTCTTGCTCAAGTCATCTCTCTCCGTATCTTCTAAACAATCTATGAGCATCAGCTCAGTAGAAACAGGCGTGGTCATATGTATGTATTTATTTTATATGTATGTATTTATGTATATATATTTATTTATAATAAAATCCACAGCATAACTTATTGCTAAATTTTTTATAAATAATTGAACGCTTATGGAGCAAATAACGGATTTACATTTTATTATCTTGACTTACAGTAAAAATGTATGAATAAATTTCTGTTTCTTTATTACAGAAAAGAATTTAGAGAAGATGGAGAAGCGAATGACGACATTCGTCCAATACTGGTGTCCTTCTTGGCTGGGGCACACTGGGGAGCCCCCGACGCCCGAGGACTATCTGCGTTACTTGACTGAATCTGATGTATTTTTGTAAGTACAGTTAGTGAATTAACGCTTTCCCTTTTAATTTAACCCTACGGAGCGATTGCTGTGGACCTGTGATCGCTTGTGATCGGAGAGCATTACTGATTAGTTCACACTGAAGTGCGGAATGCTACCAGGTAATTAACAAGAAGTTGTTTCTTGTTCTCTGAATTTCACCATGATATTTGTTATATTCAGTAATATCATCATACTATCTAAAATATACAAATTTATATACATACATATAGACACGCCTGTCTCCCTGTAGGGTTAGACAGAGACTACAGATCTCCATCCGCTACGACTCCGACAAACCCTACTTGCTTCCTTCACACTCATCCATCTTTTCATCCATCCTCCCTCTCACATTCATCAGCACATCCAAAGGCTCGAGTATCATATATATATATACATGATCGATCCCACATATAAACCTACAATCTTTAAATAAATATTTTTTTCAACAGCCCATATATGTCCCACTGCTGGGCATGGGCCTCTCCATTTCTGAAGGAACAGACTTTAACCACCCACGGAATGGCGGGGTTACCAGATTCGGCATAAATATTTGCCTGAGCCTTACAGACATAACATTAAAAACAAAATTAATATATGGCAATACCAACCAGTACTGCTGCGATCTGACTGCTATAACTTGCTGTGACATGTTTGACTACTAAGTAACATAGCCTTATACTTTTGTTAACCTAAAGCTACTTTTAAAAGAGCCTGAAGTGAAGCGTGTCGTTCAAGACCGATCTCAATGGAGAAGCACTTTGGACATCCTCTGCCCCACCTCGGGGACATAGGAGCATGAGAAAAGAAGACTTAAGAGACTTTAGACTTTAGAGGTATACATGCATGTGTGTAATTAATTTTTTTAAGGTACTGCGGCCACGGTGATGGATTTCAGCTGGCGAGCGGTTCCCGTGGCGCTGGTGTGGAGGAAGTGGTGGGGGCCAAGGGGGTCGTGCTGCTCTCGGGGTGCGGCTCCGTGCGGCTGGTGCACCCCCCCGGTAGAGGACCGCCCGCTGCCGCTCATCACCATCTACACGTAGCTGGATGGTGGGTACCACCATTTTTGTTTTGTGGATCGACAGACAGACAGGCAGACATACAGACACACACATATACAGAAACAGACACGTTGCACACAACCACGGAATGATCCATAGAAAAGCCAATGATTGTAAGGTGCCCTTTTTTTTGCAAAGGAGTTTATTTTTTAGACTTTAATTTTAGCATTAAGTTTTTTTTTAAATAAGTGTCTTGAATAAACTTTTCTATTTTCTCTATACATATGTGGACATCATTTTATTTTGATTTGGAGTACTTGATCTATACACTAGCGGTAGAGCCACGCTGCAGACGAATACTTTGCCAAGAATTGCATATTATTTGTCTGTAGCATGAATGGGCCGGCTCGCCCGGGGAAGTACCACACTCACGCAGAAAACCGGCGTCAGAGTGGTAGCTTAGCTACCGTGCTTCGTGCGGTGAGTAGTTAAGTTCCGGAAGACCAACCCCCCTACCCCGTCCCCCTTCTCTCTTACCCTCATACACCATTGTATAATAATTACATGAATACACAAAATTAGTTCATTTGTTGTTGTGCAGTCCAATGGTGGTGGGCATGCTGTGGGAAGTGACAGACCTTGAGGTGGATAAGGTGGTCAGCACGCTGGTGTCACTCTATGTGCCTTCCACGGCACCCATACCCTGGCAGAACGTGGGGAAGAAAGAGTGGAGTCAGGGTTGCTTAGGTGAGTGGCTCTTGGAGCATTACTCTCATCATCATGGTGATTGGGAGTTTTTATTAGATAGATACATACATAAATTATTACAAAATTAACAGTACACATAGATCGAAATGGGCGATGCCTCAGACAAAATCTCCACTCATTGAGCAGAGAACCTGATTCTGCCACCGTCCGACCCTCACGGAGATGCAATGCAGCGCAACTTGAGAAACATAAGTTCCATGTATATACTTGTGATCGACCCCACATATAAACCTACAATCTATAATCAAGCCTTATACACATAAGAATAAAACAATGTGACAATACCTATAATATTGCTTTATATATAGCCTTATATATATTTTTAAACGTAAAGTCACTTTTAAGACACCTTTTTTTATGGCATAGGAAGGCAAACGAGCAGGCGTGTCACCTGATGGAAAGCAACCAACGCCGCTCATAGACATCCGCAGCGCCATAGGCAGTGCGGAAGCGTTGCCGATCTTAAAGGAAAGTGAAATTATGGGAGTGGGAATCGAAGGGGGAGTGGGAGTGGGAATCGGAGGGGGAGTGGGAGTGGGAATCGGAGGGGGAGTGGGAGTGGGAATCGGAGGGGGAGTGGGAAGGGAAGGGTGTTGGGCCTCCGGAACTCAGACCGCTCACCGTACGAAGCGCAGTAGATAAGCTACCACTCAGATGCCGGTTTTCTGCGGGAGTGTGGTACTTCCCCGGGCGAGCCGGCCCATTCATGCTACAGACAAATAATAAGCCATTCTTGACAAAATATTCGTCTGCAGCGCGGCTCTACCACTAGAAACCTTAAAGTGACTTTATATTTTACAGCCGCCAAAAAACCGGCGTGTGAATGGTTTAATGCTTGCCTATCGCGCTTCGTACGGAGAGCGGCCGGATAACAAATACTGCAATAATCCACAAACTATTTTTCAGACACGAGCGTGGAGGCGAAATCTCGTTTGGTTGGGGAGCGTGATCTACTCCTTGCCATTTCTCGCGCCCGGGAAGCCTCGAGCATCATCATGATCGGCAGTAGCGTGGTGGCAAGGGGTATACCCACCAGAATTGTGGAGGACAAGGTTCGCTTCTTTATGCTTCTTTATTCCAGTTCATCAATTACAACGCGACAAATATTATTTATATTTGGGGGATGTTGTTTACAAGGGATGGAAAATGTGACGGTGACATTGAAAGGGGGGTGTAAGCTGGTGGAAAGTGGTCCTTGTAACAGAAAGTACCCCAAAGAAGAGCGATGAAAGAGTATTGTATTGAGGAAGATTTTAAGAGTATTATATATATACATTAAGGTGTCCACAATTGCATTACGAACATTTCATAATGTATAAGGCTTTTATTACTTCTTATTCTAAGAGTGTCTGTCCGACTAAGGTTGGCAGCTAATTCAGCACAACTTTCCCTCTTCTTTCGCTAGGTGCTATTCCGGCCTACTCCCTGATATAACGTAGCCAAAACTTCCATCTTTCACCAACTTGTTTTTTGGACGTGATTTTTCTCATCATCATCAATTGCAACAGTTTTTGCCTGTCATGTCTCATGGATATGCCCCAAATGGAAGTCTTTTCTACCTTTGATATCTGCAAAAGATCATTGCAAGTTTCTGCTTGACTTATCGAAGACCCACTTTTGTAGTCCACTCAATAGCAAGGACCCATCTATATCCCCATATTTTGAACGCTGTCATTCGTTTTATGAGGTCCTCTTTAAGCGTCCAAGCCTTACGTCCGTACATACATACATATGTATGTTTGTACGGACGTAAGGTCGTCACGTGTGTCTCCTGTCGAGATAGGCAGAGACCACAGATCTCCATCTGCTACGATCTCAGCACACTTTCCTTGCTTCCTCCACACTCATCACTCTCTCGATGCAAGTTCTCCGGTTGAGGGTACTTTAGACTTGATCTAAAAACTTCGTCAATTTGGTCAATGTATATTTTCATTGATCTTCCCCTATCCATCTATCCACATTCACAACACAACCAGTTTTTTACCATTCTTCTTCCAAAGTTGTGCTGAATAGGCTGCCAACCTTCGCAAGTCGGAGAGGCACTCTTAGAAGAAAAGTCTTCCATCCTTCCTCTCTGTTCTCATATAGAATAGAATACATAGACTATTTTTTATTGCAGATGCCTTTAATTTTGTATTTAATTTTATTTCTCAGAGAACGAGTTGATACTGGAGAGATGGCCCGGAGACAAATCTGTGATTCAAACGATGGACTGTACAAAACAACTTACATAGTGCTTATTGAAAGTGAAATGTTTTATTTCTTAAAGTGAATCGTTAGCCAAAGAACAATGGGATCCGTCTATCATACCCTGATGCATCATAAATTGTGGACATACAACGCTAGGAGTGCAGAAGATATGTGGCCTGCTTCCATGAAAGAATAAAGACTGAGAGGGGGGATGGAAATCCACTAGGGAATCAAAGTCATTGACATAGTTCATTGAGTTAGATAGATAGATAAATAGATAACTTGTATATTCAAAGCACAACACAAACAACATCAAAAGTATCAATCAAACTAAAAATTAAGCTAAAAATTAGAGTAAAGCACTACACTAATTTTCGGAATAACTTAAAATAATTTTTTTTTTATAGGATAAGGAGGCAAACGAGTAAGCGTGTCACCTGATCGAAAAGAATCAACGCCGCCCGTAGACATCCACAGCGCCACGGACAGTGCGGAAGTGTTGCCGTCCTTTAAGGAAAGTGTCGTTATGGGAAACTCGGCCGCTCACCGTGCGAAGCGCGGTAGCTAAGCCACCACTCAGACGCCGGTTTTCTGCGGGAGTGTGGTACTTCCCCGGGCGAGTCGGCCCATTCATGCTACAGGCAAATATATCATTCTTGACGCATTCGTCTGCAGCGTAGGCCTTGGCTCTCAGCTTCAATCCTGTAGTTGGTTAACTACAGGATCGTTACGATCTCGGGACGGTCGGCACGTGGGTGACTAAGCTCCTCTAGCCACGAATCCTTTACTTTAAGACCTCTGAAATTGCAATATATTGCCCTTTCTGTTGTTTTCCTTCCTTAATAGAAGTTGGGACGCCAAAACGGTTTACTCTCTCACATACACTGAGTGTATGCATTCTTTTCATATACTAACGTACATATATATCGTCACGCCTGTCTCCCGTAGGTGGTAGGCGGAGACCACAGATCTCCATCCGCTACGATCCCGGCCCAACTCCCTTGCTTCCTCCACACTCGCCTATCCTTTCTCTCACATTCATCGTAGCGAAACGTCTCTCTGTAAGTCGCTTTTCGCCCCCGTGGGAATCAGGACGTGACGGGTGGCGAACCACGTCGCCGTCATTTTTTTTAAAAAACGGCTTTATTAAAATTCGTGATATTGAATCTCACGAGCCGCAAGGGAGGATGGAGATCAGCCCCTGCGGAGCCCCGCATGCTGAGGTAATGTACCATAGTAATCTAGTCATAAAGCTAGTTAGGCCACTCGACTGCTCTGTTCACAGTTTGAATATGAAGGATCTACAACACTGGCAAACCCATGTATGAACAGACTGGCTTACAACCTTGTATAAAGTATGTCCGATGGCAGAATTAGACCATGAGCTTCTTTGTGATTTCTTCCCTAGCAAATTAATAAGCCGTTTCGGCGATGTCTCCTAGCCACCCAGGTCGCCGGATCTCACCCCTATTTTTCCGTGGGGGTGCCTCAAAAGTAAAGTCTATAAATACAAACCCAACGACATTCTAAGCATCAAAAGACGGCATCCCGATGTCATTAAATACTTCAGCGGCACAGAATTTAGACGGAGTGATTTTAAGAAATAAAAACCACAATTCTCTTCTCCGTTTTTTTTTATATATTCACGCCTATCCCCCGCAGGGGTTGGCAGAGAACACAGAGCTCCATCCGCTGCGATTCATCGCAGCGAAACGGCTCGTCATCGGTCGCTTTTCACCCTCGTGAGAATCAGGACGTGACGGGTGGCGAACCACGTCGCCGTCATTTTTCGACAAATTAGGTATATTAAATTCGTCTTTAGTGAATCCCACAAGCCGCATGGGAGGATGGAGGTCAGCCCCAGCAGAGCCCTGCATACTGAGGTAAGACACCATAGTCCCCGGAGGAGCCCGACCCCGAGACGATCGGCACGCTTACGACTAGGCTCGCCCCTAGCCACGCATCCATTGGCACGGCAGACCGTGGATTGGCGGAGAGGAAGAGAAAGGATAGAGAAGAAAGGAAGGGGCAGGAAAGGAAAATGTGGATTGGGGGGGTTACCTGACTCGGAATAAACATTTAAAAATCCATATAAATATTTATTCCAATGCCCGATCGAATCCGCGACCATTGACTCCGCGGGCGGAGGGCCCCGCCACTGAGCCAATCGGTCGTCCTTCTCCGTATCTCCTCCGTATACGTTATTAAATTTTATTTATATCATTTGTGGTTTTTTTTAATTAATGTTTGAAAATCTAATTGACGACCAATTGGCTCGGATCGGAATAAATATATCTATGGAATACAAATATTTATTTCGAGTCTGGCAACCCCGTCATTCCGCATTGGACAAGCGTGGTGGCGTCCGTTCCTCCAGAAATGGAGAGGCCCGTGCTCAGCAGTGGGATATATATGAGCTGTTAAAAAAAACTCAATTCCGTCACCAGACACCACATATACTATCGGCGATAATAGTAGATTTTTTGTGGCCCGCGTTGCAAACGATGGGTGCAGAGAGAGATAGGAAGCTTCAATACTTTTCTTTTACTCTTCTCTTCTTAAACCTTTAAGTGCTGCCCTTGGTTTTTTAGATATCCCATTGGTGGTTGTGATTTTATTTTAAAGAGGGTGTCTCTTTGAAAAAAAACATTGCTTCCAGTTGTATTGTAACAATAAAACGATCTGAGTATTTGGTTTGCATTTTATTTGTGACTAAAATATGAACAAATATACAAATAAAATGTTTAGTAGTACAGTTTTCGCTGCTTTTATTCATACTGTGTATTGATTGATATGTTGCTAACTTCGTATTTGACATAATATAATACATTTACAGCCAAGTCTCTTCTTAACGGGCCGATGGTCTAAATCATGATTAAATAAAATAAATGCGTGTATCATATTATAAAAAGCTAGAGGGTTGTCTTCTATAAAACGGTTAAGGCATAAATGACTTGAATTTTATTTATTAGACGCTTACTTATAGTTGGTTGTTGACTTATTAATTCACTTGACAATTATACAGATTTTTCCCGCCAACTAACATCAATGCTGTTGTTTTAATTTCATTTTTATAATCTTATATAATTGTCATTTATATTGTTTAATTGTAGTGACGTATTATACAATAAAGTTCGTTTAAGTTAAGGCACATAAATTGAGTGATATGAAATAAATGCGTATCGTTATTTTTTAACTTACTACTAATACTGCAAAAGGCCTTAGTAGTTTTTGGTAGAATGGCCACCATTTTATCAAGACTTAACGTGACAAACTGATTTGTCATTTCAAGATACTTGATACGGGCTTAATAGTTATAACTAATTGCCTTTAAAGAAAAGGCAACTAAATATTTTTGAAGACGACTGTTAAAAAAGGAGTTGGATTAATTAGCATTCAAATAAAAGCAATCCGGTACTGACGTATGTTCAAGCGTGAGCTGGCACAGTATGTGGTGGTCTCGGGGAGGGGGGAGCGCGTCGTGGCCGCCTCGAAGGGGGAGGGGTGCGCTCCTTGCTTTCCGCGTAGCGCTGAGCACACTGTCGGAATAAATATAAAATAAATAAAAAACATTTTATTCCTTGACTTAAAAACAATTTACATAACTATAAAGCTCAAGTCCGACCGCATATGGAATACTGTTCTCATCTCTGGGCCAGAGCACCCCAATATCAGCTTCTTTCTTTTGACTGCATACAACGTCGTGCCGTTCGAGTCATCGATGACTGGGATCTCACCCAATGGCTTGAGGCATTGCGGAGGGATATCTCATCTCTCAGCATTTTTTATCGTTTTTTCCACGGGGAGTGCTCCGAGAAAATCGTTCGGAATAATCCCTGCCGCTAAATTCCACTACCGTACAGCTCACTTCATTTCACGCGTGGTGGCACGCTATGGAACCAGCTGCCTTCGGTGGTATTTTTTGAAACGATACGACATTGGAACCTTCAAAAAAAGCTTCCTCATATCTTAAAGGCCGGCTATGCAACTGTGGTGCCTATGGGCAGTCGCAAATGTTTATGGGCGGCGTAAATTGCTTTTCACCAGGTGATACGCTTGCTCGTTTGCCTTTTTATCCTATAAAAAAAGATTAGATCAAATCATGCCATGATATACATAGCGATTGGTGTACTTTATGCAATATTTCACTTGGTAATGATCGCATTTAAGATAATTACGTCGTGACCAAGGACCTACCTAAACTTAAAAATACAAACTCACCTCGTCTACCTTGATCAAGTCGACCATTTCGATGATCTTCTTCTCCAAACTCTTGATGTAGAGGCGTGCGTTACCCATGTTGATGTCAAGTGACTTACCCAACAGCTTCAACAGTGGCAACGATTCGCAGTCTGAACTCCTGGACATGTGGAAGATTCATTTATCAAACAAAAACTAAATAGTAAAGTGCTGAACAGATTTACATCCTGTATGAGCGTACATATTTGTATAGTATAAGATTATTTAATGTCCATTTCTCTCAGAAATCGCGAGGCCACACCATATCCACAGTTTATCCGCTTTCGCGTTTTGTTTATCCGCTTTAGCAACCATGGTTGCCAAAATTGTGGCTCAACTTTGATTTCTGATGAACCGCGGTTGCCAACAATCCACGTTTCGATTTTTCGCGATTAAAATGAAACGAATAAAGCGCTAAACCAATCGAATGTCACTCAACCGGCGTGCACCCATCGATAGGTACGACGTGCAGCGGCTTTGACGCGAAACAAAAGTCATGACACGATCGTACTAATCTCTCACCATTGAAATTGGACTTTGTTCCAAGACCTATGTATTGTAGTGATACATTGATAAATGTACCACTAATGCAATACAACTTTTTAAATTCGTTATTTAAAATTTGAAATAAAAAATAAATTTTCTATTTAAACAAAAGTTTATTAGTTCGAATGACGTCTGAATAGACATTTCACCCGACCGGCATAAGTAATTGAATTTATTATATATTAAGATATATACCCATACTACAAAGTCTGAAGACCAAAGTCTTTAACCAGCGCGTCCTGCCCGTACTCTCTTACGGTGCCGAGACGTGGACACTGACAGTCCGTCTCCTCGCCAAGCTCAAAGTCGCTCAGAGGGCTATGGAAAGAGCTATGTTCGGGGTTTCTCTGGTGGACAGAATTCGAAATGAAGAAATTCGCCGGAGAACCAGAGTCACCGACATTGCTCTTCAAGTTAGCAGACTGAAGTGGCAATGGGCTGGACACGTTTGTCGCAGAACGGACAATCGTTGGAGTAGACGAGTGCTGGAGTGGAGACCGCGACTCGGCAAACGTAGTTTGGGACGCCCTCCTGCTAGATGGAGCGACGATCTGCGCAAGGCGGCTGGCAGAGACTGGATGCGTGTAGCCGAAGATCGGGCTAGGTGGCGCGCTTGGGTGAGGCCTATGTCCAGCAGTGGACTGCCGCGGGCTGATATTGAAGATATAAAATGTGAACTGTAAAAAAAAGTATCAATAAGATATTACATAAATGTAGGATGAAACGCAAGAGTAAATTAATTTGACTTTGATGAATATATATATATATATATATATATATATATATATATATATATATATATATATATATATATATTCACTGCAGAGCCCTGCATGCTGAGGTAAGGCCATAGTACCCGGGGGAGCCCGATCCCGGGACAGTCACGTTTGCAAATAGGCTCACCCCTAGCCACGCATCCATTGGCACGGCAGACCGTGGATTGGCGGATTGGGGGGGTTACCAGACTCGGAATAAATATTTATAAATCCTAAATATTTATTCCGATGCGGGGATCGAACCCGCGACCATTGACTCCGCGGGCGGCAGGCCCCGCCACTGAGCCAATCGGTCGTCAATATATACAGTACTATAGACATTGTAGTGCAAATGGTACTACAAGTTAATGATAAATTCATTGAGGATTTTCTCACACTGCAAGAGTGTGGACTCGTTGTAGCAGTGTGCTCATGGCTTCGTCACTCTTGCGCAGCGTGTCCCGGGCGGCTGCTGAGGCCTCGCGTTTCTGCTCCAGGCTGCAGCGCAACGACTCGATGCTGTCCCGCTGTTTGTACATCTTCGCTTCATGCTTGGCACGCTCCTCGTCTGCAGTATTCCAACGATAGTAGTACAAAAAGGAACGCCATTAGTAGATAGATATATTCTTTATTGTACACCAAAAACAAAGTTATGCAGTTATTGATTGTAATATTCATATACAAATGGGGGTCTTATGGCTAATAGCGATTTTTTCCACACAACCGTAGAATACAATGTTAAAAAGATAGCTTGATGTAGGTTGGTGATACATACATACATATGCACACACATTCACACACGGTACTTTGTACCGTGAAAGACCACCTGTACTATGAAAGATTGGTCAAACAAATTGGTATGATGAGCAGGCATTTTTAATATTGAGTTTTCAGATATATTCTCAAACACCTCGAATGTGAGTCATTGAGAAATTATTTTCGAGTCATCATTTTCAGAAAAAGTTGAGCAAGTGAATGAGTGTGTATATTTGGGGTCATTATTTATAAGACATCATAAAAGGTGACATTGAAAGGCGAGTAAAAGCTGGTAATCAGGTTAATGGAGTCCTGCACTGCTTTATGAAAAGTCAGAATATGTCTAAAAGGCCTGACTGGCGGTTCATCGGCAAGTATTTATTCCGACTCTAAAATACGGTAGTGAATATTGGGTTTGGCAGAAGATTCATGAAAGCAGACTGAATGCGGTGGAAATGAGAGCATTAAGATGTATGTGTGGTGTAACTTTGAATGATAGAATAAGGAATAAAATTATAATAGAGTAAAAGATGGTGTCGTGCCAAAAGTTGAGACAGGGATGCTTAGATGGTTTGGGCACATAGAGAGGATGGATGAAAGACGACTCAGAAAATAAATTTACGTTGCGGATGTGGATGGAAAGGGTCGATAGGGAAAGACCAAGGAAAACATACTTTGACCAAATTGCTGAAGCTCTCAACAAAGACCAAATCAAAAGTACCCTTAAACGGCGAGCTTGAATGAAGAGAGTGATGAGTGTGGATGAAGCAAAGAAAGTGTGCCGAGATCGTAGCAAATGGAAATCTGTGGTATCTGCCTTCTTACTTAATTGCCGAAGGTTTTAAGAAAGGCCAGGTCAAGAGTACCCTTAACGCCTGTCTCTCCTATGAGTAGGCAGAGACTCAGTCTCTTCATACTAGCTTGCCGCTTAATACTACTATACGGTACTTTTGATTGGGCCTTTCTTGAGAACTTCAGCAATTTGGTCAAGATATGTTCTCCCTTTTCCTACCGACCCTTCCATCCACACCAATTTTTAACTTACCTATATTATCTTTAACTATCCTTACGCTGTCGTTCAAGTTCTTAAGCTCCGTGTTGATTTCATTCACGTAGTTAAAAAGTGCGTAGTTCTCTTCTTCGCGGCGAGTGAACTCCTGGATTAAGCGTTCCAGGTCAGTTTCACCTGTGTACTCCTGGAATAGAATAAGATAATTTCCACTAATAACTACTCTAGGTGGATTTTATTCATATAATGAAAAGCTTTTCAGTCTTTATAAAAATGATCAATGTATTATAATATTGGAAGAGCAACGTATTGTAGTAATACATTGATACATGTTGAAGCAATATAAATAAAACCTTTCTTATTATATTGCTTCTTTTAACATTCTTATTTTTAAAATATAAAATAAAAAAAAATATTTTTTTTAAAACGATAAGATTCAATCGACTGACGTCTTTCGAATAAGAGAAGAGACACCTCTGCTCCCATAAGAAATTAATATTGATAAAGTGTGAATATAGAATAGGCAGTGCGGATGCGTTGCCGGCCTTTCAGGAAAGTGTCATTATTGAAGTTGGAGTGGGAGGGTGAGGGGAAGGGGGCGGGGGGGTTGGGCCTCCGGAACTCAGCCGCTCACCGTATAAAGCGCGTTAGCTAAGCTACCACTCAGCGCCGGTTTTCTGCGGGAGTGTGGTACTTCCTCGGGCGAGCCAGCCCATTCATGCTACAGACAAATATTATGCCATTCTTGACAACGTATTTATCTGCAGCGTGGCTCTATAATGTGTGTTGTTCGAATACGGTTTTATTTGAGAAGCCCCGTTAAGTCCAGGCCGCCGTGCTAGTATGTTGATGCTACAGTGCCTTGATACACACTTGATACATACATATCGTCACGCCCGTTTCCCGTAGGGGTAGGCAGAGATCACAAATCTCTATTTGCTACGATCTCGGCATACCTCCATTTCTTCCTCTACACTCATTATTCTCCTTATGCAAACTCGTCGGTTAAGGGTACTCTTGACCTGGCCTTTCCTAAAAACTTCGGCAATTTGGTCAAGGTAAGTTCTCCTTCGACCCTTACCGACCCTTCCATCCACATATGCTCACACCATTTAAGCATCCCTTTCTCAACCTTTGTCACGATACCTTCTTTTACTCCACATCGCTCTCTTATATCTTCTCTGTACCTTGATGGCGTCCAGTATGTAGATGTAGTTGTTGTAGGCCCGCGTCTCCTGTTCCTGGCGCTCCTCGCGACGCGCAGCCGCCCGCCCATCAGCAGCGGTGAGCCTCACGGTGCCCTTGGTACGGAGAAACTGCTCTAACTTCGTGCTGTGCTCCAATTGCCTTTGTAATTCGCGTACTTCCTAGAAGTACAAAGGAAATATCATTAATTCTAAACATTCAAAAATTCTATCACACTATCTAACGTCCATACATATAAGGACACAAGTGAGCATCGTCTTCTGATTTAGAACGACTCGTCCATGAGTTGCGGTCGCTAGCTCTTAAACTTAAAAAGACAATTTTCACATTTATTTTACTCCTATATAATTCCCTTTATCCCGCTTTTAAACATTTTTATTTATTCTTTCACTCACGTTATAAAATGCATCTTTCTCTCTCTTTCATATTTGCGTCCTGTTAATTAATGAAGCTG
Organism: Baronia brevicornis; assembly: GCA_031353405.1. Classification (NCBI taxonomy): domain Eukaryota; kingdom Metazoa; phylum Arthropoda; class Insecta; order Lepidoptera; family Papilionidae; genus Baronia; species Baronia brevicornis. The sequence continues at coordinate 904,060 of JASFAT010002449.1, forward strand.
TCGCCTTTGTATCACAGCCCATACACGTCCCACTGCTAAGCACTGGCCTCCACATATCTGGAGGAACGTACATTATCCACAATGCTTCCAAGGCCGATTGCCAAGGCACCCAGACACTAAGTAAATATCTGTAGGCAATAAATTTATTTATCCTGATGAGGGAATTGAACTCTCGCAAGCGACTAGTTAGGTTGTCAATTGGTAAAACTGCCTAATATTTTTTTAATATTAATACGAAGATTTGTGACATGAGCGGGCATTGAAACTTTTAAATTGACTATACGTTGAAAATAACGCAAAAAAAAATATTTCAAAGATTGCATTTGGCTGAAGACTTAGAAGCCAATACAATATTTAATAGAAAAAAAAACTGGGACTAAGGACCCTCCAACTTACATCAGTGACGTTGTGTTTTTATTTGATTTAAGTAATCTTATGTTATTATTACTTTAGTTATATTGTTTAATTTGACGTATTATACAAATAGTTCGATTAAGGTGTATAAGTGGAAAGTCTGGAGGTGTTGGGATGTTGCACACGTGGCTGCAGTGGTTGCGAGGCAAGTTTGAAACTATTTTGTTTTCCGAACTAACTAACTAACGTAGGTTTTAATATGTTAATGTAATTTTGCTTTTAAAATTAAAAATTTTAAAATCGCAAATTAATTTAATATAAAATAAAATGTAGAATTAAATTGTCTCATTACTGTTTTAAAATTATTATAGACATATATTATTATTCTCAAATTTGTAATGGTTTATTAATGTATTATATTTTAATGTTATTTTTTTAAATGTAAAATATATTTTTATAAAAATTTGTAGTTTTACTAACACTAGATTATAAGAAAGATTGTTACTAACGATATATGGGCTAGTCCTGAAATGAAGTTTTATTATAAGTAGAGTGATATGAAATAAATGACGATACTTCACACTGGCATAATACTTATAACTACTGTCTTATACACAGGTCTACCGTAGTTATGAAGCCCAATTGGCAAGTAGTGCGAGATTAGTACGATCGTGTCATGACTTTTGCCGTAACGCCGCTGTACGTGACCACTATCGATGCACGCACGCCGGTTGAGTGACAAGCGACTGTAGGCGGCTCATTCGATTGGTTAATCGCTTTATTCGTTTAATTATAATTGGTTATATTGAAAAGCACAAAAGAGACAGAAAGCTATTCTTTCTTCGTTACACAGCACACCCATCTATCGTCATGCCTCTGGCGGCCGTAAATTGAAAAGAATAACACAACTATTAAGTCTACGAACCCCCGCTACTGTTGATGCAAAACCTGAGTATATTGCCATAAAAGAAAAAGAAATATTTTTTCTGTAGATAACACATTCACTACAGTCATTCATCATTCATTTAGTCATTCATCCTGTCTGTTTATTTGTCTATGGATCCTATCATTCGTTTCGGCACTTTTAGTCGATTAATTTTAATTCGTCATTGAGGTTATCCGGACATTCGATTCGACAATCTTAATCTGATGTCGATCGCTTTGTTACGAGTAAACTTCTAAATTGCATGGATTATTCTGAGGAATTCCAAATAAATTATATAATACATGAATATATACTGTGGATAATAAATAATATACTTCTGTCTTGAGTATCCGTATCCGTTAAATGCCTATTGCTGGTTAATAATGGGGTATTATTAACCAGCAATAGGCATTTATCAGATCTCATCTACATATAGATATTTATCAATCTAAGTTTCTGATCTAGTCGTCATATTTGGAAAGCAATCTATAGCAGTTCACTGTAGAACATAGGCTTCTTCCAAGTGAGAAGGAATTGCCTGTAAAAACGCTAGACCGTCGAATTACAGACCATAGAGCCCAAAATTAATTTCAGTGATTATACCAGACAGTCAAGTTTTCTCGTCGCCCATACCACAAAGTCTGAAGACAAAAGTCTTCAACCAGTGCGTCCTGCCCGTACTCTCTTACGGTGCCGAAACGTGGACACTGACAGTACGTCTCCTTGACAAGCTCAAAGTCGCTCAGAGGGCTATGCTCGGAGTTTCTCTGGTGGATAGAATTCGAAATGAAGAAATTCGCCGGAGAACCAGAGTCACCGACATAGCTATTCAAGTTTGTCGGAGAAAATTGTTGCTGAAAAATGCTGGAGTGGAGACCGCGACTCGGTAAACGTAGTGTGGGACGCCCCCCCTGCTAGATGGAGCGACGATCTGCGCAAGGCAGCTGGCAGACACTACATGCGTGTAGCTGAAGATCGACCTAGGTGGCGCGCCATGTGTGAGGCCTATGTCCAGCTGTGGGCTGCCGCGGGCTGATATTGATATTGATACCAGACAGTGCTTCCTATAGTCAATGGCCGCCTTCTCCTTGAGCGCGTCGAGTTTGGCGCACCATTCTTCACGCTGCTCGTAAGTGGAAATGGCTTGCTCCACTAGCTCCAATATCTGCGCCTTGCCATCCATCAGCCGCTTGATTTGGTTCTTCCACGTTGTGTTAAAGAATTGACTGCAATTAAGGGAGAGCTTTTGAATTTTTTCAAGTCAACTTTAAAGACATATCGACGCATAAAGCAAAAATGTAGAAAACCGCAAAATGAAAACACTACCAAAAAATCTTTTAAGATTTATGAAAAAGCTATATCTGATCACTCAAAACAGTCATTTTCGACGCTGTGTGTGCGATTTTCGGCTTGAATAGCGGCCATGTTGTATTCAGTCATATTTGATTTTTTTCACAACCACACCTTTATCCCCTCAACATATTTTGTTCGAGAACCGTTCTCCTAAGTTTTACCGATCGGGCGTGCCGTGGAAAGTTTCTCGAGTACGATGAAGTTCCTCAGCTTCATTAAGCATTTTTCCAGTCATCTGTTACATATAAAACTGTCGATACATCTACCGTACTTGGTGCTACTGGACTTAGACTACGCTTTAAAATTTTCGGCCGACAATTTTTTTTCGAGATAGGCCAAAAATTTTGCACCCCGTAGTAGAAGCCTTGAGTTCCCACACATTAAATTAAAAAAAAAAATATAATAACAATATAAATAAATAATAACAATAAAAAAAATAAAATGTTCGAGCACCACCCCGCTATCGCCTTTCATTTTCGCGTGCCATTGAATAATGCGTTGTATGAAAAATGAGAAGGAAGGCTCGAGGCGAGGCGGAAGGCCGAATTTCAAATATGTCGAAATGTTTATCAGGCCCACAAACCCTACGATGCTGACTTTTAGCGATATATATTAATTAATGACGAATTGAGTTTTGTACGGCTGCCATCTTGTTTTTTCGCTATTTTGTTTTTTTTTGTTCTCCCCTCCACGTAAGTATTTGCACTTTTAACCATTTTTTGTACGGTAACGACCTGCGTAGGTATTACGGTTCGGGCAGGCCTTTGAACAATTTTTACCAGATTCAGGTCTTTAAGGTTTGAATATAAATCCTTTGCCTCAAGCCCTATCCGAACATTTCCGAAGAACAACAATTTTTTTTATGCGATGGGAAGACAAACGAGCAGACGTCTCACCTGATGGAAAGCAATCAACGCCGCCCATAGATTTCCGCAGAGGCATAAGCAGTGCGGATGTGTTGCCGACCTTTAAAGAAAATGTCATTATTTGAATGGGAGTGGGAGGGGGGAGGGTGTTGGGTCTCCGGAAATCGGTCGCTCACTGTACGAAGCGCGGTAGCTAAACTACCACTCAAACGCCGGTTTAGTCTGGTACTTCCCCGTGCGAACCGGCCCATTCATGCTACAGACAAATATCATGCCATTCTTGGCAAATTATTCGTCTGTAGCGTGGCTCTAGCACTATTAATGATCACCCTCCATCTCTTACAGTTTCCCAAATAACATGTCAGTGAGTGGTAATGCAGTTTTATATACTATTGAATTGAGAAAAACGACATATAAGAGAGTCTATTATTAAAGATTAAAAAGAAATTCGAAGTACCTACCGGTCTCGAAGTAAACGGTCGATTTCTAGACGCATCTTGTAATTGTCGCTGTTGACGGCGTTGAACTTCTTCATCGCGGTGTCCAGGCGGTTCTTCAGCTGGACTATGATGCTCTGGTTGCTTAGGGTGTTCGTGTAATCCTAAATGCAAATACAAACAAAAATTATAGAACGTCTGAAAGAAACTAAACGAGATGCCGAAGACTAATTTTTTTTTAAATTTATTTATAGATTATCAAGATTTATTATCTTATATCTATACGAGTATATAGCTATACATATATAAATAAATAGTTTTAAGCTATAGGGGAGAAGTTGTCATGTTGGGCTTAGTTCGATTTAATAGTACAATGCGGAACACATAGATGGCGCTGTTACACATAGTAACAGTTTCAAATTATTATTTTGCTTGTGGACCCCACCCCGCTCGCTCAGTATGGAGCAGAGCGGATTGGCACAATATGGAGCGGCCGCCAGCTTGCTCACCAGTTTGCTCCATAAGCTCGTCGCAATGATGGAGTCCGGCATTAACTTTAACACGGCGATTATTTGGCACAACTTATTTGGCCCTACCTTGTTCATCGGGTTTGAAGATGAGGGGGTTGGCCAGATACACAACGCCTAAAAGCCGCTAGAAACGGCGGCGCAAAGACCGGGAGGCGGTCGCCTCCCGAGCATAGGTCCGAGTTGTGGGTTTCAACCCCGAGGCTCGCTCCTACACCCCTACAGGGTGTAGATGTCCCCGCTTTTGTCGTGGAACAAACGTTACCTACCTTCTCAAGTCCCGTCCCCTTAGACTTCAATCCCTTGATCTCCTTCTGAACTTGCTTCAATAAAAAGTCCAATTCATTGATTGTTCCCCTGTGTTCTTTCACCTCCGCTGAAAACTTCTCGTATTCCTTCAGCAACGTGATAAGTTTTTCTCGGGTCTTAGCGTTCTCTAAAATATTCGATGTACTGTTTGTAAGCTGTAAAATTATGCAAATTATGAACCTGTGTCACCTGATGGCATATTACATGATGAACAGTTACCCATGGAGACTTGTTATACCAGGAGGAACTGCAGGTGAAATGGTCGCAAGTTCGATTTCTGCATCAGGACATATATTTGTTTGGCTTACAGATATTTATTCTGAGTTTATCAGGTCAGCAGAAAAGACCTCACGGCAGACCCAGAAAGCGTTGGAAGGATTGCACCTAGGAATAAAACCTGACTATCCTAAGGGAAAAAACCAAATGGAAACGCGTTGCCCTGAATAGAGATGATTGGAGAAGAATTGTGGAAGAGGCCAAGGCTAAGGCTCACACCCGATTGTAGCGCCAAAGGAAGAAGAAGATGTATGTCTATAATAATACTCAGAAAACATGAACTCCTAGTATGGGGCTATGAGTATACATAGTTATATATTACATTTCTGGGGGAACGAACAATAACTCACCGTGCTTGTCCAATGAGAATGTGACGAGGTAACCAGACTCGGAATAAATATCTCTTGGCTATACCATGTAAGGTTCGAACCCACGACCATTGGCGTCACAGGTGGAAGTCCTGTCACTGAGCCAATTGGTCGTCAATATATAATGTCAGTCAGCTTATATAAAATGCTTATTCTGTTTTATACCTTAAGTTCCAACATTATGTTGTCAAGCTCTGCGCTCAGTGCTCTTATCATATTCCTCTGAACCCTGAGCGTCGGCTGTGCTCCACTCATCACTGTCGCGCGGTCTATCTCCATTACCCGAAACTAAATAAAGAATTAGGTTATCAAACATAAGATATAATTAAAAATCAATAACTTTTACGAAGAAGAGAGGTGCGGGTTTTGTTTTTTTAAAAATATTTCGTGCTAATATTGATAATCACGCTAGGCACACTCTAATCACAGTATTCTGTGCCACTCGCCGAAATAATGTCGGGATGCCGTTAACCTAATATGTCATAGGTTCCCAAAGGGAGCGGTACCGCCCCCTAGTGATCGCTGGAGGTTTTTATGGTCAGGCCCGGACTTAAGGCGTTTGGACCTAATCAGGCCCCGCACTTAAACGCTCAGCGTATTACCCTCAAAATCAACGAAATTTAAAGCGAAAGTTTTTCGAAATTCAAAGCGAATTGCTTCTGACGGTAAAGGATAGATTATTTATAATCTATTGAAATAATTAAAAATAAATTTGAATAATTAAATTATTGAAATTATTAAAAATAAATTTATTTTAAGTTCAGTGAATCATAAGATAGGAAAAATTCTAAAATATATATAGAATTTGTATTCTATTTAAATATTTTATATTAGAGGGCCCTGAAAAAAAATTGGATCTGGATCTGTTTATGGTAGCGGGTCCAAAGGCAAATGGGGCGTTATGAAATGCCACGAATGAAAAATTGTACTAGTGATAGATCTACGCTGCAGACGAACACTTTGTCAAGAATGACATAATATTTGTCTATACCATGAATGGGCCGGCTCGCCCGGGGAAGTACCACACTCCCGCAGAAAACCGGCGTCTGAGTGAAAGCTTAGCTACCGCGCTTTGTACGGTGAGTGGTCTGAGTTGCGGAGGCCCAACACCCTCCCCTTCCCACTTCCACTCCCCCTCGCACTCCCACACCCATAATTTCACTTTCCTTTGAGGTCGGCAACGCTCCCTATGGCGTTGCGGATGTCAATGGGCGGCGTTGGTTGCTTTCCAACAGGTGACACGCCTGCTCGTTTGCCTTCCTATGCCATAAAAAATAATTATCTATGTTTTAAAGGGGGTATAGTCCAGAAAATGTTGGGAGCCTACATATTTTATTATAAGATTGCTCGATATTTTCTTATAATGCTAATATGGTCATCGGGATATAGAATAAAGGATAAAGAAGAAGGAATGTTGGCCGACCGATTGGCTCAGTGGCGGGACCCTCCGCCCGCGGAGTCAATGGTCGCGGGTTCGATTCCCGCATCGGAATAATTATTTATATGGATTTATAAATGTTTATTCCGAGTCTGGTAACCCCCCCAATTTGCATTTCCTTTCCTGCTCTTTCCTTTCCTCTCTATCCTTTCCCTCCTCTCCGCCAATCCACGGTCTGCCGTGCCAATGGATGCGTGGCTAGGGCCGAGCCTAGTCGTAATCGTGCCGATCGTCCCGGGGTCGGGCTCCCCCGGGGACTATGGTGCCTTACCTCAGCATGCAGGGCTCTGCTGAGGTTGACCTCCATCCTCCCTTGCGGCTCGTGGGATTCACTAAGACGAATTTAATATACCTAATTTTTCGAAAATGACGGCGACGTGGCTCGCCATGGGTCACGTCCTGATTCTCACGAGGGCGAAAAGCGACCAATGACGAGCCGTTTCGCTGCGATGAATGGAAGCGGATGGAGCTCTGTGGTCTCTGCCAACCCCTGCGGGGGATAGGCGTGAATATATATATATATATATATATATATATATATATATATATATATATATATATATATATATATATATATATATATATATATATATAAAATGTTAGTATTACAATCAAATATATAAGATAATCGATAATCTTCTTACCTGTCTTTGCAACTTCGATAATTCATCTTCAGCAATCTTCTCCATCTCCATGTCGTCGTTGGTGACAGACATTTTTGATTTCTTCTCTAAAAAAAACCACACAATAAAACCTGACACTAAAAATATTATAAACGCGTTACAGAATAAGACTAAAAGCGACAAGCTATGAATGTCATCGTTTGGTTAAATAAAACAATATTGGCGCTGATGCCAGGTCTTGTTACATCAATATAATATCCTCGCAACGTAGACTAATAGATGTCTGCATTTGCATTAAAGGTCATTATAAAGGTCATTGCATAATATCTAAAATTTCCATATTAAAACTACGGGTCCATAGTAAAAATATATGACAGAAAACGCCTAAATTACTTAAAACATCGATAGTTCAATTGTTAATGATTGCGCTTTTGATGCAGGGTCTTTAATTTGATTCCGAAATAAGACTATTGACGTCATCATTTTTAGAACCTAGAACAAGTACTATTTATTACCTTATTTGGAATGATTATTAATGGAGTCAGGCGTTACTTTGTGGAAATCCATCACTATATGGACACTCAAACGTTTTACTTGGCTATTGTCGCGGATCTTAACTAAGTAAAAATTTTGAGTGTCCATTTAGTTGGAATGATTTGATTCGAAGATGTTAATGCTGGTAGCCCATCGGCTTTAACAGCTTTATCGAATACTGGGTCCCGCAGACTCGGAGCCCGTGGGCAAGTAAAATGTATTTGGGAATCTGAGCAAATCCCTGATTCCATCGGCTCGACGCCGTGTCGGAGGTACTGTAGCGTTCTTCAAAACGATATTAATTTAGTCTTGCGTTTCATTGTACATTCATATAATATCTTATACTTTGTTAACAATTTACATATATATATATATATATATATATATATATATATATATATATATATATATATATATATATATATATATATATATATATATATATATCCAAAAGACATCAGTGGAACTAATATTTTTGTTTTATAACAATTTATTTCTTTTTCATTTTAAATTTGAATATTACGAATGTAACAAAAACTAATGTAATATAAAAGGTTTTAACGCAATAGTGATACATTTATGAATGTACCACTACGGTACTATAGCGTACCTGCCGTACTGCTTACGGCGACACTCGGGATCTTTAGGGGGTTCTTCAAATAAAATTCTTCAAAACGATATTAATTTATTCTTCTTCTTTCAAATTATATGTACATTTATATTATATTTCACACTTTATTATAACTTTATAAATATTATTGATTTGTACTAAGAAAGCCGATATGTTACATTCGAGACGTCAGTCGATTGAATGCTTTTTGTTTTATATCACATTTTATTTCTTTTTCATTTTGAATTTTTTAACGCCTATCCCACGCAGGGGTTGGCAGAGACCACAGAGCTTCATCCGCTACCATTCATCGCAGCGAGACGGCTCTCCATTGGTCGCTTCTCGCCCTCGTGAGAATCAGGACGTGACGGGTGGCGAGCCACGTCGCCGTCATTTTCAACAAATTAGGTATATTAAAATTCGTCTTAGCGAATCCCACGAGCCGCAAGGGAGGATGGAGGTCAGCCCTAGCAGAGCCCCGCATGCTGAGATAAGGTACTGTAGTACCCGGAGGAGCCCGATTCCGGGATGGTCGGCACACTTGCGACTGAGCTCGTCCCTAGCCACGCGTTCATTGGCACGGCAGACCGTGGATTGACGGAGAAGAAGGGAACAGGATAGAGAATAAAGGAAAGGTGAAAATGCAGATTGGGGGGTTACCAGACTTGGAATAAATATTTATAAATCCATAAATACATTTAATCCGATGCGGAGATCGAACCCGCGACAATAGACTCCGCAGGCGGAGGTCGTCGCGCGCGCGGACGCGGTCATGAATAGATTAAGAAATCTATTAATATAAAATAGCTAATCATGTTTAAAAAAAATAAATTCAATCAAAAAAAACCTTGTATAAAATTAAATTACCAATATTACAAGCAAATTTACGCGGCCCGTTTCTTTAATGCTAATTTTAATTCTAAAAAATATCTTCTATAAATCCAACGTCGTATTGGAATAGAAAAATATAACGTGTCTTATTGGGCAATTAGTTTATATAATCTGTTACAATGGAAAAATCCTTAATAGGATGTTGTGGAAATCGATGGATGTATTATTATTTATTATTGAGAAATAACTCATTGCATAAAAATAGTCAAGGTTTTTTTAGGTTTAATTTGGCTGATTTTTATTGGATCGCAATGAGATCATTTCCTAGTCTACAATAATAAAAATAAATGTTTCGACATTTTGATCTCTCCGGCCACTCTCCGGTATCACCTTGATGGATTATACTATAACTATCCTTTTCTGGCACGCGGCGTTTGTAATTACCTGAAGTGACTTTTTCACTCATGCACACGTGTTGTGTCAAAGACTAAACTTGTGTAAGGGTATGTAGAGCCATGGGAGCGTGAATCGACGGACACTTCGTATGAAGAACCACATCCTCGTAGCATATTTTCAAGTTGTAGCTTTTTTCAATTACTTTATGGAATCAAGCGTTACTTTGCGGAAATCCATCATAAATATGGACAGTCTAACTTACTTTGTTAAGATCCGCGACCACAAATCAGAATCACATAGCAATGGTCATCAACGTTGACGACGTAAAACACACAATATCACTTTTCACTACAAACACAACGCGTTTCGCTTCGATACGACGCATCCTCAGGTGTTCTGTGAACTTGAATTTACGAAATTTTGTGTTGGAGGATATGCTGACAGCCGTTTCTCGGTGAGTAATTCTCCATACACTTTTCCGAAAACACAAAATATTATTTATTTTTATTTGCGTTCGCGGATCTTAATAAAGTAAATTTGACTATCCATCTGCACTTTTCCGTATTACCACGTTTCGTACGGTGGTTGCAGGGATCCAGAGGTACAATTCCTTCCTCATTTCCCTCACATTAAATCCTCTTTCCCCTTATTCACATCTTTATTCTAAGATAAGCAATGCATCTGCCTTTAGTGTTATGAATTTCCATGAGCGACGCTGATTTCTTCCCTTTACGTAACCCACTTACGTACTAGCTAACTAGCTTATATAGCTTAATTATCTTGTAACATTAAATAAAATATTTTTTAAATAGATAGAATAACAGACGAATATAGAGATTATTATCGAAGGATGTGTTGTAAAACTCATTTTGCATTCATATCAAGGTGCTAATTTATTAATAGATTTCTGAAAAACTATTTCTTTTAAACCTAATTGCCCGTCTTTGAGTGCTATAATCTATGACGCGTATACCTCGCTCTACCTCGGAGGCTTTACAACAGTTTGTTGTGTCCGAGCCGTCGTCGAGGTAACAACTGTCTCGAAGCGGTCGCGCCGCGAGTGCAAACACGTTCGTGTCAGTGTAGTGCCAGTGACTCGGAAATGTTGCTCTTGTGAAATTTTACAGATTTTTATGATGGCATTAAAAAAGGATTTCGACATACCAACGAACATTTTCAAAAACGTCAAACTACCTAAAACCGCCAAAATACAACAGGCCCTAGAGAAGTTATTCAAGAAGAACAACTACACCAAAATAGTGCAAAGTTAAACAAATTTCGCTTAAGATAACTCTCGCTAGATTAAATGGCCGGTGAATTTGGTGCAAAAATTAGTAGAATTAGTAGTAAAAGCTCCGATTTCACCGAGACCACACCACCAGATCGCACATCACCTAATTTCATAACAGAAGAGACACAGTTCGTAGGAAGGGGATATAGGCGAAGTTTGACTCCGCGGGGAGTAAAAAATAGAAGTAGGAGTGTTAGCGCTAGTAGAGTTACTCCGTCAGTTCTCAGCTTGTCTGACGAGCATTTTTACGAGGACTTAGAAGATTACGTTAAAGAAATGTCGGCTAATAGACATGCCATGGCTGGAGCTGCCGAGCAAGACGTATGGAGTCAATTGCAGCAGAAGGAATCGGATTTACTTCTGGCTGCGGAATTAGGGAAAGCGTTGCTGGATAAGAATGAAGAGTTGAAGAAGGAACAGGAACGTATCGCGGAGGAATACTCCAAGAAACTTGAGGTAAGTAACTATGTTGCAACAAAGAAATTCAGGCTTCCGCTCACGATTGTATGCGATTGTTGTTGGAAATAAAACTCTAATTGTACAATGGCAAGCGTTAAATTTGCTATTATCATTGTTCAATTAATCTGTTGTAATTGTCTACCAGGTTTCTTACTTATTGTTAGAACTCGATTGTGTTCTTTTGTTTAATAGGTTTTAATTAAAGGCAATTAATTCGTTATTAATTCTTTACGCCATTAGATTCTCTAAATTTGACGTGCTGTTATTAATGTCAAACTGTTTCTGGTGGCTAAAATCTATATTGTTAATTTGTAATATTATTTGTGGTAAATTCATACACATTTAGTAATTTTTATTGTTCACCACAAATCGTTCTATTAATTATAATGGCATATAATTTTTTTACTTTTCCTATTATGCATCGTTTTATTTTATATCGTAATTTTTTTAGTCTGTGTAGATAGTCGCTTCGTATGACACCTATAAGTCAAAATGAGACGGGAAACTATTTTATGCCTTAAAAAAAGCCGCTTGATTCAAGTAGTACTGGCAACTAAAAAAAAAAATGAGGTTTCGCAGTGTGAACTCTCACACATTTTACTTTTTATATATTATACACAAAAGAATTATGGCGCGAGTTTACAAGCGTCGTTTACCCTTTATTTTATATTATATTAATATATTTTAATTTATTATTGTTGTAAAATTTCTATCGTTATATTTATATTGTGTATTCCTGATAGCGTTATGGTCAGTATTAATTCAAATAAAAGGCTGAATTATAGTGAATTTACATTAATGCGTGTATGACATTTTACTTGACTTCCATAGTTCATAACAATTTTTAGTAGAACGGCCATCATATTATCGGAAAAGTAAAGTGCCTTGCCTTACCTTGTCGAAATACTTGATAATAATTTTATTCTATACTTGTATAATAAAACGATTTGTCTTCAATCTAGACGAACACGAAAAATGAATTTAATTTCAAAGCTAACGCCTGGTCTCGAATACGGCAGCTCTTGGATTATATATAGAATAATAAATAGAATAATAGAATTTTTGCATTGGGATCAGTGTAGTATTAATAAAAAAAAAACTTTACCCTTGTGTGAGCGTATAAAAAAGGAAATAATTTATTTCATAGCACTAAAGCCCTAGATTTTTCTTTTCTTTGATGACAATTAATAATAACTATTATGCCAGGGTTAGGTAAAATACAATACTATCAAATCTCTTGAAGTGTAACTAGTCAGCTTGTCACGTTACGTCTTGATAAAATGATAACTTTTTTCAGTCAACTTTAAAAGTAACGATACATGCATTTATTTCATATCACTTCACTTATACACCTTGGTCAAACTATATTGTATAATACGCCACAATAGTTAAACAATATAACTGATAATAATATATGATTATGAAAATGAAATAAAAACACAACGTCACTGATGTAAGATGGCGGGAAAAGTCCAAGTCCTAGATTTATTTCATGATATTAAAGGCACATTAAAAAAAATTGCTTTAAAAATTCTCTGCCAATAATTATAATTTAATATACTCTTGCTTCTCACACTAATGTGTGAGCGTGTACACACAACATATAACATACACACACATATATAATGTCCTTGATTAACCAACGAATCTGTATACGAGTAAATTTTATTCATACTTAAAACTTTAATTCGTATTTTTTTTTTTTTTTTATGGGATAGGAGGGCAAACGAGCAAGCGTGTCGCCTGATGGAAAGCAATCAACGCCGCCCACGGGCAACCGCGACACCGCAGGAGTCGCGGAAGCGTTGCCGGCCTTTTAGGTATGTATAGGCTTGTTTTTTGAAGGTTCCAATGTCGTAACGGTTCGGAAAGACCGCCGAGGGTAACTGATTCCACAAACTGGTGGTGCGTGGAAAGAAGTTACGAGCGAAACGCACCGTAGTAGATCGCCACTCATCCAGGTGGTGGGGATGAAATTTTTCTTTACGGCGAGTTGTGCGGTTGTGGAATTCCGCGGCGGGAATTATTCCAAACAATTCCTCGGAGCACTCCCCATGATAAAGGCGGTAAAAAATGCTGAGAGATGAGACATCTCTCCGCAGCGCTAGAGAATCAAGCCGATCGGTGAGATCTTGGTCATCGACGATTCGGATCGCACGACTTTGAATGCGATCAAAAGGAAGAAGTTGATACTGGGGAGCCCCGGCCCAGAGGTGAGAACAGTATTCCATGTGTGGCCTGACTTGTGCCTTGTATAGTTGGAGGCAATGGCCAGATGTGAAATATTGTCTCGCTCTACTGAGCACACCCAGCTTTTTCGAGGCCAGCTTGGCCTTTTCTTCCAGATGGCCGCGGAACTGGACATCATGCGATATGTCAACTCCAAGAATTCCGATATATGGCTTAAGATTGAGGGGAGTGTCTCCAAAGCGAGGAGCTACGACAAATTTTGTATTTGGCTCTAGAAGTCTTTTCATAAGTTTCAGCATGTGATATGCTATGGAATTTGTATTAAATAAATAAATAAACTTTCTATGTATAAAACACAGCATGAATGTTCAAAAGTTTAAATAGATACTCATTTGAATAAGTTCGTTGGGATATATCAGTTTGAATTCGAAATACTACCAACAGCGCCATCTACTTCGCGGCTTGGGTTCCTAAGTTTTATTTTACACGTAGTGTCTCATATGATTTTGTTTATTATTGCGTATTATATAGAACCTATCGTTTTATAATCGGGCTTTATACTAATTATATTCCGTGTGCAAATTTTCTATATTTTTTACAGTTTTTAATACGTGCCACATTTTTACCAAATTTCGAGTTTATGATCTTCAAGTCTAAAATTATTCAAATGCCCATACCGTGTTCACATAAATATAGACATTCTTACGTCTTGCGTAGGTGATAAATATTATATGACGGAGACTTCCAACATGCTAATAACTAAGATGGAATAGAAAATACAAAGATTGCCGACTGAACATATAAAAAGGAAACGATTGTTTAAACTTGTCAAATCCCGTTACAGCTTGCTTTTTAAATTGTTGATTTATTATCAGTGTTAGCATAAATGAAATACATTTGTAGAGATGTTGCGAAGTCTCCAACGGGGTTTTCAAGCTAATCTGTTCTATATACTTTTAGGCGTGAAACCGATTGGCTCAGTGGCGAGGCCCTCCGCCCGCGGAGTCAATGGTCGCGGGTTCGATTCCCGCATCGGAATAAATATTTATATGGATTTTTAAATGTTTATTCCGAGTCTGGTAACCCCCCAATCCACATTTCCTTTCCTGCCCCTTCCTTTCTTCTCTATCCTTTCCCTTCCTCTCCGCCAATCCACGGTCTGCCGTGCCAATGGATGCGTGGCTAGGGGCGAGCCTAGTCGTAAGCGTGCCGATCGTCCCGGGGTCGGGCTCCCCCGGGGACTATGGTGCCTTACCTCAGCATGCAGGGCTCTGCTGAGGCTGACCTCCATCCTCCCTTGCGGCTCGTGGGATTCACTAAAGACGAATTTAATATACCTAATTTGTCGAGAAATGACGGCGACGTGGTTCGCCACCCGTCACGTCCTGATTCTCACGAGGGCGAAAAGCGACCAATGACGAGCCGTTTCGCTGCGATGAATGGCAGTGAATGGAGCTCGTGGTCTCTGCCAACCCCTGCGGGGGATAGGCGTGAATATATATATAAAAAAAAAAAAAGTTGGTTCATATTGATTAGATAATTGTGTTTAACCTCTTCAGGGACGATTTTTTTTTAAGTGAGAAAACATTGATAAAAATTTTCTTTTTATTACGAGTTATTCACCTTATATCTATAACAATTCAGTAAGATAAGAAAATAACAGTAAATAGTAATTTTTACAAAAAAACAGATAATGTCCTCATATGTGGCCATTTAGCGTAATTTCTCTTGAAAAAACTAAAATAAAAAAATAAGGTACTAACTAAAATAAAAAAAACGTACACACATGTGCCAATGTCCCTGAAGAGGTTAATTTATTTAGACAATGAAACTGGCAACAAGAAAAAAAAAACAAAATACAAATAAAAAAGAAAAGAGATTTTCATAGCTGCCAGTTACATTTTGAATAACATTCATCGTCTTTCTAAAGTCTGTTAGTGTTTCTACGTTTCGTTTTTGTTATCGGATTGTAGCAATATATTTTCACTTACAAATTAGTTTCTTAAATTTTATATCGTGTGCGGATATCGTAATGAGAGACGAGATGTTCGTTCAAGTTCCAGTGTCAATCATTTTAATCTATCGCAATATTTTGTCAACATTTTATCACATTGATAAAAAGATAAATGTTTTGTGGAGTTGAAGATACGCTGGAAAATGTAGGTGTTGATAACAAATGTACTGATATGATAATATAGAATTATATGCAGTTACAACTATTATGCCAGTGTCAAGTAAAATACATTAATATCCATCTCTTTAAATGTAACTAGTCAGCTTATCACGTTACGTCTTGATAAAATGGTGGCTGTTCTACCAAAACCTTTCATGGGTTTTTTCATTTAACTTAAAAAGTTACGATACACGCATTTATTTCATATCACTTCACTTATACGCCTTAATCGAAATATTGTATAATACCCCACATTTTAGTACATGGTTCCTTTTTTTATGGTATAGGAAGGCGAACGAGCAGGCGTGTCTCCTGATGGAAATCAATGAACGCCGCCCAAAGACATCCGTAGTGCCATAGGCATTGATAGAAGAGTTGCTTTTTGCCTTGCTGTTTTTCAATGTTCTGTCTTTCCTCTTCTGTAAATTATAGATTTTTATTGAGCATAACAGAACATTCATCAATAAACAAAGTAATAAAAGAGTTGATTGTATCATTATAATAATATTGTATAATATGTATGTATATTATCACGCCTGTTTCCCGTAGGGGTAGGCAGAGACCTGTGATTTCTGTCTACCCCTACAGTCAAAAAAGAAAATTTTTATTTTATTTACTTTTTATTAAATAATTACAATTAATATAAATATTAAAGAATCTCCCATAAAAAACTAAAATTAATTAATTAAATTCAATTAATGAATCAATATTTGAAAAATCCGTATTAACATCAAGTATTAAAACACAAATTTAAAAAATATATTTGAACTTAAGGAGCTGAATAGAAAAGTATTTTATTAATGATAGTAAATTGGAACAAGATATATAAATATATTATATATGTATAGGGAGAGTAGTAGATGGGAATTTAAAAACTTTATTTTTAAAATTTCATGCCACAATTAGGCAATATTGCACCACATTTATTGAAAATACAATGAAAATTATTAAAAAAGTCTATAATAGTGTACAATCATAATACACGTGCCTATTTCTCAACAATTCTATTAGTTCCAGCACATAAACGTTTGGAATCCAATGGCTATGCGCCTCTAGATAAGCCAATTACGACGATATCACGTATTTTAGAAATAATACAGAGATGACGCATCCAGCATCATAAGCACACTTGTATATGACGCCATGTGAATTTTCGATCGCAGTGAGCCAATCTCTAATTATTTTTATTATCTGTAATTTAACCCTTATAAGTCGTAAGTCACCTCTCACGTGACAACAGTACTTTGTCGCCGCGGTCGTAGGTCACGTGGGAGGTGACAAGACATGTTGAAACTCGCTCTGTGTGAAATGCAGGCACTATTGCCTTATTAGTTAAACATCCGTAACAGAGCAATTGACATCTCCAGATATATATCATTGCCTTTTTTTAATTATTTCTTAATATATTGAGCCTAAAAATGAATAACCAATATAGCTGACAATACATAATTAGGTTATGAAAAATAAATAAAAACAATGTCACTGATGTAAAGTGGCGGGAAAAGTCCTCTCTTCTTGTTATTATTTCATTTAAGTTACTTTAAAAACGTCTTATAAAATGCACATCTAAACGTCTAACTATAAAACATCATAAACTGGAAAGTTCAACAAATCGGTTATAAGCACATTTAAGATCTGAACTATCCGTTACTTACCGTGAATCATAACGACCTACTCGAGAACAAAGAGTGGATTGGGTTTGTGGGTTTTATTGTGCTTTTAGTGCCAGTCTCTATGTTGATAATTACCTTAAGTGTGAACGGTTCGGTTCTCTGAGGGCGGTTTCCTGGTAGTTTATTATTATTCACTAATAATGTAAGTATACATTTATTATGACCTTTTCAAGCCACGCTAATTAATAAAATAAGGTGATTACAGTGTAGTTTTCTTTTCTTTGATGGCAATTAGTTATAACTATTATGCCAGTGTCAAGTAAAATACAATAATATCAAATCTCTTGGAATGTAACTAGTCAGCGTATCGCGATACGTCTTGATAAAATGGTGGCTGTTCTACCAAAAATGTCTATGGACTTCAGCAGTCGACTTAAAAAGTCGCGATAGACGCATTTATTTCATATAATTCCACTTATACACCTTAATAGAACTATATTGTATAATACGCCACAATTAAACGATATAACTGATAATAAAAATATATAAAATATAAAAATGAAATAAAAACACAACGTCACTGATGTAAGTTGGCGGGAAAAATCCTACAGTGTAGTTGACTTTGTCAATTTTGGTAACCATAGTGAGGTGCTAGACGATTTGCCTACGGTCGTTTCTCGATAAGAATTAAATTTTTAATTCCCTATATACTTCGAGAGCACTTTGTTATTTTTCTTATTTGTGTTCGCGGATACTTAAAATATATCGATTAAATTACACGTTCCATAAAAAGCTATATATATTATATATTGATTAAATTAATATCTTTAATTGCTCACCTGTACAGATTCTCGATAAACGTGAGTAATCTTATGTAAACAATATAGATAACAATATCTACATTTTATCTCTTCTGATCAAATACTAACTTTTTTTTTCAATTACAATTATAATTATATTAATTTTTACCCATAAATTCGACTATAGACTCGTACATTTTTTTATGCTTGAAAGCAACAAATATATATTTTTTAATCAAGCATTACCTTTAATGGAAACAAAAACGATTATTAATCTTTTCCCCGTCGGACGCCATTTGCAAAATTCTTAAATGTCACGTGACCTAATTGAATCCGTAATACGCACGCCGCACCGGGAACGAAGTGAAACGTACCTCGGTTAACACAGCTCTTAACGTTCAAATATGAGAGCTAAGCAAAGTTAAGCAAGCTGAAGTAGGTTAGGACTTTTCCCGCCAATTTATAACACTGATTTTTTTTTATTTAATTTTCATAATCTTATGTTATTATCTGTTATATTGTTTCATTGTGGTAGCGTATCATACAATTCACTATTCGAATAAGGCGTATAAGTGGAATGATATGATATAAATGCGTGTATCGTGACTTTTTAAGTTTACTGCAAAAATTTATAGAAGGTTTTGGTAGAATGCCCACCATTTTATCAAGACGTAACGTGACAAGCTGAGTAGTAAATTTAAAGTATTTGATGTTATTGTATTTTACTTGTTAATGGCTGGCATAATAGTTACAGCTTATTGCCATCGAAGAAAAAAGTAGGTTCACATTACGAACTATGCCCAAATGAGCGAATAGTAAATTTTTACTTGTGGTAATCAATCTTCAACCCCGCGAGGGGTGCCATTTCGGTTCGATGGCATAGTTTATGGTGTGAACCGATGTATGACGTAGTATTAATATGAGCGAAATTAAACGCTTTGTTCCGTGTTGCCTGCATTTAAGGGTCATCCATAATTTACGTTACACGTTAAGGGAGAGGAACGTGGTCAAAAAAGTGTGAAATCGAGTAACAAGAGAGGAGAGTCTTAACTCTATGTCATCACATCACAAGTTTACAGTGCTATAACTCTATACTCCATGTATGGGGGGGGGGGGGAGTCTCCAAAATCATCAAATTTATGTGACGTAATTTATGGGTTGGCACGTTAAGGTTAACATTTTTTTATGAAACAAAGGCTATAACGGTTGATTTAATATTGTTTTTATTTACGGATTAGAAGGATTCAAAGTGGAGAATCTGTACTTATAAGTTATTTTTCAAATGAAAAATCAAAAATATTTTGCACTGACATCCCTTTTTTATTTTATGAGTATATCCTTCAATTTCTTTGTGACCTCATAACGGAAGGCCTTCATGCTTAGTGATCACACATTGGCTGTTCATATCTTTCGTACCAGAACCTACATACACCCTGACGTAAATGCAAAAAAACAAATTACTATACATATTTAATATATCTACGATATGCAATATGATATTGGTAAGAGTATTACATTATACTGTTTCTTTCTTTGACTATTAGCTATCTATAACTATTATATTTTGCCAATGTCAATTAAAATATAAAAATGTCAAATATCTTGAAATGTAATAATAACTCAGCTTGTTACATTACATCTTGATAAAATGGCGGCCATTCTACCAGAAGCTTCTATGGACTTTTATAGTCAACTTAAAAACACACGTATTTATTTCATATCACTTAACTTATACGTCTGAATCGAACTATAGTGTACAGAATGCCACCATAATTAAACGATATAACTGATAATAACATAAGATTATAAAAATGAAAAATAAAAACTCAACGTCACTGATGTAAGTTGGCGGGTCCTTAGTCCTAGTTTTTTTTTTTCATTAAATATTGTAATAGCTTTTAAGTCTTCAGCCATATGGAATCTTTAAAATATTTATTTTTTGGATTATTTTCAACGTATAGTCAATTTAAAAGTTTCAATACCGCTCATGTTTTACCAATTTAAAACCTAATTGGTCACTTTCGGGGGTTCAGTTCCTTCATCAGGATAAATAAATTTATTGCCTACAGATGTTTACTCAGTGTCTGGGTGCCGTGGCAATCCGCCTTGGAAGCGTTGTGAATGTACATTCCTTTCAGATATGGGGAAGCCAGTGCTCAACAGTGGGACGTGTATGGGCTGTGGTATAAAGGCGACAGCTTCACTGATTTACAGGACGCAAATATGAAAGAGAGAGAAAGATGTATTTTATAATGTGAGTAGAAGAATAACTAGAAAAGTTTCACAGATAATGCTTCGGCGAGATAGATTAAGGGAATTGTATAGGAGTAAAATAAATGGGAAATAGAAATAATTATGTCGAAAACAAATGTTTCATTTTACATAAATTGGCAATTTTTTTTTATTTTATTAGTAAAACTAGAGCGTCCGAAACTTGTTTACGCCGGCGCGATTGGCGGGCAACGCATAAATTGATACCAGGTTTCGTGACCCTTCGCGAGGACCGGTTGGGTAGCGGTTGCGTTTGCAGTGGTAGGTGGTCGTTGACCGTGGCTTGTGTGCACAATAGTTCGTAAACAATTCCGTGTATCGGCAGTTAAACGTTTCCTGTACGGAATCGATTATACTGTGAAACATACTAAAATGCAAATAAAACAAAACGCGCTTTTTTTAACCGCAGCGTTTTAAAAAAGCTAGTAACTAACACCATTTCATCCAGATACTGTACTATGAAAACACACAATCACTTCATAATTAAGCCTCACAATACCATGACAGAAACAATCTTCCATGTTACCCCGTGACACATAAGAAGAAAGAAAAAATGGTGGGAGAATGCTAACCTACAATTCTTTACAGTATACCCAACGGCAATATGTGACCTCCTTGTATTTCGGTCATTAGACCTGTAGTTTTCTAGTAATTGCATATATTTTAAACACTAAATATAATTCACTCTGTGCCATTCTGACAGTCACTTGATAAGTGATTACGGTACCTGGCTTTAGAATCGAAGAATCTATAATAGTTTCGGATTCCAATCAAAATTTAAATTTATGTCACACTGAGTGTGAAATAAATTTAAATTTTGATTGGACACACACTGAAAAATTCACACCTATACACACTTATACCACACATAAGCACCATTGGTGATTTGTAATACCATTTTATATTTGCAAACATTCGGTTTTTTTTCGTATAATATTATTAATAATACTAAAGTCCATTATTTGTATAACAATTTAAAGTATGTATTTACAATATCTATATAGCATGTTTGTTAAATTTTTAATTGTCAATGACCGATCTCTCATCGAATATAGGCCTCCTCCAATCTTAGTGGAGAGCCCCGCTGCAGACGAATGCTTTGTCAAAAATGACATATTATTTGTCTGTGGTTTGAATGGGTCGGCTCCCGCACTATACCCGCAGAAAACCGGCATATATATATATATATATATATATATATATATATATATATATATATATATATATATATATATATATATATATATATATATATATATATATATATATATATATATATATATATATATATTATAATTTTACAGCTATGTACACTACCAGGAAAAAGTTTCAGCCATGTTTTCTGTTTATATAATTTTAGTATTATTAGTAAATCAAACCTCTTTGGCTGTACTGAATGTAACTGGCTGGTTTTAATACCATTAAATGTCACATTCTGAAGATGTAATACAATAATAAAAAAAACTAGTTCCCGCCATTTTTCAATTGTTTTTCAAGCAAGGAAAATGATCGTATGCGACGAAGAAATTCGGTACATTTTAAAGTTTTATTACGAAAACGGTAAAAATGCGACGAACGCCGCAAATAAAATTTGTGCGGTTTACGGACCTAATGCGGTATCAATAAGAGTAGCACAAATGTGGTTCAAGCGTTTCAAGTCTGGAAATTTTAGTGTGAAAGATGAGGTTGGCTCTGGACGCCCTGTCACAGATAAAATCAGTGCCATCTTTGAGAAAGTGGAGCAAACTATCATTTCTGACCTCTACTGACAGCAACTGATGAGGTTAAAAAAAGCTATTGAGAAAAGCCGGCCGGAGGTGGTGAATAAGAAGGCCGTGGTGTTTTTTGAGAGAGAGAGAGATTGAGAGAGCTTGGCTGGGATGTGGTGATGCATCCTCCGTATAGCCCTGACCTTGCTCCATCAGATTTCCACCTGTTTCGGTCATTGCAGAACTCTTTAGGAAGCATAAAGCTAACCTCAAAAGAAAACTGTGAACACTACCTCTACACTGTCACCTGTCAGATTTTTTTAATCAAAAACCTCAAAGTTTCTGCAGGAATGGGATCACGGCACTACCCACAAGATGGCAACAAGTCATCGATCAAAACGGCACATACATATTATAAATAAATAAAAAATTATTCCTAAACAAAAATATTTTCCTTTGTATGAACAATACGAAAATACTTTTGCCCCGACCTAATATATATATATATATATATATATATATATATATATATATATATATATATATATATTAGGTGTATAAATAAGTTTCCGCAGTTTTTTATAAAAAATTAGGAATTTATTGTAAAGGAAAAGTACATTACGTTTTATTCAAAGTATTTTCCATCATTTGCCACTACTTTTCCCCATCTTTCTGGCAACATTCGGATACCCCGTCGAAAAAACTCTTCATCTTTTGACGCTATCCACAAATCTACCCAATTTTTGGTGTCTTCATATGATGTGAAGCGCTGCTCAGACAGACCATGTGCCATCGACCGGAACAGGTGATAATCAGAAGGGGCTAAGTCTGGTGAATACGGCGGGTGGGGTAAAACTTCCCAGTTGAGTGTTTCCAAGTATGTTTTTACCGGCGCCGCAACATGTGGACGAGCATTATCGTGTAAAAGAATAATTTTGTCGTGTCTGGAGTAGTAATGGGCGCGTTTTTCCTTAAGTGCCCGACTCAATCTCATCAATTGTGTTCGGTAGAGAGCTCCAGTAATGGTTTCGCTTGGTTTCAGCAATTCATAATACACGACACCAAGCTGATCCCACCAAATACACAGCATGAGTTTTTTTCCATGAATATTCGGCTTAGCTGTCGATGTTGATGGTTCGCCGGGCTTAACCCATGACTTTCTCTTCTTTGGATTATCGTAGTGAATCCATTTTTCGTCACCAGTGACTATACGATGCAAAAAACTCTTTTTTTTATTCCTGGCAAGCAGCATTTCACTCATGCATAATCGGCGTTCAACGTCTCTCGGCTTTAGTTCATATGGAACCCAATTTCCTTGTTTTTAAATCATTCCTAACGATTTTAAACGATTTGAAATTGCTTGTTGAGTCACTTGTAGAGTAAGTGCAAGTTCTTTTTGCGTTTGGGACGAATCTTCCTCCAATAGTACTTCTAATTCCATGTCTTCGTACACTTTCGGCCTTCCACTGCGTTCTTTGTCTTTAACGTCAAACTCACCGTTCTTAAACTTTTGAAACCATTCCTGACAACTTCTCTCACTTAAAGCAGCTTCACCATATGCTTCTAGAAGCAATCGATGCGCCTCAGCTGCAGATTTTTTCACATTAAAGAAGTAAATCAAAAGTTCCCGCAAATGATGCTTATTCGGAATAAAACTTGACATTTTTGCACGAAAAAAATTACGTGATGCTGATACGGAATCACTAGTACTTTAAGGTTATGGTGTTGCCAGATGACTAAACTTGGGATATTACGTTTTACATCTGACAATTTCTCCATAACCTTCTGGTGGGGCCATCTTTTGACAAACCGCGGAAACTTATTTGTACACCTAATATATATATATATATATATATATATATATATATATATATATATATATATATATATATATATATATATATATATATATATATATATATATGTGTGTGTGTGTGTGTGTGTGTGTATATATAAGTAATTTTTGTATAATATCGGCTCGGATCGGATCGGCGATGCATAGAATTTAAAATCGCGGCCGAATAAAGGCATGCCGGCGCGCCGGATTCGATCGGCAAGCCCGACAAGGCCGCGGCCTCAATCCCAATATTCGGCAGCCGCTCTCACTTCACACCGTCCAAACTGTAACGGCGGCAGTCCAATGAATGGTGCATCCATTCACTGAGAAGTATATTTCTTTCCATATATTGTATATTACAAAAGGCTCTTATTGAAAAACCAACTAAAAAGGTTGCCATTCTTTTACTTGAGAACTTGAGCTAAACAACAAAAAATTAACAATTCATATATATTTTGAGGTTACTTACTGTTCTCACATACAAAAATTAGAGTGATCAGATTATATTTGTATACGTATCGACGCAAAAAAGCAAAATTAAGCATTACGACCACAGTCGAAAAAACTTAACATTTCTCAATAACATTGTATCATTGAAAAAATGTAATTTAAGAGTGGTAGAGACTCGTTGCAGATGAATACTTTGTCAAGAATGGCATAATATTTGTCTGTAGCATGAATTGACCGGCTCGCCCGGGGAAGTACCACACTCCCACAGAAAACCGGCGTCCGGTTAACGGCTGCGTTCCGGTAGGCCAACACCCTCCCCCCTCCCATTCCCACTCCCATGATGACACTTTCCTTAAAGGTAGGCAACGCTTCCGTACTGCCTATGGCGCTACGGATGTCTATGGGCGGCGTTGATTACTTTCCATCAGGTCACACGCCTGAACGCCGTCTGCTGTTTGCCTTCCTATATCATAAAAAAAAATTGATCACTTAAAATCAGTCAGTTTCAACGCTGTGCAAAATTTTCTGTTGGTCGTAGAGCTATGAGACTCGGCCCATTCGACGCAGTAATTATTCCTGATCCGAATATGCAACAAAACTATTTTTCACATCTGTGCGATTTACAGCGTTTTCGATTTTTTTTGCGTCGATATACATATACGTATATCGAGGCAAAAAAGCGAACTGTCTGATTAGTTTTAGTTACCCGTAAATCCACTTCTCCCAGTAGAAAACACACATTTTTACTTTTCTGTTTTTGTTTGCTTGTCGCGGATCTTAGCTAAGTAAAAGTTCTGATTGTCCGCATAATAATGGATTAACGCAAAGTAACGCTTGACTCCATTAATCATATTTATTTACATATAATGGCTAAGAATATCGGTATAACAGCATATATATATATATATATATATATATATATATATATATATATATATTTAAATAAATCGATGGGAGCTTTATTAAAATGGGTGCCATAACGGGTTTTAAAAAGATAAATGTCGTGGCTCCATTTCATTCAACAAACCATCGACCAATTTAATGGATGTTTAATATTTATTATCATTGAGATACCGCAAATTCAAGCGAAATATGACCACAAACCAACTCTACAAATTCCCGTCAAAAATGCCGCTAGTTGGATATTGAACAGGTATCTTTCCCAAGGTATTGTCTGCCACTTTCGAAGTACTATGTATCTGGATGAGTGGCGATCCAGTACGGTACGTTCTTGTAGAAACTTCTTTCCGCGCACCACTACCCTGTGGGACCAGCTACCATCAGCGGTGTTCACGGACCAATACGACTTTGGAACCTTCAAAAAACAAGCTTACACTTTTCTTAAAGCCTGACAACGATTCTGCAATGCCTATTGCTCTGTGGATATATATGGGCGGTGTTGATTGCTTTCCATCAGGAGATATGCCTCCTCGTATAAGCCATAAAAAATATAGATTTGGTGTTCTTGGATGTCTTCGCGTCATATCTAGATGTGGCCCTGTCCTTATCTTAAGTTGGATCAGTAACTTAAACCCAACTTTCTGTTGACGGGAGAACTTTTCGTGGCTGTATTTAAAGAAAACGGATATTGAATACAATCCTATTGTAGTGGTAAGATACCTGCCTCTTCTATCATTTTTTTTTACAACCCATATATGTCCCACTGCTGGACACGGGCCTCCACATTTCTGGGGGAACGGACAATAGTGCGGAGTGGTATGGTTACCAGACTCACTAATATTTGCGGGCTCTACATACATATATAGTAATCTCATTAACTATGACAAATTCTAATAATAGATTTATTATAATTTGTTAAAAATGACGGCGATGTAGTTCGTCACGTCCTGATTCCCACGAGGAGGAGAAGCGATTAACGGAGAGCCGTTTGGCTACGTGAGAGGTAGGATGGAGGAAAAGGTGGATGAGTGTGGAGGAAGCAAGGAAGGTGTGCCGGGATCGTAGCGGATGGAGATGTTTGGTATCTGCCTACCCCTACGGGAAACAGGCGTGACGATATGTATGTATATTATATTAATCCCGATGCGGGATTCGAACACGCGACCATTGACTCAAGTAGCAGCCCAGCCGTGCCAATTGGTTGGTTATCGTTCGTCATCATCAATCGTCTACCATCTTAGCGGTGAGGAAAATATAAGAAATAACCTCAACTGTTGCCGTGAACAAAACCAAAGTCGTCTAAAGAGTTGGAACAACCTCATTGTTATGCACCAAACAGGGGTTATGCAACTTCAACCGCGAGCGGCTTACTTACTGCACAGAATGAATCATTCGTTCGAATTAATATTCCGTTCAGACTTTACGTTCCATCACACTGGACGCAGTTTGGTGCGTACCGACACAAAAAGCGAAAACGTAGTAAACGGCAAAATGAAAACTTATACTTTGGAAAATTTAGGCTGATAATTTTGACAGTCCATGCACATGAAGTTTCGTAGGTTTTTTCCGGTAAAATGTACTTCCAATAACGTCATACTCTATGGATGGGTACCGCCCCCTTAGTGAAGTGCTACTCATAACGAACAACTACAGACTATCGAAAATCGATTTCGATAGTCGATTTGAAATAAAATAAATAGATCGACGTTTAGGTTAAATTATATTATTTATTGTAAATATATAAGTTATTGTATATTGTTATATGTTACATATTATGTTATATGCACGAGTCGAAATCGTCGTTGTGAAAGGCCTTTGTCATATTAATACAAGGTTAATGTACAAAAAAAACTGAACATATAAAATAATTATGCAACTATCGATATCAAGTTATATAAGAATAGTAATCGATAATCGAATACGTTCATTAACGATTATACACTGCCCTCATCCTTAGTGTGACCTGTCAAAATTATCATCCTAAATTTTACAAAGTATACCACCGGAGCCAAAAAAGTTTTTAAGATTTTCGAATAAATTGTCTCTGATCACTCAAAAACAGTTTGTTTCAAAGCTGTATAAAATTTCCTATTCATCGTAGAACTGAGATTTAGACCATTCGAGGCAGTATGTTTTTCCGATGTGTGTCATTTACAGCGTTTTCGCTTTTTGCTTCGATATGTTTTTTTATTAAATTTTATGACTTTTTATTTAAGAGTTATACTGTTTTATCGCTTTGGTTAATTTTGCGATTTTAATCTTTATTGCCTCTTAAAGTAGTAAATATAATATATAGCTATTATTTTCTTAATATTAGAATTAGATGTTACTTTGTAGAAATCCTTAGTAATGATGTCTGACTGTCAGAGTTTTACTTATTACAGAAAAATAATATTGTGTCCTTGCCGACTTTTGTCTGAGATTTTTTTATATAGCAGTAAAGGCAAACGAGTAAACAATTTTAGTGTCCAAAAAAAAGACACTCGTATTTTTTAGTGGAGCGAAAATCGATGAAGCTGGTCTCGAAAAGCTGGCTTTGTTTACAGAACAAATGCAGGTTTTTTAAAGCCAACTTTGTCTTAACTTCTACATTATAACCTCGCCACTGCTCGGCGACGTAGTTTAAAAGTAGTATATATAGTAGAAATATAGTATATATATAGTTTAAAAGTAGTATATTTAGTATGTTAAAAAAAAACAAAAAACTAATTCGAAGACGACCGATTGGCTCAGTGACGGGGCCTTCCGCCCGCGGAGTCAATGGTCGCTAGTTCGATCCTAGCTAGTCTGGTCCCCCCCCCTATCACTATAAACGAAAAAGTGATGATTGATTGACGCATTCTTCGCGCTATAAGACGCACCTCAAATTTATAAGATGACTTTTAGAAAAAAATATTTAAATATCACTTTTTGGTCGCAGAACAAAAAATCCACCGTTACATCCTTGGCCAAACCAAAAGGTTTCAAGCTAAGTACGAATTGACTTTAATTTTTGGAGTGAAAACTTCAATAACCGCGTTACACGACTGTGGGTAGGGAAAATATCTATGAGTTCTCGTCAGCAACATGATAATTCTTAAGGTATATCTATAGCTATAAACATACTTTAAACACAGTTAATATGCGCGCAGCTGCCTACATACACGCATCACGCTAACACATTGTATATACCCGATTGTATTTTTGTGAGTTGGAAGCTTCATAGATGGATAAAGTTTTGTGAGTCGCGTCAGCAACATGCTGTAGTAATAGTAGCATTTAATATTATAATTAGTTTGAAATGTCAAAATACAGTTTTAAGTTTACACTTCTGTCGGCAGTCCTCATGACTGCTTCCGGTTTTTTTATATATTACTTTTTTTTACCTTAAATAATCCAATCATACCCGTTACACCAAAAGACTTTTACCAAAAAATAAGTGCTGTTTCGCAACGGCTAGAGATATCTTGAAGTAAATCGGGTCTAGAACAATGTCACGTACCTACAGACAGGAGATTGCGAATCAGCAGTTTGAGTGGCGTCCCACCAGATACGGGACGGCGGGAGATAAGCGTCGCACACAAGTTTCACGCGCGGCTTATATGCCATCACGCGTATCATTAAGGGCCTAAACAGGTGAGGCGGCCCGGCCGCGAAAAACAGCGGTCGCGACTCCGCCGCTTTGCACAATATATGAAGCGGCACGCGGGACGGTATTAAACACGCAAATATTTATTCCGAGTCTGGTAATCCCGCCTCCAGAAATGGAGAGGCGCGTGCTCAGCAGTGGGACATATATGGGCTGTTAAAAAAAAAACTCGCAAGTGTGGTCGGCAGTCGAATCGCGGTTAAAAAAATTCGATGCGATATGATCTCGTGTAATTAAACACATTCGAGGCTGACCTCCATCCTCCCTTGCGGCTCGTGGGATTCACTATGATGAATCTTAATATACTTAATTCGTTTAAAAATGACGGTTACGTGGTTCGCCACCCCTCACGTCCTGAATCCCACGAGGGCGATAAGCTACGAACGGAGAGCCTTTTCGCTACGATGAATGTGAGAAGAAGGATGGATGAAAAGATGGATGAGTGTGAAGGAAGCAAGGAAGGTATGTCGGGATCGTAGCGGATGGAGATCTGAGGTCTCTGTCTAACCCTACAGGGGGACAGGCGTGACTATATGTATGTATGTATGTTTTTAACAGGAACGTAATACACTTAATTTACTAAAATAACATTCAAAAAACCACGAAGGTTTTGTTGTATATGTTATATCTGTATGTGGGTGTAGGTGGTGGGTATTTCACAATAAAGCAGTTGTTTATATATTCTCGTCGTGGTGTTACGGACACGAATGTTGAGAATAATGTCGAGAATGTGAGAATGACGACGATTGACTCAGTGGTGGGGCCCTCCGCCCATGGAGACATTGGTCGCGGGTTCGATTCCCGCATCGGAATAAATATACGTATGGATTTATAAATATTTATTCCGAGTCTGGTATTACTCTGGTCAATAAGACGAATTTAATATACCTAATCTGTTAAAAAATGATTGCGACGTGGTTCGCCACCCGTCACGTCCCGAGACGAGAGCGAGAAGCGACCAATGGAGAGCCGTTTCGCTGCGATGAATGGTAGCGGATGGAGCTCTGAGGTCTCTAAAAAATAAAAAATGTGAGAATGAGAATATTATTTGAATAATAATTACAATAGATTGTTGGGCAACATCACGCGAGATTAATGTAGGTAACATTAATAAAAGTAAAGCGGTCACGCCGCTTGGCCGCGCCGACGCATGTAGTTAAGCCCTAACGTGACAATTTTTTAAAATAATCTTTTTCTAAGAGTGCCTCTCCGACTAGGTTGGCAGCCAATTCAGCACAGCTCTCCTCCTCCTTCGCGAGGTGCAGCAATTCGATATTCTTGTAGACAATACACTACAACACGAGGTAAATAAGGAAAGTTGGCCCTCCGAACTCCAACAGCAAGATAACACAAGAAAACTATCATTTAGCGCCGACGTTCTATGCCTCTGGGTGTTTTTCATCATCTTTTTGAAACCATGTGCGCGATTGAAGTCAGCATGTTGTCTCAATATTGGCAGAAAGTAATCAATAACCATACATCATCATCAACAGCCTGCGGCAGTCCACTACTGGACATAGGCCTCCCCCATGGAGCTACTAGCCCGATCTTCGGCTACACGCATCCAGTTTCTGCCAGCCCACACTACGTTTACCGAGACGCGGTCTCCACTCCAGCACTTGTCTGCTCCGACAATTGTCGGATCAAACGTGACCAGCTCATTGCCACTTTAGTTTGCTAATTCGAAAGGCTATGTCGGTGACTTTAGTTAACCATACGTTTGCTGATTATTAGACCTATTACCCAATTTTGCAACCGAACACCCATTTTAACCCAGGGGTAATCCTTTATGGATACACATCAGCCTGGGGGAAACCGAAGAGTTATATTGGACGACGTTCACCGACTAAAACCCCTTGGTTGTTTCTACGCGTCACTTCTATCGGGGTTACGAGGACGCTTGGCTGCGCTGTCGGGATTGCGGATCTCACATCAGCCTTTATAAGCCCATCTACCACCGAATACCCTATATTAGTAGTGACACTTTTAATGTGTACAAAAAAAATAAAAAGTAAATAACTTTCGCCGTCTTCGTAAGCCTGAATGACTTCAAGGAAATGAAAATACTTTATCTCGAAAGCGATATTATCAAATAACTTAGGTACGAGAGAACGCGTTTGCAAGAAAATACGTGAATGAGGAATAAATTTCACGCACTACACACCATGTAGGATGGTAGAGAAAACAATCATGTTGTCTATGTGTTCGGATATGGTAAATTTTCAGAAAATAACTTCATATTTATTTCAAAGGAAAACTATGTTATTTATATAATATACCTGTTTCAGCCGGCATGCGAACTCTATGTTAATATAGACAGTCAGAATTTTTACTCAGCTAAGGTCCGCGACAAGCAAACAAAAATAGAAAAATATATTAACATACATACATACGTCACGCCTATCTCCCGTAAGGGTAGGCAGAGATCACAGATCTCCATCCGCTACGATCCCGACACACCTTCCTTCACACTCATCCATATTTTCATCCATCCTTCCTCTCACATTTATCGTAGCGTATTTTACTCTATAGTGTGGCAGATGTATACGGGCGGCGTTGGTGAGCTTTGGCCTCATTTACAATTCTTCCCTATATAGAAGCGAAGAAAAGATCAGCGGTTCTCAACTATTCTGTCAAGTGTGTCGCGAGATTTATAAATACGATATTAGGATCAATTTTTACTTCATGTGTTTGTATGTTATGTTCTTACTGATGATGATTATGTACAATTTAATAAATATACCTTCACTTCAATCATCAAAAATTTTGCATGTAGTTTTTTTAAGGGTGAAGTTGTAAAAATATTAATGGAGTCAGGCGTTACTTTGCGGAAATCCATCACTATGTGGACAGTCAAAAGTTTTACTTAGCTAAGATCCACGACAAGCAAAACAATAACAGAAAATTAATAATGTGTGTTTTCCTGCTGGATGAAGTGGATTTATTTGGAACTTAGATCAAACATTTACCTTAAAACGGCCAGCAACTCTCCACACACCAACCAACCGTTGTGTATAGTGGTTGGTGGGTGGAGAGTTGCTGGCCGTTTTTAAAAGTATGTTAGTGCGTCGCTGAGTAAAAAAGGTTGAGAACCGCTGGCTAATGAATTGTTGCGTATACGATAAAAAAAGGTCTTGGGTTGGATGCTATCCACCATATGACTATTGATTTAACCACACTTCCTAATATAGGCATTATTAAGTTTATTGAAATGGAATGTATACGAGAATGAGAATGTATACAATACGAGAATTCTTAAAAATTTATGAAATTTCTTAGAATTCTCGTATTGCTGATTTTTAAAAAATCTCGTAATGTACGGTCGTTACAAGGCCCTCCAACAAATCGATTTTCTTCTACATACGTCAGCCGTGTCATAAATATCGACATTTCAGTCCACGGACGTCCTTGGCTGGACATTTCCAAGTAACACGTGTGTAGAGTATCATACGAATAATGGATGATAATGGAGAACTCGATAGAGGCTAACGCAGTTAAAGCTAGGGCTGTCACTTGCCGAAAATCATAGTGTAGTACAAAAAAAGCCCTAATAAAAAAAAATTATGAACAAGGCTGGCTTACTATATGCATAAAAAAAGACGATGTATAAATTAACAGACACTAAAATTATGACATACATACATTCATATCGTCACACCTGTCTCCCATAGGGGTAGGCAGAGACCACAGATCTCCATCTTCTACGATCTGGGCATACTTCCTTCCGGCTTCGTCCACACTCATTATTCTCCTCATGCAAGCCCGCTGGTTAAGGGTACTCTCCACCTGGCTTTTCTTTAAAACTTCAGCAATTTGGTCAAATATGTTTTCCGTGGTCTTCCTCTACCGACCACATTCTTCCTTACATCCACATTCGCAACGTAAATTTCTTTTGCCAGTCGTCTTTCATCCATCCTCTCTATTTGCCCAAACCATCTAAGCATCCCTTTTCTCAACTTTTGTCACGACATTTTTATATTATTTATTCGTTTCAAAGAGGTAACAGCCCTAGTTATGACTGTAAACGTGCGGCCAAATTGGATCGATCACATCGGCACGTACTTTTTTAACATAACCATTATTATTATTATTAAGCCTTTATTGCTGATACTATTTTTTTAACATACAAATGAAACTTATACTAACACGTTAGATTTTAAGGTTCAGTTTCCAGCGTGTCTTGTTCTCGATTATATGCCTCTCTGTACGTGTACCTTTAAATTCGTCAATATTTCTTTCTAAAATATAAATTCTCCCTCGAGCCCTGCACTCCTTTATGAAAAGTCAGAATCTAAAATGGCCCGACCGGCGGTTTATTAGGGGGATCTTATTCCGACTCGGTACCGATACGGTAGTGAAAGTTGGGTTTGTCATAAGAGTTATGAGAGCAGACTAAATGCGGTGGAAATGAGAGCATTAAGAACTATGTGTGGTGTAACTTTGAATGATAGAATAAGAAATGAAGATATAACAGAGCGATGGGGAGTAAAAGAAGGTGTTGTGACAAAAGTTGAGAAAGGAATGCTTAGATGGTTTGGGCATATAGATAGGATGGATGAAAGACGACTGGCAAAAGAAATTTACCTTGCGAATGTGGATGGAAGGGTCGGTAGGGGAACACCACGGAATACATACCTTGACCAAATTGCTGAAGTTTTTAAGAAAAGCCAGATCAAGAGTACCCTTAACCGGTGGGCTTGCATGGGAAGAATAATGAGTGTGGAGGAAGCAAGGAAAGTATGCCGAGATCGTAGCGGATGGAAACCTGTGGTCTCTGCCTACCCCTACGGGGAACAGGCGTGACGATATTTATGTAATATAAACTAACATTATTCGTACATCATCTGCCAACAGATGGCGCCACAAACATATATAAATTAAGTTTTGTCTATATTATTATGTAATACATATATATACATATATAAAAACTTAACTACATGTCTGTACATATGATCATCAACCGTCACGTAAACAGATAAAATCAAGCGGCGGAAACTAAAAAAACATTACCGAAATACAATAAAGCCACAAAGGTGATATCATTTCTCAAATTAAATATAGTATTTGATGCGTTCTGGTTTTTCCAGTGTGATGCCAATGTAGCAATGACCTTTACAGCGTTGGTTTCCACTATACCATGTTGTTCTCGAGATGGCCCTTCTGCTATATTCTATGACTCATTCCCTTGGCCGATTTCCCTTCTAAACAAATAATATAAAAAAAAATAAAGTCAATTCCTGCTTCATTCCAGCCATCTACGTGCTTCGCCACTGAAGGTAATTAGTCCTAAATTTATATCCTGCTAAATATCAGAGTCACTCAGAGAGCTGTGCTGGGAGTTTCTCTTGTAGATATGATTTGGAATATGCGCATTTCCAGTATAACGGCAATAAATCCTCTCATTTCTGGGATAGTGACTGGATTCCCAAATTTGCACGAGATTGAGGTATCGAATTTGGATGATCGTGCAACAACTGTGCAGCGTTATCGCGCTTGTTTAAAATTTAGTTGGCTAAAATTTAGCTTCTTGCTGAGTGTGGGTGGACCTTTTCATATTCCATGCTGCAGTATAGCTAACATAATTGACTGCAGGTCTACTATTGTAATGTCATTACTACACTATTGTAATGTTGGTAATGTCAACCCCTTGCTTATTGTAGATGTATATGTTTTAACCCATTAATGGTTGTAGTAAGGACTACAGATTTTTTTAAATAGCCCATAAATGTTCCACTGCTGAGCACTGGCCTCTCCAGTTCTGGAGGAACGGACTCTAACCCACCACGCTCGTCCAATGCGGATTGTCAGAGTTACCAGACTCGGAATAAATATTCGTAATCAATAAATATATTCATTCCGATGCGGGGATCGAACCCGCGACCATTGACTCCGTGGGCGGAGGGCCCCGCCACTGAGGCAATTGGTCGTCTACTACGGAATAAAAAAAAGTTAATACCAAAGGCCCATAAGGCGCGTACACACTGTGAAATTGCACGGTCGGCTGCGTACACACTGGCGGACATCTGCTTCCGTCAGGTGCGCGCCTAACTACCACCCGTTATGTGAACCGTAATAGGAACAATTGGTTTGTGTTGAGATGACGTC
Organism: Baronia brevicornis; assembly: GCA_031353405.1. Classification (NCBI taxonomy): domain Eukaryota; kingdom Metazoa; phylum Arthropoda; class Insecta; order Lepidoptera; family Papilionidae; genus Baronia; species Baronia brevicornis. The sequence continues at coordinate 939,333 of JASFAT010002449.1, forward strand.
CGCCATCTTGAACATACGTCAACCGTTACGCGCGGTATGCTATTAAAACATTTATAAACATGAATAATTCACCGATTGGCTCAGTGCGTGCCCGCGTATCAATGGTCGCGGGCTCGATCCCCGCATCGGAATAAATCCAATATCAGCCCGCGGCAGTCCACTGCTGGACATACGCCTCACCCAAGGTGCGCCACCTAGCCCGATCTTCGGCTACACGCATCCAGTCTCTGCCAGCCGCGTTGCGCAGATCGTCGCTCCATCTAGCAGGAGGGCGTCCACTTTCGTTTGCCGAGTCGCGGTCTCCACTCCAGAACTCGTCTACTCCAACGATTGTCGGTTCTCCGACAAACGTGTCCAGCCCATTGCCACTTCACTCTGCTAACTTGAAGAGCAATGTCGGTGACTCTGGTTCTCCAGCGGCGGTTCTGGTTAATCGGAATAAATATATGTATGGATTTATAAATATTTATTCCGAGTCTGGTATCCCCCCCCAATCCGCATTTCCTTTCCTGCCCTTTCCTTTCTTCTCTATCCTTTCCCTTCCTCTCCGCCAATTGGCATTTTATTCTGATGTCGTCTCGAATTAGTATTGCAAAATGTGATTCGAAAGTAAAACAAGTTTGCCATAACGGGCAAAATGAGAACTCATTTATTTGTTTTCTGATGATAATAAACACATTGAAATATTGTGAGATATTTTCAGTCGACTCCAATAGAGCACCCAGCGTATGCTGAGCAAGAACCATTTTATGACAGTTGTTTGATTAAAATTATTTTTTTATTTTTGTATATTATAATATTTTTAAGGTTTCAAGCAAAAATTATTGTATAAAGGTGTTATAAATAAAGTTTTTCTATTTCTGAGTACGGACAATAACCCATCACGCTTGTCCAACGCGGATTGGCGGGGTTACCAGACTCGGAATAAATATCTGTAGGCCATATTTATTCCGATGCGGGGATCGAACCCGCGATTATTGATTTCATGGGCCGGGGAGCCCCGCCACTGAGCCAGTTGGTCGTCAAATTATATTTGAAGTTTACGAGATGATATTTGGAAATGTAAATAGACCCAAGCAATAAGAGGATGGGACTGTTTGGACAGTATTGTAGTGGTGCTCGAATTTTTTTGTGGACGTGGAAAAAATACAGCTGCGCATTTATTGTACCCGTGTACAATGAACTGGGAGTCACGCAGTCATGGTACGATGGGCTCTTTGAAACGTTTGTATGTATGTATGTTTTGTGTACGATAGTTTATAGTTGTGGTGAGTGACATCAATCCTGTGTTAGACATTATGGTCAGTTTAAAGTTAAGGTATGTTCTCCTTGGTCTTCCCCTATTTTTTTATGGGATAGGAAGGCAAACGAGCAGGCGTGTTAACCGATGGAAAGCAATAAACGCCGCCCATAGACATCCGCAGCACCATAGGAACTGCGGAAGCGTTGCCGACCTTTAAGGAAAGTGTCGTTATGGGAGTGGGAGGGGGAGGGGTAGAGGGAGGGGGGAGTGTGTTAGGCCTCCGGAACTCGGCCGCTCACCATACGAAGCGCGGTAGGTAAGCTACCACTCAGACGCCGCTTTTCTGCGGGTTTTTTTAAAAGCAATTATTCAAACGAATAATTCGTATGTAGGAATAATCACTCGTCACTCTTTTGTGTACATTAAATCTAACTGTTTCGCTATGTGTATTTCCTAAGGAAAGTTATTTTATATTTTGATAATTTTTTCTTTAAGTGCCTACCCATAGGTCGGCCGTAATGATTTCAGGTACGTTTTAAATAACGTGTAAAATCTAATTAAATTTGTATTCGTAGTTGATTCGATAATTAGCATACAATAAAATCGGTAGCCTTGTGTCCTTCTCCGTGACCATCGTAAATTATCAGGAAAATTTATACTATATACGTGATGAATTATAAATATATGTTTCATGAATTTATTGTTGCTGTCTTGAATTTAACTGATGTGACACGTATTTTTTTATACACACTTAATACTTAATAAATAATAAATAATAAATTTATGCCGTTATATTTTTTTTACGGCGACCGATTGGCTCAGTGGCGCGGCCCTCCGCCCACGGAGTCAATGGTCGCGGGTTCGATTCCCGCATCGGAATAAATATTTATATGGATTTTTAAATGTTTATTCCGAGTCTGGTAACCCCCCCAATCCCCATTTCCTTTCCTGCCCCTTCCTTCTCTATCCTCTCCCTTCCTCTCCGCCAATCCACGGTCTGCCGTGCCAATGGATGCGTGGCTAGGGGCGAGCCTAGTCGTAAGCGTGCCGATCGTCCCGGGGTCGGGCTCCCCCGGGGACTATGGTGCTTTACCTCAGCATGCAGGGCTCTGCTGGGGCTGACCTCCATCCTCCCTTGCGGCTCGTGGGATTCACTAAAGACGAATTTAATATACCTAATTTGTCGAAAATGACGGCGACGTGGTTCGCCACCCGTCACGTCCTGATTCTCACGAGGGCGAAAAGCGACCAATGACGAGCCGTTTCGCTGCGATGAATGGCAGCGGATGGAGCTCTGTGGTCTCTGCCAACCCCTGCGGGGGATAGGCGTGAATATATATATATATATATATATATATATATATATATATATATATATATATATATATATATATATATATATATATATATTTTACATTTATCAGTTGGTAAAAATTAATTCTTTAAAAATGAATATAAGAGTTGTTATGGATTTAGATTTTAATAAATATACGAAATGTGTATATGAAATATGTGATGTAAGTATAAACATCAATATTAATATCAGCCCGCGGCAGTCCACTGCTGGACATAGGCCTCACCCAAGGCGCGCCACCTAACCCGATCTTCGGCTACACGCATCCAGTCTCTGCCAGCCGCCTTGCGCAGATCGTCGCTCCATCTAGCAGGAGGGCGTCCCACACTACGTTTGCCGAGTCGCGGTCTCCACTCCAGCACTCGTCTACACCAACGATTGTCGGTTCTCCGACAAATCTGTCCAGCCCATTGCCACTTCAGTCTGCTAACTTGAAGAGCAATGTCTGTGACTCTGGTTCTCCGGCGAAATTCTTCATTTCGAATTCTGTCCACCAGAGAAACCCCGAGCATAGCTCTCTCCATAGCCCTCTGAGCGACTTTGAGTTTGGCGAGGAGACGGACTGTCAGTGTCCACGTCTCGGCACCGTAAGAGAGTACGGGCAGGACGCACTGGTTGAAGACTTTTGTCTTCAGACTTTGTGGTATGGGCGACGAGAAGACTTGACGGAATTTCAGGAAGTATAAACATACATTTCGTGAATTTATAGCTGTCTTGAATTTAACTAATGTGATACGTGTTATTTCTTACACACTTAATTTTTAGTTATTTATTTATAAGGCACAGTCTTAAAGAATAATATATAATATAAGCTTAACAACGCCCGGACTATAACTATTTAAATTTGAGCACAGCATGGCTACATTTTGACAATAGGGTTACTTTTGTAAAAATGAAATACTATAAAATTAAAGAATTAAAAAAAAGTAGGATAACAATAATTTTGTGATCTATCGACTGCCAAAGATACCACGGAGCGATTGCTTAAATCCGTGTATTTTCATATTGAAAATATCTAACGTTTCTGTACAGTATAAATATATTATTGTATAGGCGACAAATGCGTACTATGGGATTATAATGGGATATATTGTTTGGAATACTATATTACATACATACTATAAAATATATAAAATATTACTTGCGTGTATAATATATTGTTTGTTTATGTGTGTGTATGAGAACGAAAGAGACCGTCTGTTACACAATTTTTAAAATTCAAGATAACTAAGTGTTGAAAAAACTATTAAAAATGCATCGAACTGGTTAAACTCTCGCAGTTATCCGAATTTCGCGCGCATATTAATGAGTTACGCCGAATACATCTACCGTTAACCCAGACTGCGGTAGAACGGTTCATAAAATGTACGTTGCAACTTTTATGTTCTAATTGTAAATCAATGGTCCAGCGGCTCTCAAACTTTAAGACAAGTGGGGGGGGGGATAGTAAAGCTGGTGCCTGCAATCCAAGTGGTAGTGGTAGAACCACGCTGTAGACGAATACTTTGTCAAGAATGGCATAATATTTGTCTTAGCATGAATGGGCCTGCTCGCCCGGGGAAGTACCACACTCCCGCAGAAAACCGGCGTCTGAGTGGTAGCTTATCTACCGCGCTTCGTACGCTCAGCGGCCGAGTTCCGGAAGCCCAACACTCTCCCCCCTCCCTCTACCCATATCCCTCCCTCTACCCATATCCCTCCCACTCCCACTGCCATAATGACACTTTTCTTAAAGGTCGGCAACGCTTCCGCACTGACTATGGCGCTGCGGAAGTCTATGGGCGGAGTTGAATGCCTTCCATCAGGTGACACGCTTGCTCGTTTACTTTTCTACCCCATAAAAAACACACTTGCTCGTTAATCTTCTTAAGCCATATTTTTTTTTTTAATTAAAGCGATATTCTGTATTCCTTTAAAACTAAGTACGCACGGCTATTTATGAACGGGAATTTCAGTAAAAAATAACAGCTGTGTGTAGTCCAGTGTTATTTGGTGCAAATGTCATAGTTGCAGCTTGTGGAGGGTACGCTTAACAGATGATCTAACTTTTTGTGGTAATGCTCGTGTTCTCGCTTGCTATTCGATGTTGATTAAGGTGTGCGCTGACCGGAACGGCGGCTCGTAATATTCGTCGGTAGTAATTTTATTTTATTTTGTTTACACCAAGCTTACGTTATGATTATATTAGTTACAGATAAACTTCTTTAGCGAATTGTTTCATAGAGAAAGAGATATCTAATAGTAATAATATCAAATATATACATACATACATATCGTCACGCCTGTCTCCCGTAGAGGTAGGTAAAGACCACAGATCTGCTACGAACTTATCATACTTTCCTTGCTTCCTCAAAACTCATTATTCTCCTCATGCAAGCCTATTAAGGACACTCTTGACCTGGCCTTAATATCAAATATTGATTTTTAATAAATGTTGATGCGTTATCTACCGATAAGAGTATTAGGTCTTCAATAGATGATCAATTAGAATTGGCTCCACAGAGTAGTGGTGCTTGGAAAGAAGTTTCTAGAAAAACGCACCGTACTAAATGGCCATTCATCCAGAACTTTTTAAATTTAAACAATATCAATACATTTATAACAGCCCATTACTCGATAATGTCCTTCCGAAAAAATGAAATGTGTTATCTAAAGCCCTACTCATGGCAGGCGGATTAGGAATCGTAGTTTAGATTTTATTCATCAGGGAAATTTGTGCAAAGTTTCTTAGATATTATTTTCGTTAAATAAAATACGTCTTTCTTCATACTAAATTTAAACATACGGTTATACTATACAGTAATACCCCGACTTACGCTACCTCGACATACGCGAATTCGGAGTTACGCGAATTTTTAATTTTCACATTTATTTCCTAAATTATTGTTTTATTTAGTCTCCAGTCCCAATTAAACATACTTTGTATGTCTTTATATGCAAAATTGTACCCCGCTATAAGCAAATTCGATTACTTACACGGATAGCGCTCGGTCCCACCTATAGCGTATGTCCGAGGTATTACTGTACTTAAAAACTTGTCAAAAAGGACATTTAGAAAAACACTCAAAAGTAAAGATGCAGTAAATTAAATCGCACACACACATACACACATACATACATACATACACACACACATACATACCTACTCACAAAATTAGATTCTCAACTTAATTTTTTTTTCAAATTATGTTTTTTTAATATTAGATATGTCTTCTAGTTTGTAAAAGTAATAATAAAATATTTAAGACCAAACTGTGTAATCCTATTTTGGTTTTTATTGCTCTTTATATTATTTTTAAGTAAGAAGTTGTGTAATGAAACTCTTGAATTGTCTAATAAATACATAAATAAATAAAAAGACTTGAAAATTTAAATAATTTTTTTTTATACTACATACAAAGTTTGCGTCTTTATTCTTATTGAAAATGAATATTAGCTCGTAACGAATGTACACAGTCGGTGTACACCTTTACAACGAGAATAAATATAAGCGATTATGAACCTTTGTTTTTATATACCATACAATAATCATGGCTACCTTTTACATTGGAATGACATTCCGGCTATGTCACATGAACATTTATATTGATTGGCTGGTTATAACAATTGTATCTGTACATTTTTTCTCACAGTGACTCATTATTGTTGCAGGTATGTTGAAAGCGGTTGAGTGCATCGAGTCAGGAGGTGGTTATCATCCCAGATGTAACAGTAACTTTAACTTTATTTTTTTAAACCTGTGTGGAATAACGTGTACCATCTGTGGTACACATTAAACTTTACGTTCAGGTCACGCGTACCATAAATGATACACGATTATATTAAGAACTATGGCCTGAGCGACAAGCAGGACAAGAACGTCTTGGCACGGAATATGTTAATTAAAGCCTGCATATCGAAAGCATTGCATGCAGATGAGATTACACTCTCTTATACATCGGTCGATTCCCACATCAAGAATAATAGTCGTATGAACTTCATGTATTTAAGAAAAGCCAGGTTAAAAATATCCTTACTGGCGATCGTGTATGAGAAGATGAGTGTGGATGAAGCAAACAAAATGTGCTGGGATCGTAGCAGATAGAGATTTGTGGTCTCTGTCTACCCCTTCGGGAAACAAGTGTGATATGTGTATATATATTCAGGTAGTTTTGTGTTTTATGCGATCGGTTGACTCAATCTTTAGAGTACCTGACATCTCATCCAAACGATCTGGCTTCAAATCCAGGTCGAAAATTAAATTTGTTGAAATCACAAAAAATTAGTTTTCTGGACGTAATATTAATAAAAACAAGTCTACACTTGTCTCAAAATCTACAATGCATTCGCAATGCTTAGGGAGTTGCAGATGTCTATGGGCGGCGTTGATTGCATTCCATCGGGCGACACGTTTGCTCGTTTGCCTCTCTACCTTTATTTTTTTTATATCATCTATTTTTTTATACATGATATAAACAATTTTTTTAGCTATGACGCTGTATCCGAATTCAACTCTAATCGTATCGAAAATCACTCCATTTGATAAAACAGAGCTCGGGCGAGAGAACGCGTTCTGTTATTGCAAACACACTTAAAGCGCTTAAATATATCGAAGCAAAAAATTGAAATGAAAATAAATGAAAACTTACCACCAGCGTCAAAAAGACTTAAGATTTCTCAAAAAAAAATCATATTTGATCACTCAAAAACAGTTAGTTTCGACGCTGTACAAGATTTTCTATTAGTCGTACAGCTGTGAGACTCATACCGCTCGACGCGGTATTTTTTTCTGCTCCGAATATGCAATAATTTTGTTGTGACATTTGAAACATTTACAGCGTTTTCGCTTTTTCGTAATCCAGTCGAGTCCAGTAATCTAAAGGCCTAACTGCTTTCTACTTATTAATGGAGTCAGGCGTTACTTTGCGGAAATCCATCACTATATGGACAGTCAAAAGTTTTACTTAGCTAAGATCCGCGACAAGCAAAACAATGACAGAAAATTAATAATGTGTGTTTTTCCGTTGGGTTTAGTGGATTTATTTGGAACTTAAACCAAAAACTTACCATATATAAAGTCATCACTTTTCGGTTGTCTTCCGTAGAGTCTACTATACCTGAAGATGCCTCGTGTTGGGGCGAAACACGTGTCGTGTACAAGATGGAAAAGTGATAGTGTGTGTTTGGCGTTGTGTATAGTGGTTGGTGGGTGGAGAGTTGATGGCCGATTTTCGGTAAGTTTTTGGTTTAAGTTCCAAATAAATCCACTAAACCCAACGGAAAAACACACATTGTTAATTTTCTGTTATTGTTTTGCTTGTCGCGGATCTTAGCTAAGTAAAACTTTTGACTGTCTATATGCTTTCTACTTCTTTTACTTCCGTCTCTTTTCTCAAAATCCACGTCTTATTATAAGGTAGCAATGTACCAGCACAGTCTTCGATGTCGCAGATGTCAATGAGATGCAGTAATTAAATTTCTCGCTCGGCTCGCTCTATTCTTTCCATAAAAAAACATCCATTCTCATCCACTCTAATGTATGTCAATAAGATGCGGTAATTACAATCCTCGGTCGCTCGGCTCGCTCTATTCTTTCCATAAAAAAAAACATCCGTTCTCATCCACTCTAATGCATGTAAACCATTAATTATTAAAGTACTTCAAATATCCTATGTTCATCATTAAGTGGCTCGTGTAAGATAAAACACACCGCAAACTTCCTGCCCTCTGCATCCGACCGACACTTGAATCTCATATTATTTCCGTGGCCGGGCCCCTAAAATGTTACCGCGATGTTTGCTTTCAAATTATTACGGATAACAATATTTACAGAGACTATATAGTCTATAGTCATAGTATAGAGATCTATATAGAGTATCTCATAGTATAGAGACTCCGGTGGTAGAATTAGGTTATAGGTCGAATAATCAATAAACGCATGTTCACTGATTGTTTTCCGCCAATATTTTTTTTTATGGGATAGGAGGGCAAACGAGCAAGCGTGTCGCCTGATGGAAAGCAATCAACGCCGCCCTTAGACAACCGCGACACCGCAGGCGTCGCGGAAGCGTTGCCGGCCTTTTAGGTATGTATAGGCTTGTTTTTTGAAGGTTCCAATGTCGCATCGGTTCGGATAGACCGCCGAGGGTAGATGGTTCCACAAAATTGTGGTGCGTGGAAAGAATATTGAGGAGACATCTTGCTTTTACTTCACGCACATGATTTCAACAAAATGGCGCCACGCCTCACACAGTTAGAGACACCATGGAGCTTCTTCGTGATCTCTTTCCTAACAAATTAATAAGCCGTGTCAATATCTTATGAGCACCCAGGTCAGATCACCCAGATCTCACTCCTATGGGCTTTTTTCTGTGTGGATACCTCAAACGACATTTGACGACCATCTCAAGAAAATATCGTCCGCGACGTTGACGGCAAATATTTTTCAAAAAATTATATCCGCACTTCTTACTCTTCTCCGTAAAACATAGAATTTTATTTATATCTTTTGTAGTTTTATTATTATTTATATTTATTTATGTTTGAAAACCTAATTCTGTCATCGGAATTCTTCATTCCTAATTGTATCCACCAGGGAAACTCCGAGCATAGTTCTCTCCATAGCTCTCTGAGCCATTCGGAGCTTGTGAGCGATAGGGACTATCAGTCCACGTTTCGACAGTAGCAATGGAATGGGCTGATCACGTTTGTGGAAAATCCCACAAGCGTAGACAATGCTGGAGGGGACGCCCGCCCACTAGATGGTGCGATGATCTGCGCAGGGCGGTTGGCAGAAACTGGATGCGTGAAGCCGAAGATCAGGCTAGGTGACGCTTCTTAGAGGACGTCTATGTCGATTGATATAATAGTTTTAAGTATAACTTAAAACTGACTACTATTTAACACTTAACTACAACCCAATAGAAAGGTATAAGCGGGACGTCAAGCAAATGCTTAAAGGTATGCATGATTATAATTATAATAGAATTAGATTTTTCACTTTTTTGTCTCCCAAAGAATTTATCAAATTTAATTAATATTTTTCTCTCTTCTTCAAAAATCCTTGTTTATATATATATATATATATATATATATATATATATATATATATATATATATATATTTACAAACAACATGTTTACACATTCTTATAGTGCTAGTGTATGGTTTAGTAGTTAGTAAAAACTTTACTGATTTCAGTTATTGTAATTAGAAATAATATAATGTAATATAAAACTGTATGCTTCCCAAATAAAAATTCCCAAAAAAAAACAAACACTATTTTAAGTGATAAATTAATTTGGTGTTGTTTTGTTTGAACATAATTAGTTACGTTCTCTACACAGATAGAAAGTGTCGATAATTGATGTATAGTCGTTGATTTTACATGCGATTAAATACGCTATTAGCATATTAACACGTAGCTATTAAACGTCTTTATTGCTGCAGCGTTATAATATATTGTGTAATGTGCAACAAGAAGTTAAGTCTTAGCCATCCATTCTCTTACCTTCTATAACGCATCCTTGATTAGTATTATATAAAAAAAGCTTTATAAAAAGTTTAGTATGCGGTTTCCTGTTTAGTCTACTTCCGTACAGCTGGTACTGGCGTTTTGGGAACACCCTTGTGCATTTTTTATCGACTTCACACGATTCCCTTCCTGTATTTTAATTTCAAAACGACATGATAAACATTTCGACCCAAGAAAGCGCAAATGCCGTAAATGAAACAGATGTTTAAAAAATTTTATTTCATATTCGGATCAAAAAAATACTGCGTCGAATGATCTGAGTCTCATAGTTCTACGACCAATAGAAGATTTTGTACAGCGTTGAGACTGACTGTTTCTGAGTCAGTGTCTGAACGTGTATGGCCTGCAGATATTTATTCCGAGTCTGGAAACCCCGCCAATCCGTAGTTGGACAAGCGTGGTGGGTTAATTTCCGTTCCTCCAGAAACGAGGAGGCCCTTACCCAGCAGAGGGACATTTATAACAAATCACTGAAATTCTCAATAAGGCCAGGTCAAAAGTACCCTTAAACGAGTGAATAACCCTTAAAGAGAGTGATGAGTATCGAGATCGTAGCAGATGGAGGTCTGTGGTATATGCCTACCCCTACGTGAAACAGGCGTGACTGTATGTTTTTTTATGGGATAGGAAGGCAAACGAGCAGGCGTGTTACCTGATGGAAAACAATCAACGCGGACCATAGACATCCACAGCGCCATAGGCAGTGCAGAAGCGTTGTCGACCTTTAAGGAAAGTGACATTATGGGAGTGGAAGGGGGAGTGAGAGGGAGAGGGTGTTGGGCCTCCGGAACTCAGGCCGCTCACCGTACGAAGCGCGGTAGCTAAGCTATCATCACTCAGACGCCGGTTTTCTGCGGGAGTGTGGTAGTTCCCTGGCGAGCCGGCCCATTCACGCTACATACAAATAATATGCCATTCTTGACAAAGTATTCGTCTGCAGCGTGGCTCTACCACTAACAAAATGTATGAGAAATTTAAACATAGTATCATCATATTGATATAACAACCGATGATGTCATATGAACTCGTTTCCATAAACGTGCTGGTAAAATGTCAAAACATCACACGGAGATGTTTTTGAAATTGATATTGTATTACAATAAGCAAGCTGGGCTGCGGAAATTCGAATGCTTAGGTGATTTTTAATTAGCTAAATACACAACCGCACAACTCGCCGTAAAGGAAAGTTTCATCCCCACCATCTGGATGAGTGGCGATCTACTACGGTGCGCTTCTCTCGAAACTTCTTTCCACGCACCACCACTCTGTGGAACCAGCATATCTTCGGCGGTCTTTCCGAACCGATACGACATTGGCACCTTCAAAAAACAAACCTACACATACCTAAAAGGCCGGCAACGCTTCCGTGACTGCTGCGGTGTCGCGGTCGTCTATGGGCGGCATTGATTGATTTCCATCAGGCGGCACGCTTGCTCGTTTGCCCTCCTATCCCATAAAAAATGCTATGTATAATATCTTATTTTTTAAACAACGAAGGGTAAGGCAGATAGAACTTAGTTTTCTTTATAGCAGATCAGGCATACGAGCCTGCGGGTCATCTGGTGGTAAGTGATCACCGCCGCTCATAGACATTCACAACGCCGGAGTCAAGGCAATATTTTTTTCTGATCCGAATATTTTTTTAACACCCTATATATGTCCCACTGCTGAGCACGGGGTTCTCCATTTTCGGAGGAACGGACGTTAACCCACTGCGCTTGTCCAACGCGGATTGGCGGGGTAACCAGACTCGGAATAAATATTTGTAATCCGTACATATGTTTATTCCGATGCGGGAATCGAACCCGCGACCATTGACTCCGTGGCCGGAGGGCCCCGTCACTGAGCCGCAATTGAGCAATTGGTCGACAATGTCGTCGTCGATCCGAATATGCAATAAACTTGTTTTGACGTACCTGTCATTTACAGCATTATCGATTTGTTGCGTCGATATATATAAATACATCGACGTAAAAAACCGAATAATGGGATAACCCAATGCACTTGCAACTATGGACGAATCCGCAATTATGGACTTCGTAAAGTGTTGCTCCGCAACTCCATATTATAACAAAGGATACAGTTTTGTTTAACATATTAATATATATTATAGATTCCGGTTTGATGTAAGCCTGCGACCCTAAAAACTCAAGAGAATAGAAAGCTAATAAATATTATTTCCGTATATGTGAAAACGTTACCATATATGTGAAAACAGTATTTTACCCACATTGTGGTATCTCAAAGTGTAGGTAGGTGTTGCAGATGTCTGTGGGCGGCGTTGATTGCTTTCCATTGGGCGACACGCTTGCTCGTTTGCCTTCCTATCCCATAAAAAAACCTATTAAAATATATTATAGATTCCGGTTCGATAATTCGGCCTGCGACCCTAAAAACTCAAGAATAGAAAGCTAATAAATATTATATTTGTGTCCATATATGTGAAAACAATATTTTACAAACATTTGATTGTAATATTATTGTAATACTTTTGAATTTGCCTAAGTTCTGAGCTTTTGTGGTCGGATTTTGAATACGATTTTAATCCTTTGTTTTAGTCTTTTGTAAAATTAAGTACGGCAAATTAAAATAATAGATGTAATTAATAATTGGTCATAGAAGGGATCTGTATGCCGTAGGGTTCGCCCTAGTTTGGCAGGCAGTGAAACAAAACTGTAAACCTGTTAATGATCAATAAATATATTGTTATTATTTTTCCTTTATTTACATATTTTTCTCTTAATAACAATATAATTAATATAAAAAAATCTCTATAAAAATAATATTATTACGAGGTTTATTAATCCTTCGTGGCGGGATAAATCAAGCACACGAAGGATTATGCATCCAAGGAAAGGAACCTTCTCACGATCCTAGCCGTGCACCATATGGCTGCTTTTTGAATTTAACCCACTTACCTAAACCCAACCTGGACAGATGGGCGTCCAAATTTTTACCGATAAGTCCATTCACAGAGACCACTATGGGTACAATGACAGTTGAATCAACGTGCCACATGGCGGAAATCTCGTGCGCGACGTCTATGTAATTATGTTGTTGGCAGCGCATTAGCAATGCCTAGAGTGTTGCAGATTTCTGTGCGCGGGCAACACGCTTGCTCTTTCGCCATCCTATACCAAAAGAACAAGCAAGGGTCTTCTGGTCTTAGGTACGTGATCAACGCCGCCCCTACACATCCGCAATGCTGGAGGCGTCACAAATACACGGAGAGAAGTTTTAATGTTCACTTCTTATGAGAGACCCATGATGATGATTTATATATTTTTATTATACCAGAGCAGGCGAATGACCGTGTGAGTCACTTTGTGTTAGCTATCACCGTCACCCATAGGTATCCGCAAAGCCTTTGGCGTCGCAGATACATTGCCGGCATTTAACAAACACATACGCTCTCCTGTTGAAGGCCCCCATGTTAGAATCACGTGGAAACATGATATGTTCCACGTAGATGGTAAATTATTCCAGTTTGTGGCAGAAAACCGACGTCTGACTGGTAGCTAAGCGCTTCGTACGGTGAGCGGTCTGAGTTCCGGAGGCCCAACACCCTCCCCCTTCCACTCCCCGTACCCCCTCCCCCTCCCACCCCCTTTACCCTTTCCCCTTCCCCCTCCCCCTACCATAATGTCACTTTCCTTAAAGGTCGGCAACGCTTCCGCACTGCCTATGGCGTTGCGGATGTCTATGGGCGGCGTTGATTGCTTTCCATCAGGTGACACCCCTGTTCGTTTGCCTTCCTAAACCATAAAAAAAAGAAAGAAAATTACTGACAAGGCCTTCTCCAAAAAAAAAATGCAATCCAAAAAAACGTATATATATATATATATATATATATATATATATATATATATATATATATATATATATATATATATATATATATATATATATATATATATATATATATATATATATATATATATATATATATATATATATATATATATTATAGATGAAAATGGAGCCCTAAAAACTCAAGAATAGAAAGCAAATAAATATTATTTCCGCGTCCATATATGTGAAAACAATATGTTACATACATTATTATCGTGGCCTTCGAACAGGTCCGGTTGAGGTGGGCGTCGTCCACTAAACTCAGTGAGTCAGCCGTGATGTCAGCTAGTTACTCACTCTAAGGCTTTTATTGCGGTTAAAATGTCCTTACCGAGTGGTCGGGTGGGTTTTAAATGTGAGGCAGAGCTTTGAAGAAGCTTCTCGTACGCTTTTAAAGATTGTAATATTTTAGAAATACAAAAACTTTATTTATGACACCTTTGTTTTACAATAACTAAAATTAAAACCTTAATAATATTATATATACAAATAAAAACACAAAACAAAAAGAAAATAATTTTAATCTAACGAGTGTCATAAAATGGTTCTTGCTCAGCATATGCCGGGCGCACTATTGGAGCACCCGGCGCTGGTTTTCAGCAAGAACCAACCTGGTCAGATCGCGGACCACAGTGACGACATTCACACTGACACACTCGTACATACAAATACATCCATATATATAACTACTCATACTCATATACACATAAATACACATACAGTACAATAGAATTAAAAAATCATCAATCATCATGTACTAAATACACCGCATCCAAAAGAACAAGTTCCTGACTGCATACTAAAAATCAGATTTTTGTATTTTTTTTAAATATATTTATTGTGTGCAAGTCACAAGTGGTGGCAAGTTGTTCCAACATTTGGTTGCGGCGTATTAAAAGCTACCACGAAACGCAGCTGAGCAGTGGCGAGGAGCAACCAGCAGTGACCAAGATGCTCTGGTATCGCGAGCGCTTTTAATGATTACTTTTGAATTTGCCTAAGTTCTGAGCTTTCGTGGTCGGATTATTGATAAGATTTTTTTTAAGATGAAAAGCAATAATAAAACACGTACATACGTATCCATATAGTCTGGGTGGGATGCTTAGATGGTTTGGGCACATAGAGAGGATAGATGAAAGACGACCGGTAAAAGAAATTTACGTTGCGGATGTGGATGGATGGGTCTGTAGGGTAAGGCCAAGTAGAACATAGCTTGACCAAATTGCTGAAGTTCTCAACGAAGGCCAGGTAAGAAGTACCCTTAACCGGCGAGTTTGTGTGAAAGGGGATCGTAGCAGACGGAGATCTGGGGTCTGTGCTTACCCCTACGGGAAACAGGCGTGATCGCATATTACTTATATGCGATCACGCCTGTTTCCCGTTCTATGTGATAGCGAATGCTGCTGATGTGTTCCGGCTAGTTAACGACAGAGATAGTTGTATTCGGTATTTGGAGAGCCATTAAAAAAGGAAGTCCGGTAATATTTTTTTTAATAGGGAATTGGATAAATAATCACTGCGACCATAGAATATCTGCAATACCTAAATAATAGAATTGGCTCAGTGGCGGGGCCCTCCGTCCGCGGAGTCAATGGTCGCGGGTTCGATTCCCGTATCGGAATAAATATTTATATGGATGTATAAATGTTTATTCCGAGTCTGGTAACCCCCCAATCCGTATTTCCTTTCCTGCCCCTTCCTTTCTACTCTATTCTTTCCCTTCCTCTCCGCCAATCCACGGTCTGCCGTGCCAATGGATGCGTGGCTAGGGGCGAGCCTAGTCGCAAACGTGCCGATCGTCCCGGGGTCGGGCTCCCCCGGGGACTATGGTGCCTTACCTCAGCATGCAGGGCTCTGCTGTGGCTGACCTCCATCCTCCCTTGCGGCTCGTGGGATTCACTAAGACGAATTTAATATACCTAATTTGTCGAAAAATGACGGCGACGTGGTTCGCCACCCGTCACGTCCTGATTCTCACGAGGGCGAAAAGCGACCAATGACAAGCCGTTTCGCTGCGATGAATGGCAGCGGATGGAGCTCTGTGGTCTCTGCCAACCCCTGCAGGGGATAGGCGTGAATATATATAAAATAATAGAACACAAATGATGTAAAAGAAATGGAAGAAAAGAACTAGGCTTCCGGATCCCAGCACTTCTATTACAATATTCAGAACTCACTTGTTCAGAAGAATCAGATCTTCCATGCTACAGATAAAAAATTTTCAAATACTTTGATATTTCTAAATATACTTGCTTATATTATTAATGCAATGATGCAATGACAGAAATTCGCATGTAGAGTAACTTTACCACTTTGGTATTTGAAGTAGGAATACCTATCACTGCCTTCAGAAAAACCTTTTCGTAGTTGAGCCACGCTACAGACGAAGACTGTCCAGAATGGCATATTATATGTTTGTAGCATGAATGGGCCGGTTCGCCCGGGGAAGTGCCACACTCCCGCAGAAAACCGGCGTCTGAGTGGTAGCTTAGCTATCGCGCTTCGTTCGATGAGCGGTTGAGTTTCGGAGGCCCAACCCCCCTTCCTATAATGACACTTTCCTTAAAGGCTGGCAGCGCTTCTGCACTGCCAGTGGCACTGCGGATGTCTATGAGCAGCGTTTATTGCTTTCCATCGACTGACACGCTTGCTCGTTTGCCTTCCTATTCCATAAAAAAAAGTTGCTATAGATTTTGTTACAACTTACACAGGCTACTTTTAGAAAACATTAAACCCGTAATAAATACTTTTAAAAGTACGTTAATTTCAAATTTAGAATTCAATAATACTGCGTCGGATGGTCTGAGTCTCACAGCACTACTCTTTGATACAATTTTTCTGATATCTTAAATTTTTCTGGCTCTAGTGGTTAATTTTTATTTTGCGGTTTACTACGTTTTCGCTTTTTTACGTCGATATGTATATAAAAACATTCACATATGAATATCAAATAAAATAAATAATTGTGTTTTTAATTTAAAAACAATGAAACATGTCATTCAGATTCGTAGAAAGTAGTCATTATATCAAATATCGATCTTTATTCTTATTTTATTTTTATTTATTATAATACCTTATTGTACTCATAAAACACGACATACAAGAATTAAAAGGAAAGAAGATGTACTAAGGCGAGCTTAACTCAAAATTGAGTTTCCTTCCAGCAAACCCAGGATATAGATAGAGATAAGTGCTATATATATATATATATATATATATATATATATATATATATATATATATATATATGCTCGCGGCAGTCCACTGCTGGACATAGGCCTCACCCAAGGCGCGCCACCTAGCCCGATCTTCGGCTACACGCATTCAGTCTCTGCCAGCCGCCTTGCGCAGATCGTCGCTCCATCTAGCAGGAGGGCGTCCCACACTACGTTTGCCGAGTCGCGGTCTCCACTCCAGCACTCGTCTACTCCAACGATTGTCGGTTCTCCGACAAACGTGTCCAGCCCATTGCCACTTCAGTCTGCTAACTTGAAGAGCAATGTCGGTGACTCTGGTTCTCCGGCGAATTTCTTCATTTCGAATTCTGTCCACCAGAGAAACCCCGAGCATAGCTCTCTCCATAGCCCTCTGAGCGACTTTGAGCTTGGCGAGGAGACGGACTGTCAGTGTCCACGTCTCGGCACCGTAAGAGAGTACGGGCAGGACGCACTGGTTGAAGACTTTTGTCTTCAGACTTTGTGGTATGGGCGACGAGAAGACTTGACGGAATTTCCTGAACGCTGCCCAGCCCAGCTGTATCCTTCTGTCGGCTTATATATATATATATATATATATATATATATATATATATATATATATATGTGTGTGTGTGTGTGTGTGTGTGTGTGTGTGTGTAGGGTGTCCCAGAACTCAAAGTCAAGCCGAAAGCTGACAGGATTGATTGTAACCATCATGAGAAAAATCAGAAAAAAATCTATCCCATGCAGTTTGAAAATTATGGGCATTTAAGAAATACTTAGAAATACATAGAAATTTGGTCAAACTGTAACCATTTTTCGGCTATTGTGATTAACTTTTATAATTTTTGTTCATTTAAACTTTGGAACCGCAACCCTAAATAACATTTCTAGAATCACAGTAACAAATAATGACACAATTGCCCCAAGTTTCCTACAATTAAGACTATTTGTTAAACTATGAATTTACAATTTTCAAAATTTGTCGACTTTGAAAGGCCCTCCTTTAAAAAAAAGGTACTAGAGTCCCTTAGCAAGTGCCATTAAAAGTTGGCGCATTTAATCAGGATTGTAAAATGGTACAATACTTGTTAGTTTCATACTAAAAAACGAGCAAAAAAGTAAAAACCTCAAGTAACCAGATTTTTGCTAACACATTTTACTCACTAGCTACTAACTAGATTTTTTTTTCTGATTTTTCTCATGATGGTTACAATCAATCCTGTCACCCCGTTTCGGCTTGACGTTGAGTTCTGGGACATGTATATATATGAATATTTTATATTGAAAGGAAATGTTCTTTAATTCTTCTCTTAAATACATTCATTGACAGGCTATCACGTATAGTATACACGTATAGTAGTTCTTAGGGCACAAATAAAAGTTTAAAGGTGCGCATTTCAATTAAGAAACCCCTTAAGATAAGATCCCGGTGTCGTGTTTACACGTTGTAACATTAACCCATACGCACGGCATTAGTTCACGATCGGGTGATAACTGAACACGTCTCATTATATCATGAGCGGCTGGGGCTGCCTACATAACCTCGTTAGTTAGACATTAAGTCGCTTTAATGAGCCAACGTGACCGTGGATGCACACTCCGGTGTGCGGTGTGAGTTGTAAGATACAAGCGGACGCGGACGCGTAAGCGATAAAGAAGAAAAATCTATATTACCCATATATACATACGTACATATCGTCACACCTGTTTCAGACTCACGCTCTGTGTAGGCAGAGACCACAGATCGTCATCCGTTACGATCCCGGCACACACTCCCTGCTACCTCCACAATCATCCATCTTTTCATCCTTCCTTCGATGATAGGAATGGTATTTGATACTACTGCAACGGTAGACATCCGCAATCACACTGATCATGACCACATTTCATTCCTTATCACTCTATAGCATCTATATTACCTGACCCGCTGTAATACGACAAACGTTTTGCGGAGCGAAATCGGATTATCGAATTAGTCAGATTATAAGTAGTACGGAATTATTGAATAATAGTACATGTAATTCACAATGTGTTGTTGTATATAATGTAATAATTCGTAATTTTGTGAATTACAAGGTTTTGTACATATAATGTATTATATGTACAAAACCTTGTAATTCACAAAATTACGAAACAAAGAACATATTTGAAATATCAAAGATAATTTATATTTTTGAAAACTTGACTACGTCCTGTGGGGCGCCCCAGGTACCGCTGGAGAGACATGGTGAAGGATGACTTGAAACTTGAAACTTTCAAATCTGCAACTGGCTGGGGGTGGCGCACAGGGCACGGTGGCGTAAGATCTGTTCGGAGGCCAAGATCCATTTTGGGTCGCTGCGCCAACAAAGTCAGTTTTTTTTAATTTAACAATTTTTTTAACCCAGGGCAAATCCTTTATGGATACCCTTCAGTTTGGGGGAAGTCGGTAGGTTATGTCGGACTCTTATACCCAGTATCAGTACCGGGTGTATCGCGTCCCTTGCATCGGGATGACGGGAACGCTTGGCTCTTATCCGTAACCATGTTATTGCTGACTATGTACTATATGTTCTATAAGTTTCTTTAATCTTCTCATCTTAATGTATTACAATTCGGTATATAATTATGTCCACACGTTGTGTTGTAACTAACAATGGCCTATATAAAACTCCAATAATTGTGGCGTATGAAGACACGTATTGGTGATACAAGCGTACATTGCAATATCTTATTACATATTTTCGCAATACTGCTAATGCGGATTGCATTAGCGGCTCTGTTATTTTGTAATGAATTGCAGGTGTCGCTTTAAAAAGCATATTTCGGAAGTTCAAACTCATAAATACAGATGTTATATGTAGATATATTATTTTCAATAATCCACCATCTATGTCACATTTACGTATGTCCACAAAAATCATAATCACAATCACACGACCATAATCATAATCACAATCACACGACTATAATCATAATCACACAATCATAATCGCAATATCACTCACAATCATATTCATAATCACAATCACCCAATCATAATCACACAAATATAATCGTAAACATACAGCCATAATCATAATTATAATATCACTCACAATCATACGATCATAATCTTAATCACAATCACCCAATCACAATCACACAATCATTATAATAATCACACACTCATAATCATAATTACAATATCACTCACATATGTCAATGAGCGTCGTTCATAGCTTGCCACCAGGAGAATCGCTAGCTCGTTTGTTCTCCTATCCTATAAAAAACAACTTCATGATTCACAGTAACCGTACATATATAAAACTTGCACAACAACCAGGCCAACATGTAAATATTCATGTATATTCGCATATCCGTTTGTATCCAAGATGCAATGACGTCACTGTGATTTTTTTTAATTTTCACGTTCTGTGTAAATTACCATATTTATCGAAATGAATAATGTGTTCTGTTTTATAATATGTCTACGAATGAAGCACAAAAATTGAATAAAAATACTTCATAAACATATCTATAAAACTAGAATGAGATGAGTTGTTTCACTTTCTCTATCACACTAGGCAAATGTAACAAGGATAGAAAATCCTTTAGTCAACGCATCAATTACTAGTAGCTCATACTAACTCGCCATTCCCAATAATAATAATATTATTTTTATTTGCACAATGTGAGATACAACAAGATCAAAAAGACGTTTAAAAGCTCCATCGCATTGCCACTTATGGCGTATTAATTTCATTAATTATTAATTATTTATTTAATATGTCATAATGTCAATTCTACATAAACTATATACACGTATAGACACATAGAGATCTAAATACATAAGTCGCTTATGGTTACAAATCATTACATTATTAACAATCTGTTACATTGTCATTAAAATTATAAATAAATGGTTGAAGCCATATCTTCGGCGAGTCACGAACAAGACTTATAATTTCATACGCTAACTTTTTTGTGGCTCGGTCCAAATTTTTTTTATGTGGGACGACATCAGAGTTTTTATTATGAAACCGATGAAAATATAATCGATTCGAATATCAAAATATGCAATTCATATATTAGTGGATTTGAACTCGCGACCCTCTGTTAAGAAAGTAATGATGAGCTAACCATTTGGGTCATCAAATTGCATAAGATTTGCATGAAAGTTTAATATTGTTTATTGGAATTCAATAATTGCTTAAGAAATAAATGAAAATGCAATACAGTTACATTTAATTGCATAATTATGTAGTCAACATCTCTTTGGATCGGTGGCGGGACTGTCGCCTATGGAGTTAATGGTCGTGGGATCGTTCCCCGCATCGGGATAAATATATCTATGGTTATAAACATCTTTATTTCAGCTCTGGTTACCCCTCCAATCCGTTTTGGACACGTGTGGTGTGTTAATGTCCGTTCCTGAAGAAATGGGGAGGCCCATGGTCAGCAGCGAGACATATGGGCCTTTTATTTTCAAAGTCCATTTCAAAATACTTGTTATTATATTGACATTGGCATAATAGTTATAATAATAATAATTCTTTATTTGCATAATAAGAGATATAATAAGATGAAAAAAGACGTATAAAAGCTCCATCACATTGCCACTTACGGCGTACAAATTTCATTAATTATTACATACATAGAGATCTAAATACATAACCAAACTATTACATTGTCATTAAAATTACAATTCATTTGTCTATTTCATACATTCGATCGGTCTTCTAAAGGAAAAAAGTCCTTTGTATTATAAATATTGCCATATATTAGCCAATCATATAGTCTTATTTTATAGCTAATTAGCCTTATTTTATAGCTATAAGCCATCAGAGAAAAAGTAAATAAAAGAGGATGCTATGTTAAAAAACTTACCACCATAGTACTCGGGGGAGCCCGATCCCGGGACGGTCGGCACGCTTGCGACTAAGCTCGCCCCTAGCCACGCATCCATTGGCACGGCAGACCGTGGATTGGCGGAGAGGAAGGGAAAGGATAGAGAAGAAAAGAAAGGGCAGGAAAGGAAATGCGTATTGGGGGGTTACCAGACTCGAAATAAATATTTATAAACCCATACATAAATTTATTTCGATGCGGGAATCGAACCCGCGACCATTGACTGCGCGGGAGGAGGGCCCCGCCACTTAGACAATCGGTCGCCAAAACTTGAATCATCCTTATCGCCCCAACTATTCGTTTTAAGATCTTAGTTATGTAACGCTGTGTGTGTGTCATTTGTTTTATGACGTAATAACTCGTTTAATATTATTATTAAATATGCGCATGTTATGCATAATATGACAAAGTTGCATTCGCTCGCCTAACAATTGGCACAATCGAACTGGTTTGTCAACACCCTAGTGGCCTTTTAGTCACTTCTAAACTGACCTGGTTTTTGGATCGCAAACTTCGTTTTACTCTGATCGGTATTCGATATGTATTTATGTTGATTGTCTTAAAACGGAGATAGTAGTTTTGTGGTGGTAGAGCCACGCTGTAGACGGACACTTGCTGAGTGTGGGTGGACCTTGTCATATTCCATAATACAGTATAGGTCACATAATTGACTGCAGTTCTACCATTATTATGATTTGTATCTTTTTTATAATATTCATTTGTTTGATATAATTTTAGTATTTAATTTCTGTGTCACATCTCTTAAACATAGTATAGTAGCCAATTTTTATAGTGGTAGAGCCACGCTGCAGACGAATACTTTGTCAAGAATGGCATAATATTTGTATGTAGCATGAATGGCCCGGCTCGCCCGGGGAACTACCACATTCTCGCAGAAAGCCAGCGTCTGAGTGGAAACTTAAATACCGCGCTTCGTCCGGTGAGCGTTTGAGTTTCGGAGGCCCAACTGGCACAATAGTTATAACTAATTGCCATCAAAGAAAAGAAAAGAAAATGATTGAAAAGATTGTAAGGTGTTCACATTTTTACGATTAAATATTGAGTTAAATTTATTGGTAATAGAAGATTATTTTTCTTATCACAGTGCTGAATACAAAACTAGGTAACGAAACAAATATAATACATGTAGTCCCCAACGTGATGCTGTATGTAAGCTATATTAACAACTTCTTGTACAGTTATCTGACCGCATTTATGTGATAGGATATGAGTCATTGATAGACCGCACCGTTTGCCGTCTCTGTACGAAATCCGCCGTGAAGCATACCGACCCACAACTGTTAGAGGTTAATTCATTATAAACTCTCACTTTAAAATTCCGCATTTTGAATGCTTTTGCTCGATTGTAATTAGACTAATTTTTCAGATGATTAATGGAGTGAGGCGTTAGTTTGCGGAAATCCATTACCATGTGGACAGTCAGAATTTTTATTTACCTAAGATCCGCGACAAGCAAACATAAACAGAAAAATAATAATGTATTTTCTTCCGTAGGAAGACTTCTTCATAGACTCTAGATAGAGTTTAAGAAGAAGTCAGCTGCTCTCCACTTTCCAACAACTATGAACAACACCAAACACACCACAAGTTTTCCACATTGCACACGACACTTGTTACGCCTCCACACGAGCCATCATCAGGTATAGTAGATACTATATGGACAGTCAAAAGTTTTACTTAGCTAAGATCCGCGACAAGCAAAACAATAACAGAAAGTAGACTCTACGGAAGACAACCGAAAAGTCCCTTTTCGGTTGTCTTCCGTAGCGTCTACTATATCTGAGGATGCCTCGTGTTGGGGCGAAACACGTGTCGTGTACAAGATGGAAAAGTGATAGTGTGTGTTTGGCGTTGTGTATAGTGGTTGGTGGGTGGAGAGTTGATGGCCGATTTTCGGTAAGTTTTTGGTTTAAGTTCCAAATAAATCCACTAAACCCAACGGAAAAACACACATTATTAATTTTCTGTTATTGTTTTGCTTGTCGTGGATCTTAGCTAAGTAAAACTTTTGACTGTCCATATAGTGATGGATTTCCGCAAAGTAACGCCTGACTCCATTAATAATAGTAGATACTATATACTATATAGTAGATACTATACCTAACGATGATGCCTTATGAGTAGATACTATATACTACATAGTAGATACTATACCTGATGATGCCTCGTGTTGAGGCGAAACACGTGTCGTGGGCAATGTGGAAAACTTGTGGTGTGTTTGGTGTTGTTGATAGCGGTTGGAAAGTGGAGAGTTGCTGACGGCCGTTTTTTCGGTAAGATTTAGTTTAGGTTGCCCTAGAAAACTCAATATTTTAGTTTTCTGTTTTTATTTGCTTGTCGCGGATCTTAGCTAAGTTAAAGTTCTGATTGTCCACATACTAATTTTTCTTTTATCCTATTAAGGTAATCCTTTTTTTTTATAGAAGTGATAGACCAGGCTTTCTCAAAGTGGGCTTTAATGCCCCCTTGACGTGTGCCCCCTACATGGGGGCGGTAAAGGGTCCATAGTAAGTTGAAGAGTGCTGAAGTGGTATAGATAGTCAATAATTTTAAAGAAAAAAATTATTTAAAAAAAATAATTAAAAATAAATGCGTCAACTTGTAAACAGTAACAGTGTGAATTAGTCGTAATTTATTGCCACGCTAATTCTGTCTTCGCACCACCATCAGCTAGCCTTCAGCTTAGGTCTTCTTTAAAGGCCATCTACGGCAAAGGTAAGTAGCCTTTTTTTTAGGTAAGTAAGAAGGCAAACGAGTAGGCGTGTCACCTGATGAAGAGCAATCCACGCCACCCATAGACATCCGCATAGTCATACGCAGTGCGGGGGGTTGGGCCTCTGGAACTCAATCGCTCACTGGACGATGCGCGGTAGCTAAGCTACCACTCAGACGCCGGTTTTCTGCAGGATTGCTTTCTATAGACACACTTGCTCGTTTACCTTCCTTAAAAGGTATAATATAATCTAAAAATATGATTATTTTGTGCAAAAATTACGAGCAAACTGACACGCAAAAGCCAGTTCACAACAAAAGAATAAGCGTTGGAAAGTGACAGTAAATCTGTATTCATAACCCGCATGCCGATTCACTGATTAGCCATCTACAATATTCAGGTCGTATATAGTTTAGACCAGTGGTTCCCAAAGTTATCACTATTGACCCCCAGTGGTCGTTATTTACCTGAAAGAGGCCACAACTACTAAAAACAAGGTTGGAATCTATGATGTTTAATTTAGGGTCTACAGTGGTAGTTCTTATTCAAGCATGTTGAAACTAAGACGAAAAATATACAAAGCTATTTACTTAATCAACACTAATAACATTATCTAAATGGGAGATCTTACAGTGCACTATTTTATTGTATTTCCTTTAGCCAGTTACAAATTATTTAAATATAAAAAATTAACGTAGTAGTTGATTAGTATATCTCATAAAATTGTGTACGAGAAGAATATTGGATAATTTTTTGTTGTAACATATTTCAGTGTGTGAATAGCACAGTTGTTAAAAACCTATTTAAATTTAAAGAATTGAAGATGAGTTAAACAAGGGGGTCAATCTGATGACCAACTGGCTCAGTGGCGGGGCCCTCCGCTCGCGGAGTCAATGGTCGCGAGTTCAGTTCCCGCATCGGAATAAATATATGTAGGGGGTCACCCATCACAGAGAAATATAGCAAGTAGTCTACAAACGAAAAAGTTTGAGGACCTTTGATCTAGACTGAAGTAGCTATTTGACGTAAGACCCAGCCGTTTTAAAAATACCATTTACACAAAAGAATAGGTTAAGCAATGCAAATAAAATTGCGCACACATATTTTTCGATCACCTTCAGCTTCAGAGACATTAAGAAGTATTTAATCTAACTATTTAAAATGTGGGGAACGTGACAACTAATGTTTTTGGAAGCTGTTTTAAATATATTGCTTATAAATGTTACAACAACCTTCTTTCATCTTTACGAGTGTTGAGAGATTTTGAAAATTGTCTTCCTTGATCACCCCAGTAGGGTTGTGGGATCGAACCTTGGGGATCTAATTCTGCCACCGAAGACCCTATATTTCATTTAACGTGTCCTTTTTGAATTTTCATCGCAAGTTATGTTTTCGTTTTCTTTTCTTTGATGGCAATTAGTTACAACTATTATGCCAGTGTCAAGTAAAATACGGTAACATCAAATATTACTAGTTGGTAACTCTTGAAAAATAACTAGTTAGTATAGTATAGTTAGTAGTTAGTATAGTTTGTTTATCACTAAGTAAGTCTTGATAAAACGGTGGCTTTTCTAACAAAACTTCTATGGATTTTTTCAGTCAACCTAAACAGTCACGATACACGTATTTATTTCATATCACTTATAAGCCTTAATCGAACTACATTGTATAATACACCACCACAATTAAACAATATAACTGATAATAATATAAGATTATGAAAATGAAATAAAAACACAACGTCACTGATGTAAGTCGGCGGGAAAATCCGCAAGTTATGTTTGTAATTCATAAATATAGCGTATCCGGGCGATAGTTATCCATCGTTATTCCAAACAAACTTGCGTAATGTGAACCGATAAATGTTGCGTTGCGGAACTGAAGTGTTATATTGCGCTAACATGGGAAAATCGAAGATTCTAATTACCGTGACTCAATACTTTGGGCTGGGGGGTTTTCGCTTTTCCCAGGGAAACCTTTGTTGTAAAACATCGTTTGTTGTTATCAGTTGGTACGTATTGTTGAATAAAATCATGAAATCACTGTACATAGATCGCTGGTTCAAATCCGGCTCGAAGGACCAAATAATGTTGAATAAAATCGTGAAATCACTGTACATAGGTCGCTGGTTCAAATCCGGTTCGAAGGAGCAAATTATGTTGAATAAAATCATGAAATCACTGTACATAGGTAGCTGGTTCAAATCCGGCTCGAAGGAGCAAATAATATTGAATAAAATCATGAACTCACTGTACACTGGTTTATTCTGTTTAAATGTTCACAAACACACACAAAAAATATTTTAAAGTTATGACAGTTATGTCGGAGATGTTAACGTGACGGAGACCACGTGAAAGAGAGAGAAGGAAAAAGACAAAACATAATATATGACGTACGAAATAATATGACAATACTAAACACGTATGTATAAGTTTTTATTTATTTTCTCAACGGTTAACACTGTTTATTAAAAAGTAGTTCTACAAAATGTAAGAATATCCAGCAAAGAAAGGGAACTCATCTATCTCTTTCTATCTAAAGTCGCTCCCTCATTTTTTTTTATATAGCAGAGCGGGCAAACTAGCTTGCGGATCACCTGGTGGTAAGCGATCATCGCCGTTCATAGATAGACGTTCGCAATGCCGGAGAGGCGTCTTAAATGCGTTACCGACTTTTTTGCGAACACTTACGCTCTATCAGTATTTGTGTGTGTACATGTGTTATTATTCTTAGTATTGCTAATTTCCATAGGCTGCGTCTTACTATTTACCATCAGATACACTCATTTGCCTGCTAGGTTACAACTGCAATGACCCAATTATGCAGTTACGCAAATAAATAAACGCAGAGTTGCAAGCAAACAAGTCGTTACGACTTATGCAAATACATCTATCTGTCAAACATCAACCGCAAACAGAGATAGTGATGTCTGTGTATTTTTCGTTTATCGTGGATATCGATAACAGAACAAAAATAAATAGTGGAGAGTAAAAATTCTGCATAGCTAAGATCCGCGAAATTCAACCTGAAACAATAAATAATATTGTGTGTTTACTAAATGAAATGGAAATTACATAATAAGTAATCTCATTCTTACCGAAAGAACAGCTTACCGTCTTACCGTCAGTGACTCTCCACCATCTCACTGCTGTCACTAACACTAACAACATAATACACACTAATACCTTTCTACATTATACGCGACACGTGTTTCGCCTCAACACGAGGCATCTTAAGGTATAGTAGACTCTACGGAAGACTACAGTTAAAAGACCGGAACCGTTTTTTCGGTTATTTCTTCTTTGATGGCAATTAGTTATAACTATTATGTCAATGTCAAGTAAAATGCGATAAAATCAAATGTCTTGGAATGTAACAAGTCCGCTTATCACGTTACGTCTTGATAAAATGGCGCCTATTTTACCAAAACCTTCTATGGACTTTTTCTGTCAACTTAAAAAGTCACGATACATGCATTTATTTCATATCACTTCACTTATACACCTTAATCGAACTACATTGTATAAAACGTTACTACAATTAAACAATATAACTGATAATAATATAAAAAAATTCAAAAGCGAAACAAAAACACAACGTCACTGGTGTAGATTGACGGTGAAAAGACCTATTTATACTAGGTTTTCTGTGATTTCCACTTCCTTAAGTAATACACATATTGTTATTTTTCAGTTAATGTTTGCTTTTCGTGGATCTTAACTAAGTAAAATTCTGACTGTCCACGAGGTATCTTCACACATAGTAGACTACGGAAGACTACCATTAAGCCAACCTACCTATTAATCATTTTGAAATTAAATAGTTATACGAAAGAATCCAGCTTGTTAGAACAAATGTTTCGTCTCTATCTAAAATGTGTGTGTGTGTGTGCACGATTTTTTCGAAGTAACGGAACCGTTTTAGCATTTGGTACACAATGGGCAAAAAACCTATCTTAATTTTTTTAAATTGTTTTTTATTAATATTGTAATTTTAAGGATTATTCAACATTTTCAAAGCGTAGCTTAACCACATATATGACCTAAAATTAAAAAAGGGTTTTGCTTATATACGCAAATCGGTTAATGTATCCGATCGTAGTTGTACATCACTATTACACGTTACGCCGCTGAACCATTTCCCGGCAATCGACTTTGCGGTTAAGGCTAAGTGATCGGCAAATTATCGGTTCGATATTTGGAGCGGTTGTTTCCCGGCTGCATTCTCTTTCAAATTCTCTCAGTATTCCATTAACATGTACTCACGTATATAAATAATTATTATTAATAGCGGTAGAGCCGCGCTGCAGACGAATACTTTGTCAAGAATGGCATAATATTTATCTGTAGCATGAATGGGCCGGCTCGCCCGGGGATCTACCACATGCCCGCAGAAAACCGACATCTGCGTGGTAGCTTACCTACTGCGCTTCGTACGGCGAGCGGCATGAGAGGCCTAACTCCGTCCCTCTCCCTCTACCCCTCCCTCTCCCTCTACCCCTCCCCTTCCCATTCCTACTCGCATAATGAAACTTTCCTCAAAGGTCGGCAATGCTTCCACACTACCTATGACGTTGCGGAAATCTATGGGCGGCGTTGATTGTTTTCCATTAGTTGACACGCCTGCTCGTTTGCCTTCCTATCCCATAAAAAAAATATTCATTTCTTAATCGGTTACTTTATACAACGTTAGTTCAGGATAAACATTTCACACCCTAAGGTTCGCTTGTATTCATTTGTCATGGGGCCAAACGCATGTTTAATTTTGATTAAAGTAAAGCGAAATGTCTAAACTAGAGCGATATCAGACAACTACATATTCGCCCTCTGGCCCCACGTGGAGACTGAGGATGAAAAGAAAGACAAAATAAGGTCATTAAATATGTATTTACAATATAAAGTAATCACTTGTTAAAATAGTTCGATGTATTCTGAATGAGAACTATACTAGATTAATAATAAGTAAATAAATAAATAAAACAAAAATAAAAATATCTTATTTGCCTTATTTAAAAAAATAGCCTGATATTAAACTTACATTATACTTAATTATTAATAAATATAATCTGATATATTTATATATAATTTTATTCTAGGTATAGGATGTGGCTCAGCTTTTGCTAACAGGGGACAGGATTCCTTTGTAGCGCTGATTTTCAGCCACTCACTTTCCGCAAGATGTTATGCGGCAGAAAGCGTACGAGCGTGCGTGCTTACGTGTGTTTGTGTGTGCGCATGTGTGGGTGCGTGCGAGGTTTCCGAAAAGATATTCGGTTCTTTTTTGTTCTATATTACTCTATTCACCCTGCACACGTAATAGAGCCCCCTTATACCACTCGTGTTTAGTAAACCCTCCCCTATTCAGTTAACTAGATTAAGGCTCTTTTCTAAAAAGATACACATACACATTTGTATCTCTATGTGTAAATTTGTGTAGTGTATTTATGTTCATGACGACTAATTGGCTCTGTGGCGGCCCTGCCCCCCCCCCCCCGCGTAGTCAATGGTCGCGGGTTCAATCCCCGCATCGGAAAAAATATATATATGGATTACAAATATTCATTCCGAGTCTGGTAACCCCGCTAATCCGCATTGGACAAGCGTGGTGGGTTAACGTCCGTTCCTCCAGAAATGGAGAGGCCCGTGCTCAACAGTGGGACATATATGGGCTGTTGAAAATATATATATATATATATATATATATATATATATATATATATATATATATATATATATATATATATATATACATGCACACACATACATACATATACTCACACACACAAACACACGCTCACTTATTCAATCACTCACTTACCGTGACAGATTGTACGCTTAAGTCCTAATAGATTACCCTATCCACCTTTTAGTCATATTAGCATTCATGCAACATTTAGTAGCATTGATAATATTCTTTAAGATTATTAATGGAATCAGGCGTTACTTTGCGGAAATCCATCACTATATGGACAGTCAAAAGTTTTACTTAGCAAAGATCCGCGACAAGCAAAACAATAACAGAAAATTAATAATGTGTGTTTTTCCGTTGGGTTAAGTGGATTTATTTGGAACTCAAACCAAAAACTTACCGAAAATCGGCCATCAATTCTCCACCCACCAACCACTATACACAACACCAAACACACACTACCACTTTTCCATCTTGTAAACGACACGTGTTTCGCCCTAACACGAGTCATCTTCAGGTATAGTAGACGGAACACAACCGAAAAGTTCTTTTCGGTTGTCTTCCGTAGAGTCTATTCCAAATAAATCCACTTAACCCGACGGAAAAACACACATTATTAATTTTCTGTTGTTGTTTTGCTTGTCGCGGATCTTAGCTAAGTAAAACTTTTGGCTGTCCATATAATATTCTTTAAATAAAAAAATATCGAGCATTGGACATTAGATCAAATTGCCAAGGCATGTGGGTACGATACCCACATGCCTTGGCAATAGATAATGATAAAAACGTTCGTCAAAGTAATTGTTGCTAATGGCTCGCACGCACAGCCGCCGGATCTGAAAGCGTCTGATGCGTAGTTTCATTTTCTAGATAATCACATCTGACTGGACAGTCGCTTGCGAGTATGAGACCAGAAATTTCGCTTTCATTCGATGGTAGGACAGTACAGACGTAATACAATATATACTGGTGACATCCACACCCACACATACAAGGGGTCGAGTCTCGGGGATGAACCCCGTTGCTCGCGCAACAACTCAAAGAGACGACCGCCCCCCGGTCCTAGATGCCGGAATCCTGATTAAATGCGCCAACCTTTAATGACACTTTCTAAGGCATTCTAGTACTTTTTTTTTAAAGGAGGGCCTTTCAAAGTCGACAAATTTTGAAAATTTTAAATTCATAGTTTAACAAATAGTCTTAATTTTAGGAAACTTGGGGCAATTGTGTCATTATTTTTTACTGTGATTCTAGAAATGTTATTTAGGGTCACGGTTCTTAAGTTTAAATGAACAAAAATAATAAAAATTAACCACAATAACCGAAAAATGGTTACAGTTTGACCAAATTTCTAGGTTTTTCTTAAATGCCCATAATTTTCAAACTGCATGGGCTAGATTTTTTTCTGATTTTTCTCATGATGGTTACAATCAATCCTGTCACCCCGTTTCGGCTTGACGTTGAGTTCTGGGACATTCTGTATATTATTATTATTACTGATGGGAAACCCGTGTAAAAAAAGTAGAAGGAGTACTCTATGGAACACATTCGCCAGCACTTTCCCCTTTACTTTAAGCCTATTACACGCTTGTCTACACGTATTTCAATACTATACACTTAATTCAATAACAAGTTATCCGCCCTCCATTCTTGTCCGAATCGTGCGAATGTAGTCATGATCGCTCTTTGTGCGGGCTTAGCCTAAAGCCACATTGAAGCGATCCGTCTTGCTTTGGCGGTGAGTGGCAAAAAATAGATACATATTAAATGGACGGTGCTACGCTAGCGCCGCCGGTGGTTGGCGTCGGGCAACCGCTTCGGCAAGTGATATTGTGTATTCGTATTCGAGTGTTTTAAGTATTTTTCCGCGTCATACAGAACATCTTTTAGTAGATTCTTATAAATGACATAATGACTTAATCTGAAATCTAGTGCAGAAAGCGCATAGTATAAAATTAAATTATTTAATCCTACTAACATTATAAATGCGAAAGTTTGTGAGTATGGATGTATGTTTGTTACTTTCACGAAAAAAGTACTGGACGGATTTGTATGAAACTTTACAGTAATATAGGTTATACATCGGAATAACATATAGGCAATTTGTAATGATTTTATGTAATTTTGATCGTAATATAACGATACATGTCAATTAAGTCGGAAATAAATCTGGCCTCTGAGAGCATCTTGGCGTACGCTGCCTAAACCATTGGAGTTACACAAAGATGATGTACTGTAGGATTGTTTGCCTTGAATAGTTCAAAATAAAAGTCCGCTACAGCATATATCCTACCTTTTATGTGGAAGCCACTATGACCAAAATTGTGAACCATAAATTAATTAAAAAAAATATATTTATTTAAAATGATCTGTCACGAAATTTAATGTGGCAGATCAAATTCCACGCGAGCGATGCCACCGTCAAAAGCTAGTATTATATAAATATAAATAATTTATAAGTTAGCATCAATCAATCAATTAATAGCCTGAGGCAGTCCACTGCTGGACATAGACCTCCCCCAAAAAGCGCCACCTAGCCCGATCTACGGCTTTACGCATCCAGTTTCTGCCAGCCGCCCTGCGTAAATCGTCGCACCATCTAGCCGGGGGCGTCCCACACTACGTTTATCGAGACGCGCTCAAGAACGAACATGCCAATTACGAAAAAAAAACTCATTTTTAATTGATAACCCGCGAAAATTAATTCTTCTTCGCGCCTTCTCTAGTGTGGCCGGTGCCTTCAGCCCGGTCCCGCGGTCTTCGATCTTATCGGACGTATTGTTTTTTTTTAAGGCCTCGTATTGTTCTCAGCGATATGATGGTCGGCGATCTCGGAAGGTTATTCGTATTGAGTGATATTTTTCTGTGTTATATAATAAATTTTGATTATATTATATATATTTCACTATTTTTTATGGTATAGGAAGGCAAACGAGCAGGCGGGTCACCTGATGGAAAGCAATCAACGCCGCCCACAGACACCCGCAGCGCCATAGGCAGGGTGGAAGCGTTGCCGACCTTCAAGGAGTGTTGTTATGAGTGGGAAGGAGAGGGGGAGCGGCTGAGTTCCGGAGGCCCAACCCGGGAGGGGTTGGGCCTCCGGAACTCAGCTGCTGACCGTACGAAGCGCGGTACCTAAGCTACTAATCAGACGCCGGTTTTCTGCAGGAGTGTGGTACTTCCCCGATTGAGCCGGCCCATTCATACTACGAACAATTATTATGCCATTTTTAACAAAGTATTCGTGTGCAGCGCAGCTCTACCACTAGAATAGCCTCAGTGGCTGAGCGTATAGATCGCTGGAAAAACAAAATATGAAAAAAAAAACAATAAAGAATTGACTTGAAATTTTTCCTTATATTACTTGTTGTGATTATGTAAGCAAATGATACTCAACGAAATTTTCTCTTTTGCAGGTAAACCACCGAAAACATTCGTCGAGTGGTATGCACGTGTTACGGTGACCAGACGTAATCCGCACGCAAAGCGCTTTATTACCGTCAAAGCCTTTGCATATATGTCTTCGTTGCTCTTTGAATCACTTTTTACAAACAGCAACTTTCGTTGGGAAATCAAGTGTTTTTTTAATTTATTTTTTCTTGTATACATTTTGGTACATTTATTCTTGTTATAATGCGCGGAAGGCATTTTCTACCAGTCAATTTTTGGGTTGATGGAAAAGATTTTTCAAGATTAGGTAAAATATAACTAGGAAAGTAATAAGGTAATCAAATACATATATCTCAAGGATTCAAAGGTCGTACACGCTTCTGCAATGCCTTAGGCGTTGAAAATGTTCAATTACTTTCTGTCACACTATACACAGGCTCGTTTGCCTTCCTATCCCATAAAAAACATAAGAAATCGAATTCAGTTCGTTCTCGTTTTACACCACTAAAAATGCACTTTCTCTTATCCATAACAGCTCAATATATACTGTGAAAAAAGAATGAACCGGCTTGTTGAAATATAACTATGACCGTATGGCCTCGTTGCCTTTGTCTTGAAAACTAAACATTTAAAAACATCCGCTTGCATTATGGCGTCTGGTGTCGATGCGTAGCTGAACGCTGATAGCAGCTTTCGGACACAAGAATGGCTCCAAATTCCTTATTACGTCGTATCACGAGAGCCAAGAGCGAAATATTACGGTTAGTGGCACAATGACAGGCCATTACTTCACAACGCTAGCTTATTGTTTTGTGTGAGACGCCAAGACAGTATTAAAGACGGTATTGTGACATTCTGTGGCTTTGTTTGTAAGTCAATAAGTTTATGTGTGTAGTTTTCGTTTACTCTCAAGTAAAAACATCGCTTCATCGTTATATGGTTTAATTTCTTCATTCTTCTTCTTCTAAGAGTGCCTCTCCGACTTGCGAAGATTGGCAGCAAATTGAGCTCAGCTTTCCTCCTCCTTCGCGTGGTGCAGCAGTTCTGGAGCACTCGCTATCCCGATCCACTCCCTCATATTACGTAGCCAAGGCTTTCTTTTTCAAACCAACTTGTATTTTGCCCGCGATTTTTCCCATCATGATCAGTTGCAGCAATTTATACCTGTCATGTCTCATGATATGACCCAGTTAAGCAACTTTTCTACCTTTGACGGTCTGCAAAAGTTCACGCAAGCAATCTTTTCTTTAAAAAATTTAAATCAACACTATGTATAACTTTTCATATTTCGTTTTATCATTTCGCCATGTTTCTTTGTTTGTCTTTCTTCCCCTTTACACATATTTCCTTCTTGCTCGCTCATTTACATTTTATTCTACATATTTTACTATGGCTAATTCCAACTTTGTTAAAACTTTATCGTCACATTTCATTACAAAACATGTGTGTGAAGGCTTTATCTATGGGAACATTTTGGAGGGAAAGTTAGCGTGAAATTGTTTGTGGTACTACTGGTGGCCTTTCGTGGCTTAGTTATAATGACACTTTCGGTAATTAAAGTCCCGTCACATGCATAACCACAGAAAAGACAACTCACTACAATTCAACTGCAAATACATACATACATACATGCATATAGTCACGCCTGTCCCCCTGTAGGTTTAGGCAGAGACCACAGATCCATGTATCTACGATCCCGACACACCTTCCTTGCTTCCTTCACACTAATTTATCCTTTTTCTCACATTTGTCGTTGCGAAACGGCTCTCCGTTCGTCGCTTCTGATCCTCGCGGGAATCAGGACGAAACGGGTGGCGAACCACGTCGCCGTCAATTTTTTACGAATCAGGTATACTAAGATTCGTCAAAGTGAATCCCACAAACAACTACAAAAAAAAAAATAATTGTTTTAGTGGCGAAGTTACCACTCTATTTATCCCTATCGATCTATTTATGAATCGAGATAATTTTATGTATTTACATGTTTTAAGTATTTATTCCGAGTCTGGGTTTGCATCTATTTAGGATTAACTTAAAATATTAGTATTGTCACATACTGCTTCGGATAAGGGCTTGAATTTCGCAAATTGTAGGGGAGATCGGGGATGGTCGACCAATTTTCAGATTAAAGGTTCGTATTTTTGTTGTTTTGGCATTTATTTATCTAAAAAGCGATTCAATTGATAGTTACACTATTTTATTCTACATATTTTACTATGGCTAATTCCAACTTTAAAAAATGGCTTTAAAAAATGTCAAAAAGCTATCAATTATCATATTGTATACAAGCTTGATCTTGTAAAAGGGGGAAAATAAGTCGACCTACCCCATACCTGGGGTACACACGAATCAAGGCTTTCGCGTAGCTCGGATTTTAATCAGTTAGTCTATCTGCCCCTATAGTCAACCATCCCTGGTCTCCCCTACTGTGCTTTATCTCCGTAAAAATCGCGGGATGACAGAAAATCAACTTTTTGCTCGCTGAAAGAAAGTTTTTAATGAGTCATGACCCATTTACACTTTGCAGAATGTACACTATTTTTTATTTAAATTGACTATAAATAAAGCATTTGGATTCAGTTTTTAAGTCATTTTATTGTTTTATTTATTTATTTTAAATAAATGTATTTGTGTTTGCAGACTAAAATAACGTTTATCTATCTACCTTTATTTGTAAGAAGCTAATAAGAAAAATAAAAATGTTCCTATCTCGATATCAAGATGCAATTCCTAACAAATTTCTTTGACAGATTTCTCTGTTGAATTACCCATAAAGCACAAGATTGTGTCAATTCGTTACACATTGACATTGCGTAAAGTGCACCCATTTTTTTTTATTACACAAACGATCAATGTACTGATGCGGTCAAATCGATTTATCGACCCTTCGCGACTCCAATTTCCCATCGATACTGTTCCGATTTCTCGACGATTCGGTTTGGTGAAACTTCGAGGTCGCAACAGCGAAAATAAATGCCGATTAACTTGGATTATTATTTTATGGGTCACGTTGCGCTATTATAATTTTAGTGTGAATAATTTGTTGGCCTTAATTTCGCATGGAGAGATTCGAACCTCTTGTTAAAACAATTTGTTTTCCACAGCCCACACATATGTCACTGCTTGGCGAGGGTATCCCCAATTTCTGGAGGAACGAACATTAATCCAACACGCTAGTCTAAAAAAATAAATTTCTGTAGACCATACAGCGACCATTGACTTAACAGACCCTGCCAAGTCAATGGTCGCTGATAATAGTAAAGCAAATGTTATTATGAATTCTCCATTCTCCTTTTCGGACTCTTGGCTCGAAAATCAATTCTGATTGCCTCAAGCCCCCTTTCGGGATACTCTTCCATCGTTCAGCTGCGGTTTAATGGGCTAATTATAAAGTGTATGCTAGCGTCCAAGCTGGCCAAGTCAATTACTTTTGTGCAGCTCCACGCACCGCGACCGCTTCTTCTCTTCTTCTAAGGTTCATATGTCTAATAATCAGTAAAACGCAAAAGTAATCAGTAAATAATCAGCGAGCATCACTAAATATTTACAGTTAATATTGCTTTTTTGCGTCGACAGTGTTTTGCTTCTATGAGCTGCACAAGGAGCCGAACGTCATCAAAACCATCAAAGTTTGACGCCTTCATTGGTCTGGGCATGTAATACAGATGGAGGTCTAGCTCCTCAACCCAAACGCCTACTCGACGGCAAATCGCGGAATGCCTAAGCTCAGATGGCTAGATGGAGTCGAAGATGAGTTAAAGGCAATCGGAGAGAAAAAGCCAAACTGAAATCCGACTGGAAAAATTTACTGAACCAGACTAAGACCCACCCGCGGCTGTAATGCCTTGATGATGATGATGATTTTTTGCGTCGATATATTGTATATATCCCATATTTTACAACATGGGATCGTAAGCCAAATTATTGCCACTTAATACGTTATGTATATATTTGGAGAATAATTTAATAAAAATAAATAACTATATATATATATATATATATATATATATATATATATATATATATATATATATATATATATATATATATATATATATATATATATATATATATATATATATATATATATATATATATATATATATATATATATATATATATATATATATATATATATATATATATATATATATATAAATAAAGTGAGAGTTAAGGAAAGCAGGTCGACATTTACAAACGCTATGGGGATTATTGTTTTAACCAAAAAAATCTACATAATAGTTACGCGAGTGCGTTAGTTACCCCGCGGTCGTTCTCACTTTGCTGGTTATTGTGTTTGGCTTTCATTAGAGTCAGAAACCGCGTTCCACATCTGTGGTATCACTAGCGATTGTACACAAAAATTAAGGCTAAACCGAGATTGTAATCGCAGTTGATTTAATTTTTAGAAAAGGACGTAAGTCATGAGCGGATAGCGTTTTACAAATTATTTGTCGAAGTCTCAACAATTTAAATCGGTTCCTTTGTATATGTATAGGGTGTGTGATGGAAGAATTAGGTTTTCTACCTTAACTATACTTTTAAACAAGAAATATACTATAGAAAGATAAATATTCCTTCGATGTTAGTAGTAAAGGTTGAACCTAATTAGATAGATAGATATATTCTTTATTGTACATCAAAATGTGCATATACGTATTATAATATAACATTATACTTTATATCAATTTAATAAATAAAAAAAAAACAAAGTTATACAATTATTGATTGTAATATTTATATACAAATGGTGGTCTTATCGCAAATAGCGATTTCTTCCAGGCAACCGTAGGTTGGAGACAATGTTGAAAAGATATATTGATGTAAGGTTTAGGAAAAATATTAATAAAAAATACCACCGGACATAATTATTGTACTTGATGTTTCCGTTTAGAGGTCCTTAGAGTATATGATATATAGAGTATATATCTTGGAAAATGTGGTACTTTTACAAACTTACCGAAATCCGAATCGGCCATCAATTCTCCACCCACCAACCACTATACACAACACTAAACACACATTACCACTTTTCCATCTTGTAAACGACACGTGTTTCGCCCCAACACGAGGCATCTTCAGGTATAGTAGACTCTACGGAAGACAACTTTTCGGTTGTCGTCCGTAGAGTCTACTAATCCACTTCATCCAGCACAAAAAACACACATTATTAATTTTCTGTTATTGTTTTGCTTGTCGCGGATCTTAGCTAAGTAAAACTTTTGACTGTCCACATAGTGATGGATTTCCTAAGTAACGCCTGACTTCATTAATGATCTTCTTGAAATAGTTTCTGAAAATTTTTTAACAGTAATTTGGCTGTAGCGTAGCTGTGCCACAAAAAATCAGCTTCCTTTAAGTATATAACTCAAAAAGCAGGATAACTATTCATAAGATGTTATACAGTACAAGTATAATGGTTATGGTAATTGCTTAAATATTTTAAATAGTATCGTTTATCACTTGCACCACACTACAAAGATCGCACGAAACGCTTGGGCAATGGCTTCCGTAAAAACAGTCCATTGTTTTATTTGAACGGGCGTGTTTTTGTTGACGGTGAGAAGTCTCGATTATGGCCAACTGGGGAACTGGGGTTCCCTCGCAGCTCTTTCGTGCCAAGTGCACTGTGAACGAACAAGGAATTGAAAGTTGTGAGAACACAGAAATAATGGTACTTCTCAAGCAACTCACCGACTTCGTTGGCTGGGCCACGTGGAGAGGATGGGGGAGGATCGCGCAGTCAAGAGAGCGTATGTGGGTCGCCCAACTGAACGACGTCCTGTGGGGCGTCCCAGGTACCGCTGGAGAGACATGATTGAAGATGACTTGCGCAACCTTCAAGTCTGTAACTGGCAGGAGGTGGCACAGGACAGGGCAAAGTGGCGTAAGATCTGTTCGGAGGCCAAGATCCATTTTGGGTCGCTGCGCCAACAAAGTTATTGACTGATGAAATACGGTACCTGGGGTGCCCCACAGGACGTCGTTCAGTTTGGCGACCCACATACGCTCTCTTGACTGCGCGATCCTCCCCCATACTCTCAACGTGGCGTCAGCACGAACGCAAGTAAGTCGTGAAAGCCTTATGTGCACTCCTATTACATTAGGTGTGGGCAAACGACCAAGTATGTCGTCTGATTTGCAGGCATTTATTTCGCATATCGCCAACTGCAACATCATAGGCACTGTATATGTGTTGGGCCCAGGATCTTTCGGAAGACTTTTCGTTCTGCAACTAATACTCTCAATAACGGTCAGTTTTAACATTATACAAAATATTCTATTGTACAGCTCTACGCTGTGTGACTCAGACCGTTCGATGCAGCATTTTTTTCTGATTCGAATATGCAAAAAAAATTTGACATCTGTGTCATTTACAGCGTTTTCGCTTTGTTTGCGTCAATGAATATTTGTTCGCTAATCTAAAATGGAAATAAAATATTTTAAATACAGAAGTATGTATGGTGTAATTTTGAATAATTGAATAAGAAATGAAGATATAAGAGAGCGATGTGGAGTAAAAGAAGGTGTCGTGACAAAAGTTAAGAAAGGGATGCTTAGATGGTTTGGGCAAATAGAGAGGATGGATGAAAGAGAGGGGTCGGTGGGAGAAGAACACAGAAATCATACCTTGACCAATTGCTGAAGTTTTTAATAAAGGCCAGGTCAAGAGTACCCTCAACCAGCGGGCTTGCATGATCGTAGTAGATGGACATCTGTGGTCCTGCCCCTACAGGAGACAGGCGTGACGATATGTAGACGAAGTAAAATATTTTAAGCAATAAAGAACATCTGCCTTTTGAGGCATGAATTGAATAAAAATCCGACCTTACAAATCCGTGAATCAAAGCACGAATGACATCATGCTGTGATTTGTGCAGAAACGTGCGTGGACTTGCAACATGGCGGCATTGGGTTGTCTTCCTCTAAATACTGCTTTAATAAAGTCAAGGTTGTGACCGTGCTTTACACTTATGCATGCATTTAAATTTTATGATTTAGCTCGATGACCGAACGAACTTCATTTTACCTACAATTTTTTGAATTCAAATGATATCTCCTGGTAAGCTTATCTTCTCCTGGTATGTCAGTATTTAGGTACGCAATACTTTTCAAAATAGCACAAAATAAAGGCATTTATTTATAACAACACGTCCGTTACACGATAATGTCGTAACGAACGCCATCTATCGTAAGTAAAGGAAGAAAAAGATTTTTTCAATTTTTAAGTTTTTTCTATGTTGGTGATATATTTTTTATTCGTTAATTTTCTCTGTATTATAGCGAACAAAATAAAAAAAATACTCAAATCGGTGAAGCCGTTTTTGAGTTTTAGCGAGACTAACAGAATAGCTCGGTAAGATTTAGTTTGAGTTCCCCGTAAATCTACTTCTTCCAGTAGCATTATAAATATTATTTTTCACAAAATATTATTTTTCTGTTTTTGTTTGCATGTCACGGATCTCAGCTAAGTAAAAGTTCCGATTCTCTGATGAGTAATGGATTTCCGCAAAGTAACGCCTGACTATATAAATCATTGTCATTGATTAATAGTCTTTTAATTAATTTAGATTTATTATTATTTACTTGTCTTATTTAGATAAAAATTTGTCAAGTATTTCATTTATATTTTCTAATTATAACTACAATCTAGCCAAGGGCTAATGAGTAATTTATTTTTAACTTAGTAGACTATAACAGAATACGTCAATTAACACTTTCTTAATCTCAAAAAAAAAGAACTTCCCGCCAAATTACATCAGTGACGTTTACTTTTTATTTCATTTTCATAATCTTATGTTATTGTCAGTTATATTATTTAATTGACCGATTGGCTCAGACGACCGATTGGCTCAGTGGCGGGGCCCTCCGCCCGCGGTGTCAATGGACGCGGGTTCGATTCCCGCATCGGAATAAATATTTATATGGATTTATAAATGTTTATTCCGAGTCTGGTAACCCCCCCCAATCCGCATTTCCTTTCCTGCCGCTTCCTTTCTTCTCTATCCTTTCCCTTCCTCTTCGCCAATCCACGATCTGCCGTGCCAATGGATGCGTGGCTAGGGGCGAGCCTAGTCGCAAGCGTGCTGATCGTCCCGGGGTCGGGCTCCCCCGGGGACTATGGTGCCTTACCACAGCATGCAGGGCTCTGCTGGGGCTGACCTCCATCCTCCCTTGCGGCTCGTGGTATTCACTAAGACGAATTTAATATACCTAATTTGTCGAAAAATGACGGCGACGTGGTTCGCCACCCGTCACGTCCTGATTCTCACGAATGCGAAAAGCGACCAATGACGAGCCGTTCCGTGAATATATATATATATATATATATATATATATATATATATATATATATATATATATATATATATATATATATATATATATATATATATATATATATATATATATATATATATATATATATATATATATATATATATATATATATATATATATATATATATATATATATATATATATATATATATATATATATATATATATATATATATATATATATATATATATATATATATATATATATACATATAAGACGCGCTTTTTTCCCTAAATTAGGTCTCAAAAAAGTTACCTGCTTCTTATACGTGAAGGAGGCAGGTCAACTTTCTTTTTTCCTTGTGTGTGACCTCCTAAATAAGGATACGTCTTATATGCTAGTGCGTTTTATATGCCGTTAAATACGGTAATTCAAATGAATGAATGTATTTTACTTGACACTGGCATAATATTATTAATGGAGTCAGGCGTTACTTTGCGGAAATTCATCACTATATGGACAGTCAAAAGTTTTACTTAGCTAAGATCCGCGACAAGCAAAACAACAACAGAAAACTAATAATGTGTGTTTTTCCGCTGGGTTAAGTGGATTTATTTGGAATTTAAACCAAAAACTTACCGAAAATCGGCCATCAATTCTCCACCCAGCAAGTGAAAACCGAAAAGAAGACAACCGAAAGCCACTTTTCGGTTGTGTTCCGTAGAGTCTACTATACCTGAAGATGCCTCGTGTTGGGGCGAAACACGTGTCGTTTACAAGATGGAAAAGTGATAATGTGTGTTTGGTGTTGTGTATAGTTGTTGGTGGGTGGAGAATTGATGGCCGATTTTCGGCAAGTTTTTGGTTTAAGGTCCAAATAAATCCACTTAACCCAGCGGAAAAACACACATTATTAGTTTTCTGTTGTTGTTTTGCTTGTCGCGGATCTTAGCTAAGTAAAACTTTTGACTATCCATATACTGGCATAATAGTTATAACTAATTGCCATTAAAGAATAAAAAAAAAATACAATGAATATAAAACAGTTTAGTAACCAGCCAGTACTCGTATAAGGTTTGCATTAAGAGGATAGTGAAAGCGAGGGAGTTCGGTTCATTGCTCATATGTGCCGGGGCATTATTATGCGGCCCGCGAGACTAAGCAGCCGCGCAACAGGGATGCACTCGGACCGAAATAAATAATAAATAAAATCCTACACCCTTAC
Organism: Baronia brevicornis; assembly: GCA_031353405.1. Taxonomy (NCBI): domain Eukaryota; kingdom Metazoa; phylum Arthropoda; class Insecta; order Lepidoptera; family Papilionidae; genus Baronia; species Baronia brevicornis. The sequence goes on from JASFAT010002449.1 coordinate 982,682, forward strand.
ACTATAATTACCTACGTCTGGGTTTAGTTTTTTTAGCATTCATTTGTAAAAAAAGTTGTGTCGCACATTCACCTTTTTCTATTCTATTCTAATAATAAAAATACCTTGAGTTCGTATCTTCCATTGGACTATTATATGAATTGATTCCTAGTATAAGCATTATTAGCTTATAATAATAATAATAATAATAAAACTTTATTTCAGGACTAGCCCATATATCGTTAGTAACAATCTTTCTTATAATCTAGTGTTGGTAAAATTACAAAATTTTATAAAAATATATTTTACATTTAAAAAACATTAAAATATAATACATTAATAAACAATTACAAATTTGAGAATAATAATATATGTCTATAATAATTTTAAAACAGTAATGAGATAATTTAATTTTACATTTCATTTTATATTAAATTAATGTTTACTTAGGTTTACTTACTTAGGTTTGCTATATTAGTTTAGATATTTATTGATGGAGGATTTCGTCACACGTTCAGGAGGAGGTGTTAACTGAAGTGACCTCGAGTAAAAGTTGTAGAGCTATGAGTCTCACGCTATTATTTCATTATCATGCAGTGTTCTTTTCTGTTCCGATTATATAATATATTTTTTTTTGACAATCTGTGTAATTTACAGCGTTTACGCTTTTTTCGTTATTTTGAAAAATATGTATGTTTATATACCTATATATGTATTTAATTAACCAATTCTTTTCCTACCGATTGGCTCAGTGGCGGGGCCCTCCGCCCGCGGAGTCAATGGACGCGGGTTCGATTCCCGCATCGGAATAAATATTTGTATGGATTTTTAAATGTTTATTCCGAGTCTGGTAACCTCCCCAATCCGCATTTCCTTTCCTGCCCCTTCCTTTCTTCTCTGTCCTTCCCTTCCTCTCCGCCAATCCACGGTCTGCCGTGCCAATGGATGCGTGGCTAGGAGCGAGCCTAGTCGCAAGCGTGCCGATCGTCCCGGGATCGGGCTCCCCCGGGTACTATAGTGCCTTAAAAAAAAATGTCCCAATGCTGAGCACGGGTTTCTCCATTTCTGGAGGAACGGACTTTAACCCACCACGCTTGTCCTATGCGGATTGGCGGGGTTAGCAGACTCGGAATAATCGGAAATATCTGTAGGTCATACATATATTTACTCCAATGCGGGGATCGAACCCGTGATCATTGACTCTGCGACTCTGAGCCAATTGGTCTTCCAAGAAAAAAAAGATGTATTAATTATTTATACGAGATGAAATATGTATTATTATTTATAACGAGATATATTTGACGGCGACGTGGTTCGCCACCCGTCACGTCCTGATTCTCACGAGGGCAAGAAGCGACCGATGGAGAGCCGATTCGCTGCGATAAATGGTAGCGGGTGAAGCTCTGTGGTCTCTGCCAACCCCTGCAATAGATAGGCGTGAATATATAAAAAAATATTAGTTATTCGTACCCTGAATGAGGCCCTGCAAAAAGGCATAACCCGTCAATGCAGTTCGTGACAATCGGCGGTTGCGCATACCGCGTATGTCCACGCATCCTAATGGCCGCTACGTTAATGGAAGGACACCGTAATGGCGGAGAACGGAGCGCTAATCGAGTTTTAAGGACTTTGAAAGTGGACGCCTTAGAACGTTGAGGGTCGTCCACCTGGACGCAATCGTGCGTTGAAGACCATTTTGTGTTCAATTGTTTGACTTCCATTCACTGTTTCATATGAATTTATTTACTTGATTTTTTTTATTGCCGGCCTTTAAGGTATGTGTAGGCTTGTTTTTTAAAGTGCCAATGTCGTATCGGTTCGAAAATCGATACAGGTAGCTGGTTCCGCAGGGTGGTGGTTAGTGGGAAGAAGTTTCGGGAGAGGGGCACCGTACTGGATTGCAACTCATCCAGATGGTGGGAATGAAACTTTTCTTTTCGGCGAGATGTGCTGTTGGTTGTAGAATTCAGCAGCAGAAACTAATCCTAACTTGTATAGGGTGTCCGACCGATGGCAGATTAAGTTTTTAAACATAAATAATAAAAAAACTACAAGGATATAAATAAAATTCAATAACTTTTACGCAGTGTATTTTTTTTTAATTATTTAATCTAAATATTATATTATATATAACCACCACGTCGGACACACTCTTGGAATCTAGCCACAGTATTCTGTGCCATTCGCTGAAGTAGTGACGTCAGAATGGTGTTGTGGAAAACATGAATAACTTACTGGCAATATTTTTGGGTATGGCAACACTTGTTGTAAGATCATTGTGAAAAATGTAATAAAAAATGAATGGTGGTTATGTTCGCAAGTTTTGTTTTGCCATTGTAAATATCTAGAATTTAGCCATCGATCTTCGAAAACTATATTGTCCCATAGGGAGCTTCCCAAAGGGACGGCTTATTAATATGTTAGGGAAGTATTGCAACTGCAACTGATCATGATGGGAAAAATCGCGGGTAAAAGACAAGTTGGTCAAAAAAGAATATGTTGGCTACGTAATATCAGGCAGTGGACCGGGATAGCGAGTGCTCCAGAACTGCTGCACCTCGTGAAGCAGGAGGAAAGTTGTGCTGAATTGGCTGCCAACCTTCGCATGTCGGACGAGGCACTCTTAGAAGAAGAAGAAGGGAAGTATTCACGAAGAATATTCATGCTCTCTCTAGCAATGTGAGGCATGGCGTCATCTTGTTAAAATCATGTGCGTGAAGTTAAGGCAGGATGTTCTCCCAATATCGGCAGAAAATAATCAGTAAGCATGATGTTTATTGATTATTCGATTTATAACACAATTATTCCACATGAACCTCTATACAACATAAGAGAACATAGAACTTTCAAATCGAGATGTAAAACTTTTCCACCCATCAATCCATGTCACAATTATCGTCTTCCGGAGCCATTGTGAGCGGAAATAGAGTTGAAGAGACGGTGTCTCACCACGGCTATGAGATACGCCAACATAGACCACTTCTCGAATACTTACGTGTAATTCTTAACTACGTATTTAGGGGAGCATGTGAACCGTGAATTTTGAACGTCAAAGTGGAGCATTTACCCACGAACGAGTTTCACTGTACACATTGTTTTAGAACCATATGGAAATACCGTCGACCAATTGGCTCAGTGGCGGGGCCCTCCGCCCGTGTAGTCAATGGTCGCGGGTTCGATCCCCGGATCGGAATAAATATATGTATGGATTACAAATATTTATTCCGAGTCTGGTAACCCCGCCAATCCGCATTGGACAAGCGTGGTGGGTTAACGTCCGTTTCTCCAGAAACAGAGAGGCCCGTGCTCAGCCGTGGGACATATATGGGTTGTTAAAAAAAGGGAAATACCAGCTAGAATTGTATAATTGTTTTGGAATAGAAGATAAGGACCTTTTCTAAAGGTTTCAACGTCGTGTCGGTTTGAAAATACCCTTGAAGGCAGGTAGTTTGTAAGGAACTTCTGGAAAAACGCACCGTACCGATTTCCCAATCTCTTACTTACTTCGCTGGCACAATGTGATAGTTAGTTGCTTGTAGTAGAGCCACGACGCAGACGAATACTTTGTCAAGAATGGCATAATATTTGTCTGTAGCATGAATGGGCCGGCTCGCCCGGGGAAGTACCACACTCCCGCAGAAAACCGGTGTCTGAGTGGTAACTTAGCTACTGCGCTTCGTACAGTGCGCAGCTGAGTTCCGGAGGCCCAACACCCTCCCCCTCCCCCCTCCTATTCCCATAATGACATTTTCCTTAGAAGTCGGCAATGCTTCCGCTCTGCTTATGGCGCTGCGGATGTCTATGAGCGGCGTTGATTGCTTTCCATCAGGTGACACGCCTCCTCGTTTGTTTTCCTATCCCATAAAAATAGGATTTTTTTTATAAAATTTCTTAGCTAAAAATTATTTTAACGAAGACAATTGTATTAAACAATGGGGTTATAATATCGACATGGTTTAGAAAAACATATTTGTCCAGGTGTGTCGATGGTTTTGTGACGTCATTCATCCTTTGTCTCTACTTGTGTCTGCTTTGTGCTATGTTTGAGTTGTCTGGGTGAAGTTTGCCTATAATACATTCATCATTCATTGTTAAATGAAAGAAGCTGTATAAATTATTGCAGGTTGTCTGTACAGGTGTTGGGAGCTGCTGGAGACAAGAAGCATTTTGTTTCGATATTTTTATGGAGTGGGTGAACAAGCAAGCGAGGCTATACACACATCTACAGTACTAAAGGCACTGCAGATGCGTAGAGTAATGCTGTTGACAGGGAAGAGAAGTAGGAAACAATAGAAAGAGAAAGGGATTAGAAACGCGGTAATACACTAACATGGTCCATCACCTGGACGGCTTGTCGTCCACCACCTGCACCTTAGTCGCAGTCCTCTGCAAACTGTGCGAAATTGGAACGCTTTACCACCTGAGGTGTTTCCACGTCGTGAAAAATTGCCAGCAACGCGGTTCGCCACCTGTCACGTCCTAATTCTCACGAGGGCGAGAAGCGACTAACGGAGAGCCGTATCGCTGCTGCGCTGATGAATGTGAGAGAAAGGATGGATGAGTTTGAGTTGGACCCTCATCACTGAGGATCACATGAAACTCTCAAACACACACAATGGACAATCTGTCTCCATTGAACCCGGTCCAAAGCAGCCCTCAACACCTGGTGGAATGTGGAAGATGTGGTTTCTTTCGCTTGATCGGACCATGTTGTTGGCAACCGCCCTCGCGTTCCTTTCCAGCTTCTCCAAGTTACCATCTTCTCTTAGCATTTTATTATACAATTCGGTATTAAAAAATAATATTGTCAATCCAGCGTGTCACATCGATCGCTAAACATTGAGTTCTTTTGTCATAGAAAAAAGCAAAAGGTCGAACGGAATATCGACTCGAGTAAACTAATAAAATGTGTCATGACTCACAAGAAAGCCAGACGTTTAGTTCTAAAACGACGTCAGAACAATAAAAAAAAACTGACGCACCGAAAAGTAGGGCTTCGTATCTGTATATGCGATAGTCACATAAACGTGATTAATTTAAACCGACACAATCGTAATTAATGTAAACCGATTACATCTATGTTGTTATAAGCTCACAAGCGAGAAAAACAAATACATATTCTAAATAAATATATTACATTCCCATCACTATTCAAAATGGTAGAGCCATGCTTCAGACGAATACTTTTTTACGAATACAATAATGGCATATTATTTGTCTGTAGCATGAATGGGCTGGCTCGCCCAGTTAAGTACCACATTCTCGCAGAAAACCGGCGTCTGAGCCGGCCGGCAACGCTCCTACACTGCCTATTGCACTGGATGTTTATGGCCGGCGTTGATTGCTTTCCATCAGGTGACACGCTTGCTCGTTTTCCTTCCTATCCTATAAAAAAAATCACCTGGAAGGTTAGTCGTCCGATTTAGTCTCAGTTTTCTACCACGAACTGTACAAATGTGGAACGATTTTCCACCTGCGGTGTTCTCACTGATGATTCTTTAAACCACCACCGCCCATAGGCGTCCAGGCGACGCCAGCATCGTCTCAGATGCGTTGCCGACCTTTTGCGAAAAAATATAATACGTTCAGTGCCACGCTACATATTGTTTTCTTGATACTCTCAATCGGCAACTTAATTTTCCGAATTTCACTAGTGTTACAGGTTAGTCACCTGTGTAGGGTTGATTGCTTTTTATCAGGCGGCACGTTTATCGTTTGCTATCCTGTTCCATAAAAAAAATCAGGGTGTAGCTGTGTCTTGGACATGAGCGTGTTTTACGTATGTATACGTAAAGAATTCAAAATGGCGGCGCGTACTCCGCCATTTTGAGGTCGTTACGCGTCACAGTCCTCACTCAACGTAACGTATTCTTTGATTATCTAGCCATCGAGTGGCGTAATTAAATTTCGGATGTAGATAATATATATTAAGCTGCTACAACAGATTATATCCGCCGATTTTCTTGCGTCGATTTTTTAAACTGCCTCCTACTATAGAAGCAAATCAAAAAAGGTATTCACATTAAATATAAGTCTACTAGAATACAATAGAAGTTTCCAGAAACGACTTTCCACGCACCACTACCCGGTGGAACGAGCGACTTTCATCGGTGTTACTGAAACGACAAGACATTGAAACCTTCAAAAATAAGCCACACGCTTCTTAGGGTCTAATATAAGAACCAAAATTATTACTTTGTAAAATGAATACATAAATAAAAGGCCTGCAATGCTCCTACAATGCCTGTGGGCCTGTGGGCACTGCGGTTATCAATGGGCGGCGTTGATTGCTTTCCATCAGGTGACATGCCTGCTCGTTTGCCTTCCTATCCCATAAAAACGTTTTTTAACTACCACGCTTTTAGTTCGTACCTCATCATCGCGGAAACCAATTACGTTAGCGAGTTAAGTAAAAAACAGAAGAAGAAACACTTCCGCAGCGGCAGTGTATTTTTGTTTGTCTGTAGTACATTACGGATTTTCGATTAAAGTTTGTCTTTCTTATTTTGTTATAAATCATTACTTTTGTCAAATTTCTGTTAAAGTATAAAATATAAAGAATTTAATATAAATAAAATCGTAATCTAATATCTCATTTTTTCCTCCAGGAGTTGGAGCAAGAGAAACACCTGCTGCGGCGGCGGCTAGACACCACACAGGGAGAGTACGAGGCCCGACTTCTGGAACTGCAGAACGACATCCGGGAGCTGACGGCCAAGATCGACTCCAAGGATAATTCTGTTAAGCAGGTTGGTAATATACTGTATTCTTTGCAATTAGTAAGCTATTATGCAAGTATAATAAAATATAATAATATCAAATATTTTGGCATGAACTATAAAATTTTTTAATGCGTATGCGCTACGATGAATGTAAGAGGAAGGATCGATGAAAAGATGGATGAGTGTGGAGGAAGCCGGGGGAAGGGTGCCGGAATCGTAGCGGACGGAGTTCTGTGGTCTCTGCCAAACCCTACGGGAGTTAGGCGTGACGATATATATGTAATTCGTATGAGTACAGCAAACAAATGATATAACATACAAAACGAACAATAGATCAAAGAACAAACGAACCTTATTAGCAACAATAAAATCAGTGCGTGGTGAGTGTGGAGGAAGCAAGAAAAGTATGCCGAGATCGTAGCACATAGAGATCTGTGGTCTCTGCCTAACCCTACGGGAAACAGGCGTGACGATATGTATATAAAATCAGATAAAAACTTTACGAAAGGGGTCAAACAAAACCCGTTCAGAGTTTTAGATTAGCTGGGCGAGAAATACTTGAAGGGATAACGTCATATAAAGAATAAAAAAAGTCTAGGACGATTCAAAAAAACGTGGTCTATATTAGGTATCCTCACGCGATCTCTTCCATTTGTGAGTGCGGATTGGATCCGCACTCACAAATGGAAGAGATCGCGTCAATTAGCTGTTGAACATTGACACCAAGAGTCAGATTGGTCAAATTGACAAATTATAGACAATCAATACACAGAACAACTTGCCACCACCTCTTCGTGACTTGCATACTATAAATATGTTTAAAAAGAAATACAAAAATCTAATTTTACGTATGCAAATAGGAACTTGTTCTTTTGGTTGCGGTGAATTTATTACATGATTTAGCAGGTTTTAATTTTATTGTATTGTATAATATGTATTTATATTTATATGTATATGAGTATGAGTGGTAGTATATATATGGATGTATGCGTGTGTGTGTGTGTGTGTGAATGTCGTCACTGTGGTCCGCGACCTGACCACGTTTGTTCTTGCTGAAAACCAACGCCAGGTGCTCCAATAGAACGCCCGGCATATGCTGAGAAGAACGATCTTATGACACTTGTTTGATTAAAATTGTCCTTTTTGCTTTTTTTTTGTGTATTATAAAGATTTGAAGCAAAAATTAATTATTGTAAAAAATGTAGTCATAAATAAAATTTTTCTATTTCTATAGATATGATATGCTCGAAGTTTCTCTGGTAGATATGATTCGCAATGAAGAAATCCGCTAGAGAACCAAAGCCACCGGCATAGTCTCTCGACTTAGCTAACTAAAGTGGCAATGGACTGGTCACGTTTATCGGAGATCCGACAATCGCTGGAGCAGACGAGTGCTGGAGTGGAGACCGCGTCTCGGAAAACGTCGGCGGACGGCCCCAGGCTAGATGGTGCGACGATCTGCGCAGGGCGGCTGGCAGAAACTGGATACATGATTATTTACGCTTGTGATTGTATCTTCAACGCTTCCGTAATACATATGGTATTGCGTATGTCTATGGGCGGCGTTGATTGCTTTCCAAGTCGCAACAGGCTCGCTCGTTTGCCATCCGTTCTCGTAAAAAAAATATTATCCTCCTCACGAGAGAGACTTTATGAGACAATTTGGAAATCTGTACCATTTATAATCCCAAAGTGAGATGATTTTAAGTAAATTTGGCTAAAGCTAGGTCCCGAGATCCCTTGAGAAGACACTATATATAAAAATCTATGTATATACAAGGAAGATAAAAAATACATAAATTTCTCTAAAGGGATCCGATAAATCTATACACAATGTTACATAGGACTAGGTAAGGAATTCATACACAATATTGCAACTATGTGGCATTTTAAAATCGATCTAAAGAATGAGGAGGTTATAAAAATTATAAGTCACCTTTCTACTTAAAAATTATATGTGGACTGTAACTTAAAACCAGTTGTATAGTTGTCTTTCCACATTATGAAGGTCAAAAAAAAGCGTGTGCCTTGACATTTGATAATTTCAGTGTCTTGTGTTAATATTATATTTTATTTCTCTAATTGGTTAGCATTTTTCGTTACGTATAGGAAAAACAAAGTATCATGAATGATTAATTAGAATTTGCGATTAATTCAAAATTATTTACAACTAAGTGAACCGTGTGATCTTTTCATCATCACCATTTAGAATTTTAGATATACCCAGTGTGGTGCGTTTTTCTAGAAACTTCTTTCCAGGCATCACTAACTACCCTGTGAACTATCACTACCATGTACTTCCTTCTATACAGAGTTTCCGAATCGATACGACGTTGGAACCTTCAAAAAACAAGCCAAAATATTTCTCAAAGGCCGGTACCACTTCAATTGCTGAAGCGGTACCGGCCTTTGAGAAATGTGGCACTACGACATACTAGAGACATCTCTCAATCAGGTGACACGCTTGCTCGTTTGCCTTCTTATCAAATAAAAAAACATCGGGTGGGAGTAGATTATAAAAATGTATACACCTACTCTTAAGATCGTTGGTTTGATTGGCTTATGTTGACAGTCAAAAGTTTTACTTAGCTAAGATCCGCGACAAGCAAAACAATAACAAAAAATTAATAATGTGTGTTTTTCTGCTGGATGAAGTGGATTTATTTGGAACTTAAACCAAAAACTTACTGAAAATCGGCCATCAATTCTCCACCCACCCACCAACCACTAAACACAACACCAAACACACACTACCACTTTTGCACCTTGTAAACGACACGTGTTTCGCCCCAACACGAGGCATCTTCAGGTATAGTAGACTCTACGGAAGACAACCGAAAAGGTTTCGGAACCGAAAACTTTTCGATTTGATGGATCGGGAATTGACGGCCGATTTTCGGTAAGTTTTTGGTTTAAGTTCCAAATAAATCCACTTAATTCAGCAGAAAAACACACATTATTAGTTTTCTGTTATTGTTTTGATTGTCGCGGATCTTAGCTAAGTAAAACTTTTGACTATCCACATAGTGATGGATTTCCGCAAAGTAACGCCTGACTCCATTAATCATCTTGATTGGCTTAATTTATGAGTTTTATACTTTATTGTTTTTTTGTTTGGAAACATTATTTTACTTGATCAATGTACAATATATTAGTCTACTAAAATACTTTCAGCTGGACCACTGGGTCAGTAGATAATATCTCAATCAAATACCACCACAGTCCACAACACGCTCGGTTCCCTTACGGACAATGGCTTCATACAAACGTTGACCTCTAATCCACAAAAAGTGCCCATTGTGATAAAATCTGCGATCGCCGCTTCGAGTGTCATTGACTGAAGTGGCGCTCTCGCCTGCCAAACGAGGTCAAGGCTTTAATGTTATCCTAAGCGGGTTCAAGTTTGTTCTACCGTCATTTTTTATTTTTATGAGATAGGAAGGCAAACGAGCAGGCGTGTCATGAAAGAACGATGAAAGCAATCAACGCCGCCTATAAACATCTGCAGTACCATCTCCCTCTCTGAGTTCCTAGTCCCCCTGGTGGGGCTCAGTGCAGATATGACGCTTCTCCATCTCGATCTGTCAGAGGGCATACGCTTCACTTCGCTCCAGGATAGGCTCATCATCGTCACAGTATGCTACCAAGTTTGTTTTGGGCGCCCACGTTTTCTATCCCCCTACGGATTCCATTCGAGGGCTTGTTTGGGGATATGACTGGCGTGACGCCGGAGAATATGCCCTATACGAATATGCTGATTCTCCACAGATCCACGTTGGAGACCATGTTATTCGGCCGATATATTTTTTAAGATTCGGCGTAGGCAACGGTTGACGAATACCATTATGCCAGACTTTGTAAAAGCGTTGCCGGCCTTTGAAATGGCCTTTGAAAGAGTAATCTTGTTTTTTCAAAGTTCCAATGTCGTATTTTTTCGAAAACACTACTGGAGGTAGCTGGTTCCTCAGGGTCACCAGATCACCATTCATCCAGATGGTGGGGATGAAACTTTTCTTTGTGATGAGTTGTACGGTTGTATTAAGCGCTAGGAATTATAAGGTACAAAAAAATTAATAAAATTAGATTAATTGTAAAAATAGAAATCTTTTTTTGCTTTAACATCCGTAATAAGAAGTAAAAAATAAATATTACATATTATTTTTTTGTATTTTTCCCTTTCACTTCTTTGTGTTCGCAGATCATATATTCGCAGATCTCTTTTAAATAATTTCGTTAAAAGTTTTGAAAATATTAAATTTTTTGGCATACATATATTATTCCAATTGCTATACTTAATATAATATTACAAAAGATTGAAACAAATAATTAAAAACTATGAACTATATTATACAAACACAAAATATAGTTTACAAAAAAATAAAAATTATATAACAAACCACGATTGGTGCGGCGCTTATGTGTGTTATGTGTTAAGGTGTGTTTTTGTTCAGTGTGTGCGTGTCTGAGTTTTTATTTTATTTTATGCCACTAAACTGTTGTTTACTTTTAATCAATTCTATATGATTATATGCCAGGTTGGATAGCCATTTCTCTAATCCCTAATTACTTAATCCATCTAATACAAACAGGATTAAAGTTCAGCTATATATTTCGTCAACGCGTATGGTTTCGGTGAGGTGTGGCTCCACTGTGAGCAATAAATAAAAACACGAACACATGTTCACAACACGTGAGGTGTGTCACACACACATACACGTTAGCTTTTAATAGGATGATAGGTGAAGGTTGGATAAAGTGACGCTTGTATACTTTTCCAGAAAAACAGATATTAATTTATTTATTGAGGTAACTTGAAATTGTTTTGTATATAGTCTTTATATACAATATTCGATGGCAGAATAAGGTTTTAAAACGTGAGTTTAACGTGAGTTCGAAATACAAAGTATACAAATAAAATTCAATAACTTTTACGAAGAAGAGAAGTGGGAATTTTATTTTATATTTTTTTTTATTTGAATGTTGGCCGCCATGTCGGGCACACTCTTGAAATCTGAGCACATAATTCTGTGCTACTCACTCAAAGTAGTGACTTCGGGATGCTGTTAATATCACAACTAATATTTTCTTTTAAAGCTGAGATGAAGCACAGAAAATCTTTTTATGGTCTTCCATAGGACTTTTCCCGCCAACTTACACCAGTGACGGTGTGTTTTTATTCATTATCTTATTTTATTATCAGTTATATCGTTTAATTGTGGTGGTGTATTATACAATATAGTTCGATTCATATAGGTGAAGTAATATAAAATAAATGCATGTATAATGACTTTTTAAGTTGACTGAAAAAGTCCATAGAAGGTTTTGGTAGAATAGCCACCATTTTATGATGATGTAACGCGATAAGTTGACTGGTTATATTTCAAGAGATTTAATTTTATCGTATTTTACTTGACACTGGTATAATAGTTATAACTAATTGCAAGAAAAGAAAAAAGACCATAGGGGTGAGTTCGCGCGACATGATTGGTAAAGGGATATCACCGAAACGGCTTATTAATTTGAAGCGCCATGGTCTCTCTAGTAGTGTGAGGCGTGTCGCCATCTTGTTGAAACCATATGCGTGAAGTGAAGGCAGGATGTTCTCTTAATATCGGCAGAAAATAATCAGTGAGCAGATTACTGTTTATTCGACCTATAACTAATTCTGTACTCGGACATCCTGTACTTCTACTTCGACTTCATTCTCCGACATGAAGCCGCGAGCACAAGACGGAGTGCGTCTTGTGCTCACGGCGTCGTGTCATCATGATGCACTAGCGCTCTTAATATTTATCAATATTATCATAAATGAGATGATATCATATTTATTAATTTTATCATGACGACCGATTGGCTCAGTGCCGCGGCCATCCGCCCACGGAGTCTATGGTCGCGGGTTCGATTCCCGCATTGAAATAAATATATATATATGGATTTATAAATATTTATTCCGAGTCTGGTAACCCCCCCCCCCAATCCGCATTTCGTTTCCTGCCCTTTCCTTTCTTCTCTATCCTTTCCCTTCCTCTCCGCTAATCCACGGTCTGCCGTGCCAATGGATGCATGGCTAGGGGCAAGCCTAGTCGCAAGCGTACCGACTGTCCCGGGATCAGGCTCCCCCGGGTACTATGGTGCCTTATCTCAGCATGCAGGGCTTTGTTGGGGCTGACCTCCATCCACCCTTGCGGCTCGTGGGATTCACTAAGACGAATTTAATATACCTAATTTGTTGAAAATGACGGCGACGTGGTTCGCCACCCGTCACGTTCCGAGTCTCACGAGGGCGAAAAACGACTAATGGAGAGCCGTCTCGCTGCGAAGATTGGTAGCGGATGGAGCTCTGTGGTCTCTGCCAACCCCTGCGGGGGATAGGCGTGAATATATAAATAAAAAAAAATATCATGAATGAGACTTTTTGCGAGTTCTGTAATGGTAGCAGTATTTCTCGGTAGCATTGGTCTTACTATTTTTTTATGGCATAGTAGGGGAAACGAGCGAGCGTGTCGCTGGATGGAAAGCAATCAACGCCACCCATAGACATCCGCGACACCATAGGTTTCACGGAAGCGTTGCCGGCCATAAGCGTGTGTGTTGGCTTACTTTTTTTAATCTATAAAGTTTTTGAATATTACATTACAAGTAAGTGTTCAACTTTTCCATAAAAATGTTACGTTACACCCTGAAAAGAATGGGGAGGGTGGGGCGAATTGGTATCGAGTGGATGTTGTCGCTGACGTCAGCGGGACTGCGTAATTAAACTGTGTTCCGATGAATTTATACTGGTAGTTTCAACTCGCGTGCCGGGCATCGGTGTGCTCAAGGTCCCCCAGGTCGGCGAGGACACGCCTGCCTATATTCTAATTACCTATTTGTTAGTTCTTTGACGTCACCGCCATATACCTTAGCCCATCAACAGCCGACTGTGAGATATCTCGTAGTAAGCGTGTGCATTTCATGAACTAAAAGTATAAAAGACCTTCAACCGTTCTTTTATATTAGAAAGCACAGAACAATTTGCTGATGACTGAGGGTGGGAATGAATACAGACAAACGGTTGCGACTTCTGAGATGGAGATGTCACATGAAGACCAAGAACAAACGTATGCACCATGGGGAGTGCTCCAAGGAATTGCTCGGTAGAATACTTACTGCTTAATTACACTACCGCACAACTCGCCACAAAGAAGGGTTTAGTCTCCATGATCCACATGATCATCTGGATGAATGGCGATCCGGTATAGTGCGTTTTTCCCGTAACTTCGTTCCACGCACTACAACTTTAGGGTATTAGCTACCTTCAGCGGTATTTTCGACGCGAACGACTTTAGAACCTTAAAAAAAAATCAAGCCTACTCATATTTTAAAGGGGGGGCAACGCATTGCCTCTCGGTGTCATAAAAAATATAATTGTATTTTTTTTTGTTTTTCGCGGATCTTAGCTAAGTTAAATTCTGATTGTTCCCATAATAATAGATTTCCGCAAAGTAACACTTGACTCATAATAATCATTGACTAATGAATAGTCCATTTGAAGGCAAAATGAAACCAAATACCTTGGTAGTTAGCTGAAGTCCTTGCCAAAGGCACTTCTTCTACTGGATCTACGACCCATGTTGAGTTTTGGCTATTTTAGCAACGTGACCTAGGTCTTCCCATCGCATCGTCGTATCAATAACACCACTGATGTTTTTTTAACACATAATTTACAGCAAATTACCGACCCGAATATGCTCATTACTGAAGAACCGGAAGAACGTTATAGCCTTCCGCCCTTCCGTCACCAATCTTAAGGATATCGGATGCGATCACCCGCTGGTTTTATCACAACATCCTCCGTAATTACTACTTGTTGACTTCGAGCCAACGATTACGTGTCCCAAGTCATAAGAGGTTGGTTTGACTTTGTACAGGAAAAATATTCTCTTTTTATATATTTACGCCTATCCCATGCAGGGGTTGGCAGAGACCACAGAGCTCCATCCGCTACCCTGGAAACAATATAATTTCCCTAAAAGATCTTAGTTGTCGCCACCGTCTGCATGAATGGCGATCCAGTACAGTTCGTTTTTCTCGAAACTTCTTTCCAAGCACCACTTCTCTGTGGAACCAGCTGCCTACAGCAGTGTTTCCATACTGATACGACATTGGAACCAGCAAAAAACAAGCGCACATATTTCTTAAATGCCGGCAACACTTCTGCAATGTCTATGGCGCTGCCATGAATGTCTATGAATGGCTTTGATTGCTTTCTATTTATTAATGATATTTATTAATGATACTGATCAATATATATCTTCTATATGAACGCCGGTGTGGCTTGTTAACTTTTCTTAGAATACCTAAATCCCGAGAAAAGGTTCTCGTTTCAGTTTTGATCTAGACTTTTTTCTTTTGTCTTGAGTATGATTTAAAATAAGCGACAAGGTCAAATATCTAGACTTCTATCCTGTGATCTCGATCCATGGATTAGAAGGCAGACTTCTATTGGATCATAAAAAGTAAATAAAATATCATATATATATATATATATATATATATATATATATATATATATATATATATATATATATATATATATATATATAATATGATATTTTATTTAAAGAAGACTAACAAGTGGTGGTAGAGCCACGCTGCAGACGAATACTTTGTTAAGAATAACATATTATTTGTCTGTATCACGAATGGGCTGGCTCGCCCGGGGAAGTACCACACTCCCGCAGAAAACCGGCGTCTGAGTTGTAGCTTAGCTACCGCGTTACGTCCGGTGAGCGGTTGAGTTATGGAGGCCCAACCACCCTCCCCCCATCCCAAAATGACACTTTCCTTGAAGGCCGGCAACGCTTTCGCACTGCCTATGGCACTGATGTCCATAAAAAATACAGTATTATTAATATTACTAGAATTCTTATGAATCATTCCAACTAAGCTGCTTAATGCTTATACTAGGAGATGGTTCACATCTCTAGTCCAGTGGAAGATACGAAGTCACAACGTTCAGTTCGTAAAGTCGAGGCTTACCAACTGCGCTATTGCTGCTTAATATAGTATAGTCTCTTATGACTTGCACCAAACGTTAAAATTTCGCAATCCACAATCGTCATAGCCCATAACGACCTTCTAAAGCCCGCAGAAAAAAAAAGAGTTTCGTAAATATTTACAGTAGCATTTAGACTCTACGACTATGGAAATAAAGGATAATTTGCCGTGGCAATATTTTGTCAACGCTTTTAGAATCATTAGCACGCTTGACGCTTGGTTTACAAGTTTGGTTAATCATTAGACGTTTTTGTAGACTGTAATAAATTAGATGATTTTTGGTTACTTTACCAAATAGATAGAGCCACGCTGCAGAGGTATACTTTGACAGCAATGGCATATTATTTGTCTGTAACGTGAATGGACCTCTCTACACTCCCGCAGAAAACCGGCGTCTGAGTGGTAGCTTAGCTACCGCGCTTCATCCGGTGAGCGGTTGAGTTCTGGAGGCCCAAAACACTGACGGGCTTTCTACTTCACAAGCTTAAAGTAGCTTAAAATGCTATAGAGAAGGCTATATATAGGCTCAGGGTTTTTTGGTGGATGAAACATAGAACCAATTTGATTGAACCAAAATAGTTATATTTTTCATTTTTGACGATTTAATCGTCTATGGTTGCTTTTTGAATAAATTTGAGGTCAAACGAGCAAGCATGTCGCCTGATGGAAAGCAATCAACACCGCCCATAGACAACCGCGACACCACAGGAGTCACGGAAGCGTTGCAGGCCTTTTTAATATTACACCCTTATCATTCCAATTATCTTCTTATTCAGACTTTATTTACTCTTCATTTATACATCGCAGCTTATTCCAGCTGGACAATCTATATTTATCAGATTTCTACGTGATATACTGGCCTTTCTAATTAAAAGCTCAATATCGTATCTTGTTTCTTTATCTGTACCACGATTGCTTACAAAGAAGTATATCAAACAGTCCAAGATTTATATATTACTTTACTTACCCTAAGTAGAGTTATATATCATTCTCAGACTTTATCTACCCCTGAAAAGAACAATCTAATTAAAGACTACAGTACTGTCATACATTGATAAATGTTTCACTAATGTAATAAAACTTTTTATTTCAGTATACTAATACCTTTTATATTATATTATTTCTTTATAAATTCGTAATTTAAAATTTAAAGCAATAAATAAATTGTTATATTGCTGTAATTTAAAATTTAAAGCATTAAATAAATTGTTATATAAAGAAATAAATAAATTGTTTTATATTAAAACAAAAGTATCGATCGATCGATTGACGTCTTGGATGTAAAGTATCGCCTTTTATTGCACAAATAAATAGTATTTATAAATCGTGGATAAAGTATAGATAAAATATAAATGTACAGTGAATAGACAAATAAATTAATTACACTCGGAAGAATTTCATTTTATAGAAGATAAAACCCCCTAAAGATCCCGGGTGTCGCCGTAAGCAGCACGGCTGGCACACCACAGTACATCCTTCTTATAATTTATTTATTCGTTTGTTCCCACATACCACACCTTCACAACCTTCCACCGTACGATCGTTTGCCTGTTCGCTTGCTCGTTTGCCTTCATATCACATAAAAAAAGATTAAGTTCTAACCAGAAAAGTTGTAGGTGAAACAAAGTTCACGTTTGTTAATAAATAAAAATCTATTTTGTCCAAACAGCGCGATGAAGAGAAAGCCGGCCTTATCGCAGAGCTCACCGCGCAGAACTCGAGGTTGACCAACCAGCTGAAGGAGTCGTCCATCACAGAGGCGCAGCTGCTGGCACAGCTGGAGGCACTCAAGGACCAATGCTCCATGAGGAAGAACAGTCTACAGGTAAATGTTTTTAAAACATTGCATTAGAGATTCTGATAATTGATGGAGTCAGGCGTCACTTTGCGGGAATCCATTACAAAGATGGATAGTCAAACTTCGCTGAGATACCCCCAAACACAAATCCAAAAATTAAATATGGCGTTTGCAAATGCATCAAATCCCCCAGCACTTCAGCATGGTCACCATTTGCCGTCTGCGTTGGTGACCATGGTGTAATTCTTGGTCACCAATGCCGTGCTTGCGGTGCAGCGCAGCTCTTCACAAGGTGTTGGTGTCCAAGCTTCTCAGTATAAAGACGAAACTCCGAATCTATAATACGATTATTCGACCTATTCTAACGTATGGCTGTTAGGCTTGGACACTAACGCTAAAGAAAGGGAAGAAACTTTTAGTCGCAGAATGAAAAGTCCTCCCAAAGATCCTGGGCCCAAACCTAAAGATAGGATCGCAGTTGGCGAAATCGAAAAAATGCCGAAATCGAGCATCTGCTTCGAGCCCAACCCAATGTAATCGGAGAGACTAAGGCTCACCGACTTCGTTGGCTGGGCCACGTTGAAAGGATGGGGGAGGATCGTGCAGTCAAGAGAGCATTTTTTGGTCGCCCAACTAGACGACGTCCTATGGGGCACCCCAAGTACCGCTAGAGAGACATGTGAGACAGTGGAGGATGACTTGCGTAACCTTCAAATCTGCAAGATCTGTGGCGTAAGAGTATATGTTCTGAGGCCAAGATCCATTTTGGGTCGTTGCGCCAAAAAGTTACTTAGTTTTAACACCGTTTTTCTTCCTTAATTTAGTTCTTTAAAGTAAGTTTGCCCGTCCATCTTCATTAGATTTACTTTTAATTTTCACAAACTGAAAATTTTGTATATCACGAAAACTAGCTATTTATACAGTGAACGATTGAACTAGACGAGAAAACTTTTTGTTGAAACAAAATAATCTATTTTTTTCGTTTAGGATCATGTCCAAAGCCTGAAGTCATTGAAAGCGGAGTTGGCGCTTGTGTCGGACAAAAAGGCAGACCTAGAGCGGAGGCTGACAACTTCGCTGCGGGATAAGGACAACCTGATGCAGCAGCTAGATGAAGCCAACGACAGGATCGCGGCGCTTGAACGGCAGCTAAAGGAACAGGTGAGTAACACGTTGTTGGTGAGCTTTCAACCTCACTTAACTTTTAAGTTAGTAGAATCATGCTGCGAATAACTCTTCCTGCATAAAAAAAGACACCTTGTTGAAATGTTTTTTTTTTTAATTTAAGGCATTGAATCTCACAATGTCTTCTAATTAAATTGAATAATACACCAATTTAAATGCAAGCTTTAAATTATGGGATTAGTCTCAAAGGCCTAAAAAGATAAAACGACGTTCCCTTTCACTATCGTGTTTTGTGAAACATCCGTATGTTTTATCCGAAGAACAATGGGCTATAATTAAAGTCTCATTTGTTGATCTCTAAGTCATTGGGCAATCTGGTACCAAATGTACTACTACTCTATCTTTGTTTGATTGCTTTTATCTAATCCATCTTAATATACATGTATGTACAGATGGAAGAGGCCTATGTATTATAGGACACGCTGAATACTGAACCGTAAAGTCAATGTGTTGACATAATTTACATTTCTATGTAAAAAGTTAGTTTCAGCAATAAAGACTTAAAATTATTACATACATACATACATACATATCGTCACGCCTGTTTCCCGTAGGGGTAGGCAGAGACCACAGATCTCCATGTGCTACGATATCGGCAAACTTCCTTGCTTCCTCCACACTCATTATTCTCCTCATGCAAGCCCGCCGTTTGAGGGTACTCTTGACCTGGCCTTTCTTAAAAAGTTCAGCAATTTGGTCAAGGTATGTTTTTCGTGGTCTTCCTCTATCGAGCCTTCCATCCACATAAAATTATTATATATAAGAGATAGATATATTTTTTATTGTACACCAAAAACAAAGTTATATCAATTATTGATCGTAATATTTATATACAGACACACAATGTTATAAAGCTAATTTCATGTAAGTTTATTGTATTTCGTAATGAGGTTTCTCTGAATATTAGAAACAGAAATTGAAAAAACTTTATTCATTACACCTTTTTTCTCCACAGCTAAAATTAAAACCTCAATAATATTATAATACTAGTCCGCATGACGAGAATCTCATTAAAGCGTAAAAAGATAAACAAATAAAATACATAGACCTCGCGCATGAGATTTCCGCCATGTGGCACGTTGATTCAACTGTCATTGTACCCATAGTGGTCTCTGTGAATGGACTTATCGGTAAAAATTTGGACGCCCATCTGTCCAAGTTAGGTTTAGGTAAGTGGGTTAAATTTAAAAATCAAAAAGCAGCCATATTGTGCACGGCTAGGATCGTGAGAAGGTTCCTTTCCTTGGATGCATAATCCTTCGTGTGCTTGGTTTATCCCGCCATGAAGGATTAATAACCCTAATAATAATATTATTTTTATAGAGATTTTTTTTTATATTAATAATATTGTTATTAAGAGAGAAATGTGTAAATAAAGGATAATTATAATACTAGCTGACCCGACGAACTTCGTACCGCGATAATAACAGACGATCCTTTAATTTTTTATTTTTTTTAATAGTTATTCTGCTATTCGGGACACCCTCCACTAACACTTAAACTTTATGTTTAAGTATTATTACGAATCTTTTGTATGGGAATATAGAAAAGTGTTGTTTTTAGACTTTTTCAGGTAAATTTAAATTTCTCTCTCCATAAGAACCATTCTCGTACTTCAAGGAATATTATAAAAAAAGAATTAGCGTAATCGGTTACAGCCGCTCTCGAAATTTGCGCTTACCAACACATTCAGCGATTCAATTTTATATTATAGATACAAATAAACAAAACAAAAAGAAAATAATTTTAATCTAACAAGTGTCGTAAAATGGTTTATAAATAAATTTGCAGTTCTTCGTTATACTTTTCGGTGCGATTCCAATCGAATCTGGCATAATAGATTACTATTATGCCAGAATCTGGCATAATAGATTACTATTATGCCAGAATCTGGCATAATAGATAACTAATATGCCAAATTCGATTGGAATCGGTAACATACCCACCCTTTCGTAGGTTATCGAAGTAAAAGAAAGATGTACAGTTTTCGTGGGTATACTAATTTTGGTTATATTGTTTTTTTTTGCATCAGGAACACCTCTACCAGAACACGCTGAAGGAATTGGAACGCCTCCAGAGATCGCACGACACGCTTGCCGAACGCGTCGGGGCTCCAGACCCTGTTGACACCAATGACACAGCCAGGTGACGATTTCGATGAGAAAAATAATCATTACAACATAGAATGTAATATGTAACAACTTCAAGGACTATGCTTCCTATATTATCGTATAGGAAGCATAAAAAAAGATAGTTTTATCATTTGGCTCAGTGGCAAGACCCTCCGCCCGCGGAGTCAATGGTCGCGGGTTCGATCCCCGCATCGGAATAAATATATGTATGAATTTATAAATATTTATTTCGAGTCTGATAACCCCGCCAATCCGCATTTCCTTTCCTGCCCTTTCCTTTCTTCTCTATCCCTCTCCCTTCCTCTTCACCAATCCACGGTCTGCCATGCCAATGGATGCGTGGCTAGGGGCTTAGTCGCAAGCATGCCGACCGTCCCGGGATCGGGCTCCCCCGGGTACTATGGTGCCCTACCTCAGCATCCAGGGCTCTGCTGGGGCTGACCTCCATCCTCCCTTGCGGCTCGTGGGATTCACTAAGACGAATTTAATATACCTAAGTTGTTGAAAAATGACGGCGACGTGGTTCGCCACCCGTCACGTCCTGATTCCCACGAGGGCGAAAAACGACTAATGGAGAGCCGTTTCGCTGCAATGAATGGTAGCGGATGGAGCTCTGTGGTCTCTGCCAACCCCTGCGAGGGATAGGCGTGAATATATATAAAAAATATGTAAATACAAAATTTATAAAAAAAAATACTTTAATCATCATTAAAAAAAGATACTTTAATCATCATTATGCGACGGTTCATTAGTGACTTTACCCGATCTTCGGTTGCACGCATACATTTGCTGCCAGCTGCTCTGACATGCATTGTCTATAGAAATATGTCTGCAGATCTCTGCACGCCGAGATGGAAGTGGAACCGGAAGACGAGGACGACGGTTGGCTGAGGAGCGAGGCCGTGCAGGTATTCAAGCAGCTGCGAGCGCTTGCGTTGCAGCTCAACACCGGGCACGACGACGACTCAGGTGAGTCTGATGTCTAAGGTCATAGTGGAATTACACGGCGGTTGCAGTTGTTTTTTAACAGCCCATATATGTCCCACTACTGAGTACGGGCCTCTCCATTTCTTGAGAAACGGACGTTGAGCCACGACGCTTGTCCAATGCGGATTGGCGGGGTTACCAGACTCGGAATAAATATTTGTAATCCATACATATATTTATTCCGATGTGGGGATCGAACTCGCGACCGTTGACTTCGCAGGCGGTGAGCCCCGCCAACCAATTGGTCGTCTAAGTTAGAAGGTCATCTAATTTAAGTTTATGTATAATATAATACCTGATTCGTCTGCTTTCACTTCATCTTTAGTTTGTCTTTAATTAGGGTACACTTCAATATGTTTTCTGAACTATTTAGAATAACGTATCTCCCTCCTAAAAAAGTATATTTTACCATTGAGCAATTGGTTCAGTGCTAAAGCTATCGTCTGTGAAGGCAATGATCGCGGATACAATTCCCGCATCGCTATAAATATATGTATAACCTCTAGGTACGAATTTCGAGCCTGGCTATCCCAACAATTCGCCTTAGACAAGCTGGATTTTAACATATTCCATCAGAAGTAGAAAGATTTATGCCCAGATATAGAAGATAAGTACATATGTACATATCTATAAAAGTATTTAAAAAAAATCAAAAATCTAATTTTAAGTATGAAAACAGGAACTTGTTCTCTTGGTTGCGGTGAATTTATTACGTGATTTAGTTGTATTTAATTGTATTGTATGGTATATGATTAGAAGTATGTATATGGCTGTATGTGTATGTATGTGTGCGTAACAATGTCGTCACTGTGGTTCGCGATCTGACCACCTTGGCTGTCGCTGAAAACCAGCGTCAGGTGCTCCAATAGAACGCCTGGCATATGCTGAGCAAGAACCATTTTATTACACTTATTAGATAAAAATTATTTTCTTTATTTATCTTTATATTATAATATTAAAAAGGTGTCATAAATAAAGTTTTTTCAATTTCTATCTATTAAAGGTAGGCAACGCATTTGTAATTCCTGTGGTGTTGCAGATATTTATCAGTGGCGTTGATTGCTTTCCAACCGATGACATGCTTGGTTGCTTGTATCTCTATCCTTAAAAAAACGGGATTCTGATGCCACTTTTTGTAGTAACTTTAGCGAGGACATATTCGAACTGGACCGGCTGCGAAATAGCCGTCTGTCATCATGGTCATATCCAGTTTTTTTTACCGCACGCTGTTACCGCTTTAACTGGGCACACGCGTTAGACAGTGTCGTTCTCAACGCTTTGTCTAGCTGAGACGATTTAAACGCTGATCATGTTTAGTCAAATAGATTTATTTATTCACTAGCTTTTTGCCGCGGCTTCGCTCGCGTGGATTTTGGTCTGCCACATTAACTTTCGTGACGGATCATTTTAAATAAATATATTTTTTTTTACTTAATAGTAAAATTATATTACGACCAAAATTGCATAAAATCGTTACAATTTGTAGCCTAAATGTTATTCCCGTGTATAACCTATATTACTGTAAGGTTTCATCCAAATCCGTCCAGTAGTTTTTTCGTGAAAGAGTAACAAACTTACATCCATACTCACAAACTTTCGCATTTATAATATTAGTAGGATAGGATAGGATTTGAAACAAAACTCACAGCATATCCCAACCATCTGGATGAGTGGCGATCTACTACGGTGCGCTTTTCTCGAAACTTCTCTCCACGTACCACCACTCTGTAGAACCAGTTACATTGACAGACATTGGCACCTTCAAAAAACAAGCCTATGCCTAATACCTAAAAGATCGGCGGGCGGCGTTGATTGCTCCCCATGGGCCTGCAGAACTCAGCTGCTACCGCGTACCGTATAAAATATAACTCAAGCTGGAATGAGACAACGAAATAAATTGAATTTAGTTAGCAATGATAAATGTTGTGATCCAACACAGCCGAGCATGAAAAAATCGAAAGCTAAAACTTTGCGAGTGTTGTCTAGCGTGTAGTGATGTGCTTGTTGGATAATTTTTAGGTCTTTGAAATACATACATACATATAGTCACGCCTGCCTCTCTCGTTACCCTAAAGGGAGCTATAGGGTTAGGCAGAGACCACAGATCTCCATCCGCTACGATTCCGACACACCTTCCTTGCTTCCTTCACACTCCTACATACTTTCTCTTACATTTATCGTAGCGAATCGACTATCCGTTAGTCGCTTCTCGCCCTCGTGATATTCAGGACTTAACGGGTGGCGAACCTTTTCGCCGTCATGTTTGAGACCGAATTTTGAGTTATGGCTCCGCAGTACGTAGTGTGGGACGCCCCTGTGCTAGATGGAGCGACGATCTACGCAAGGCGGCTGGCAGAGACTGAATGCGTGCAGTCAACTGATTCGAAAATGTTAATGCTGGTAGCCTGATGCCTTTTACAGTTTAATCGAGTATTGGGCCCGCGCGAGCGTGTCGTGCGTAGACCTAACCTATCTATATATACGACCTAAAATATAAATACGGTCGAATAATACTTGATGGAATGTAGCAAAACATTCCATCAAGTCATTCGACCGTATTTATATTAAGGTTGAAAACATAATTATGGCATCGGACATGTCGCAAAGCAAAGATCTTGGTTTTTATATTTTGAAAGAAAATTAAAATGGCCGCCTGAAGTGTATATCGACGACAGAAAACGTATTTGCTGTAAGTAGAAAATGACGAAATTTGATTTTATCCACCATTTGAATCGGGGAAAAAACTGCTTCGAATGTTCTCGGTGGTTTTTAAAATAAACTTAAAGCCCGGCAACGCTTCCGTGACTCCTGCGCTGTTGCGGATGTCTATGTGTGGCGTTGGTTGCGTTCCATCAGGTGACACGTTTGCTCGTTATTATGGGATAGGAAAGCAAACGAGCAGGCGTATCACCTGATGGAAAGCAATCAACGCCGCACGTAGACAACCGCAGCACCATTAACAGTGCATAAGCGTTGCCGACCTGTAAGGAACGTGTCATTATGGGAGTGGGGGTAGGAGGGAGAGGGGGAAAGTGTTGAGCCTCCGGAACACAGCCGCTCACCTTAAAGTGCGGTAGCTAAGCTACCACTCAGCCGCCGGTTTTCTCTACCACTCTACCACTATCAAAAAATAATTAAAAACCGACCGAGACCAAAACATGTCATTTTTTACTTACAACAAATGTGTTTTCTTTCATCGATAGACACTTCCTGCGGCCATTTTAATTTCCTTTTATAATCTTTAAGACCCAGAGATCTTTTCTTTGCGCCGCCCATCACTAGCTACGAATTACGAACGTAATACCAATAACAATAATTCCAGCGGCAAACACGCGATCCAATCGATCCGTGCAGCGCTCTTTGAACACGCCGTTTCAGCCAGTTACATGTAATGGAATGGAAAAAACAATTGTACTTTGAATAACAACAGCTGTACATAGATAATTAAAAACTAAAGAGAAGCGTCATAAGACGCTTGGTAGATGTTTTACATTGACGACAGCTTTTTTTATGGCATAGGAAGGCAAACGAGCAGGCGTGTCACCTGATGGAAAGCAACTAAAGCCGCCCGTAGACATCCGCAACGCCATAGGCAGTACGGAAGCGTTGCCGACCTTAAAGGAAAGTGAAATTATGGGAGTGGGAATCGGAGCGGGAGTGGGATGGGGAGGGTGTTGGGCCTCCGGAACTCACACCGCTCACCCTACGAAGCGCAGTAGACAAGCTACCACTCAGGCGCCGGTTTTCTGCAGGAGCGTGGTACTTCCCCGGGCGAGCCGGCCCTTTCATGGTACAGACAAATAATATGTTATTCTTGATAAAGTATTCGTCTGCAGTGTGGCTCTACCACTAATAAAAGGCTTTGTCTCTATCGTATGCTCACAGCCACGTGTAAATGACCCTGTATAGAGTCGAGTGGAGGGGAGCGTAGCCTGAATCGAGACTCCGTCTTGGTGTACGATTTAACTGCCATACATCGCGATAAGATGTTTCACATCAAAAAAGAGAAGCGTGATTGGACGCTTGGTAGATGTGAAACATTGACGTCGGCTCGGTCTCTAGCGTATGCTCACAGCCACGTGTAAGTGACCCTTTATAGGGTCGACCCTTTATATGTCTTGTGTTATTATCAGTTATATTATTAAATTCCGATGGCGTATTGTTATATTTGTAGTTCGATTAAGACGTGTAATTGGAATTAAATGAATATCCGTTTGTCAAAATGGGGCAAATTTTAGACAATTTTTTTTTATATTTCATAATTTTTTAGCTTGAAATTATATATATATATCGCATTTTTGAGAATTTCTTCCAAAGCTCAAATCATTTTTGTGATTTAACATTTGTTTTACATGACACGCAATTTTTCTATACTTTTACAATTTTCCTATGCTCATAATTAACCTATAAATATAGAATCAAAACCCAAAACTGTAGGCAAAAATAAATCTTATTTGATATCCTTTCCTTTATACTCTTTAAAAAAAATCGCTAAGAATTCAAACTCTTCTGGTAAAAACTATCTTATTGATACATTTAAAAAAAATATTTGGCAGAAATGATCTTGTTCGTTTGCCTATCTCTTCTCCAAAAAAAAAAAAGACTTACTTTTTTAAAATCATTTATACCGATACCACAATACAGCACATCGCGTGACTGCTTTATAGGGCGACGTGAAAATGCGATGTTCGAATTTGTTATCCTGCGCTGAATTTTGGCCGCTGCCACATTCGCATTTAGTTCCTGATTCGTTTATCTTGGAAGCGCTGTTGTCGCTTTGTGAAACTCAAGCGTTTTAGTTTTGATGCGAGGGTATTTTGCAGTTTGATCGTTAGAATTGCTGTATTGTAACTGACCCAGATTATATTTTAAAAACCGTTTTATTTAAAACAGAAATATGTACCTTTGATTTGAAAAGTTTTTGCGCTTAACTTCAAATTGAAAAAAAAACAGCAATGTTAGGTTCTACTAGGATCGTAAGGTTATTAGATCGTTATCTTTGCTAAGGCTCCCCCGGGTACTATGGTGCCTTACCTCAGTATGCAGGGCTCTGCTGGGGCTGACCTCCATCCTCCCTTGAGGCTCGTGGGATTCACTAACACGAATTAATATACCTAACTTGTTGAAAAAATGACGGCGACGTGGTCCACCACCCGTCACGTCTTGATTCTCACGTAGGCTCTCGCCTATGTCTCGCCCAATGGAGAGCCGTTTCGCTGCGATAAATGGTAGCCAATGGAGCTCTCTTGCCGATGGATCTTTGCTAATAATAATAATTTACACCGAAGAGTTTAGAAATTATTATGCGAAATTCGAAAACTTAACTCGCTTGTCCAGCAGTTATGGTATTGGTACACGGGTACGCGACCCCCGGCCTCTCGAGCTACTACCGCATCACTCCTCGTCTTCCGTTGCGGTAGTATCATATCCCTATCATCCTGTCTAAATCCATCATTTCTTTCCCCTGCCTTTTTCCTTACTTCTCTATCCTTTTCCCTTCTTCTTGGCCAATCCACGGTCTGCCGTGTCAAAGGATGCTTCGCTAGCGGCGAGCTTAGTCGCAAGCGTGCCGATCGTCCCGGAATCGGGCTCCCCCGGGTACTGTGATGCCTTATCTCAGCATTCGGGGCTCTACTGGAGTTGATCTCCGTCCTCCCTTGCGGCTCGTGGAATTCACTTTAACGAATTTTATATTATAAACCTAATTTGTTAAAAAAAGACGGTGACGTAGTTCGCCACCCGTCATGTCTTGATTCCCATGAGGGCGAGCTCTTTCGCTACGATGAATATGAGAAGAAGGATGGATGAGTGTGGAGGAAGCAAGGAAGCTGTGCCGGTATCGTAGCGAATGGAGATCTGTGGTCTCTGCCTACCCCTATGGGAGACAGGTGTGACGATATGTATGTATGTATATCTAAATCTCCGCCATAGGGCATGTTGATTCCATCGCCACAGGACCCATAGTAGTCTCAGTACATTTGAACGCCTATCTGCCCGAGTTAGGTTTTGGTAAGTGGGTTAAATTAAAAAATCAGCCATATAGTTAACGGTTAGGATCGTATTCTGGGTGGTTTGATTCACCAATAGAAAATTTTGTACAGCGTTGAAACTGGGTGTTATTGAGTGATCAGATACAAGTTTTTCAGACATCTCAAAAGTTTTTTGGCTTTGGTGGAGGATGATGATATATATATATATATATTTTATGACTCAATTGAAAATATGAATAAGCAGAAATGATTTCGTGAAATGATGTTGTAATCGTCATTTGATCACCCGTTACGAAAGCCGCGCGAATCACGTCTACGTGACGAGCTCAATCCAAAAGGACCACGACACGATCTTAAAGATCTCCAATTATACATGTTAGTCGTGCTACAAGACTATTTTTGTACTTGTAATGCAATAAGGAAACATCGTGATATATATCAACTTTAATACCGGTAAGGCGGTATACCACACGCGGTATACATACGGCGGTATACGGTATCACAGGTCATTTTGTTAGTAGACACACACACTTATTTACAAATAAATCATTAATCTCAATATTTGTACTCCATAAGTGCACATTTCGTTTGATCAAGTTCATACAAACACATTGTATTTTATATTTTTAAATGGAAAAAAGGACAATTCAATATAAATATAACGTTATACAAAAAGAGAGCGTCACTCACATATAAGATCCCGTAACATCTTTCATAATGTCGTTAAACGTTTGTTCACTCCAATGGCGTAACCGTATTATTTATTCAACTCACTTTAACTTGCAAATATTGTATACTGCTAACTTTTCAACAGTGCAACAGTGAAATGTCTACATTTTATGTCTTTATGACTGGACTATTTTATGTTAGCAACTATAGTATAATTTTCCATATAAAAATATATATAATACACTATATATACATATATCGGCGGCAAAAAGCGAAAATATATTAAATCGCGAAATGAAAACTTAGCACCAGAGCCAAAACAACTAACTAACTAAGTTTGCCGGACGCTGACCGTCTGGTTCACAAGATCAGAAAGCTATGGTGAGAGCTATGCTACCTTTAAAATATTACAATTGTGCTCTTAAAGACGCAAAGTATTAAAGGTGAAAATACATATTATGTTTTAGTGCAGTATTTAATCAAAACCGAGTTCAACTATATATAGAAACTATCGATAGTTTCGTAATACAAAGTAATGCAATATCGAGTGTTACATTACTTTGGCAGCAAGTCAAAAGAGGTGAGCGAGAATCGTGTAATTATTTCAATATTATATTTTAATAAATTACATTTTAATATTCTATACATACATACATATCGTTACGCCTATTTCCCTTATGGGTAGGCAGAGACCACAGATTCCCATCTGCTACGATCTCGGCATACTTTCCTTGCTTCCTGCACAATCATTATTTTTCTCGCGCAAGCCCGCCGGTTAAGGGGACCTGGCCTTTCTCCGTATATTCCTAACCGAGGGTTTTAGTGTGAATATTTTGGAAATAGTTTGAATATTTTCATAATAGTTCATCTGTGTCCACAAAACACACACACACACACACACATATATATGGGCTGACCTTCATCCATCCTCTTGGGATTCACTATGACGAATTTAAATATACCTAATTTGTTAAAAAAATGACGGCGACGTGATTCGCCAACCGTCACGTCCTGATTCCCATGAGGGCTGGAAGCAACTAACGGAGAGCCGTTTCGCTACGATGAATGTGATAGGAATGATGTATGAAAAGATGGATGAGTGTGGAGAAAGCAGGGAGGATGTGCCGGGATCGCAGCAGATAGAGATCCGTGGCCTCTGCCTACCCCTACGGGAAACAGGCGTAACAAAATGTATGTATGTATGAACACACAAATATATATAGATATAGATACACACAATCACATTCATATAAGCGTACACATATGTGAGCCCTCATACACATACAATTAACTTTAGATTGATTAATTAGATTGATTTCATTTTCATTAATTTCTGTCTTCGATATTGCCTCTATTTCTAATGTGCTGCTCTTAATTTCAAGTAAACATATATTAATTCTTGCAAAGAAACAGTATTGGCTTGTATCGTAGAATTAGCTGTGGTTTTTAAATAGATAAAAGTACTGTATGGATGCAATGAAAAATCTATCACTGATGTATTGAAACTTTTTATTTGAATATAATAAAACCTTTTATATTATATTACTTCTGTTAACATTTGTAATTTTAAAATTTAAAATAAAAAAGGAATAAATTATTTTATAACAACAATAAGATTAGATCGACTGACGTCTTTAGAATAACATATAGCTTTTCCTTAGAATAAAAAATTAATATTGATAAAATGTGGATAAAGTATATAATATTAAATATAAAATCTACAGTGATTCATTAATAAATTAATTTCGAAGATAAAAACCCCCTAAAGATGCCGTGAGTCGCCTTATCAGTACGGCTGGCACGCTATAGTACATATAGAATGGGTTGCACCTCTTGACATCCCAAGGAATAAGTTTTTAAAAATAACGCTACCCGCTTGTCGCTTACGCCACTTGTGTCATTTGATGTCGTTGGACATTTCTTCACCGGGTGGCGATGTGGCGTGTACAATAAACACATTGTTGTATGCTCTCCACTGTCCCGGGGAAAGTGGACAATACGAGCAGTGAAAGCCTTCGTGTTTTGCGTTTTATTTAAAAAAAAACATTATACTAAGGCTTTAAATATTTTTACAAATCCTTATTATTTAAACACCTGAACATATGTTGTTCAGGAAATTGGGATGTATGGTGATTCAATAACATTTTACTTTCACAACTCACAGTATGATACGACCATCCATATAAGTTTCTTGTTTCACGTATCTTGAAAGTTTCAAATAAGAATTTGTGTTAATCAGTTTTCGTTTGTACCGATCCCTGAGAAACACATTTCGACACATTTCGCCCAAAGGGTCTTTCCATCACCCACCACTTTGGGAATCCCTGCCATAGACAATACTGAAGCGATGCCAGCCTTTGTAATATGCTCAAGCCGTTTTTTTTAAGGTTCAAATTTTACAAAAAAATTGCTCAATATCAATATTTTTAAGTTGTTTTTGCTTACTTATTAGTGATGCTTACTTGTTGTGAATGTGGATGGAAGGAGGAAGACCACGAAAGACATACCTTGAACAAATTGCTGAACTGAAGGCTAGGTCAAGAGTACCCGTAACCGGCGGGCTTGCACGAGGAGAATAATGAGTGTGGAGGAAGCAAGGAAAGTATGCTGAGATCGTAGCAGATGGAGATCTGTGGTCTCTGCCTACCCCTATGGGAGACAGGCGTGACGATATGTATGTATGTATGTAAGTATTGGTATGTACTGGAATAGCGAAAAGGCCACAATACTGTGGTATTGATGTATTGAACTGTGGTGACGATTTTCACCCTGCTAGCCACGTCATGGCGGTTCTTGCTTACGATCTTAGTAAATAGACGATGACGATGATTTCACTCTGAAATAATATTTAAACACGTACTTATATATGTACTCTTAAAACAACAAGAATAAAGATGATATCATTGTGTTCAAAGTGAAATCAGATAGAGCAGCCAATGACATCGGGTTCCCGAAGTATCGATTACAAAGTCGATTAAGACGATATTGGAGAGCACATCCTATTGTTGCGAGTAACTGAATACGGGCGGCGAGGCTACTGTATCGGTACGGCGTAGGTTGTGCCTCCACTGACAGCGGAACGATCGCGTGTGATTTTTTTTTATTTTATTTTCGATAATTAATTCAGTAACGTCTTATAAATTACATTTTATGTCACACAGTCTGTTAAGAGTATTATATAAGCGTCTACTAGCGTTTCAAAATGGAGGTCCACTGAAGGTAGAAGAAACATTACGAGACATTACGTATGTGTCTTCTCTTTTTATCATATGTACAAATTTTAGCTACAAGACAGTATTGGTACATAAGTATTGTTAAACAAGTATGCAAAATGTTGCAGAAGTCCATATGTCGAAAAAAAATTACAATCGCAGTGAATGTTGACAGCGAGGCGGCCATCTTGTTCTGAACGTTCCCGCTGAAATCACTCTGCCATCTATGGGCCACTTTATGAATCACGGGAAAAACTACCATCTATGACTTACCATCTGCTAACTCACTTACTCGTTAGTCTACCTCTTTATTTACAAAACGGAATTTCATAGAGTATATTATATATAGTACATAACATAGAAACTCAACATATAAAAAACCTAAGAATGTTTATAGTGAAATAAGTTCATTTAAACAAGGTTTGTGTAATTAAAAACTTCAAATTCATCTTTATTTTAATATTTATGTCATCAGTAAGTTTTCAATTATTATAAAAAGAATGTCACTGAAATATTCCTTGATTCATCAGCAGCCTGCGGCAGTCCACTGCTGGACATAGGCCTCCCCCATGGAGCGCCACCTAGCCCGATCTTCGGCTACACGCATCCAGTTTCTGCCAGCCGCCTTGCGCAGATCGTCGCACCATCTAGCCGGGGGGCGTTCCCACACTACGTTTTATTTTTTTTTTCTTCGATTACTTAATGGCAATTAGTTATAACTATAATCACGGTATTATTAAACAACAATGAGTGTCTAGAAATGTTATGAAACCACTTAGCTTGTCACGTTACATCAGATTCTGTAGTTATTTTGTTAAAATTTTGACTTAAGTACTTTTGCAGACCACATAAAAGTCACGCCTTATTTGTACTATATTATACAGTACGCCAAAATAATAGTAACATGAGATAATGAATATTTATTTTTATGGAATAGAAAGGCAAACGAGTAGGCGTGTCACCTGATGGAAAGCAAGCAACGCCACCCATAAACATCCGCAGCGCCATAGGCAGTGCGGAAGCGTGGCCGACCTTTAAGGAAAGTGTCATATGAGATGGGAGGAGGGTGTTGGGCCTCCGGAACTCAATCGCTCACCGGACGAAGCGCGATAGCTAAGCTACCACTCAGACGCCGGTTTTCTGCTGGTGTGTGGTACTTCCCCGGGCGAGCCGGCCCATTCGTGCTACAGAAAAATAATATGCCATTCTTGACAAAGTATTCGTCTGCGGCGTTGCTGCAAATGAATAGGAGCTGGCGGTAAAAGTCAAAATATTAATAATCCGTTTTGTCAATTTTTTATCCGTTTCCGCTTGCACGCGAGACACCGGCTTATTGCGCAACAAGCCACACACTGAATAAAAGTAATAAAAGCGACTGAAATTAGTATTAAGAGCTTTTGAAGTTTCACACAGAGGTCGTGTGGCGAAATAATTGTACACTTGAAAGTCATTTGTTGCGCGGCTAACCTTCTTAATCGTGGTTTTCAATGACATGTTTACTATTTTCATGCTAAACTTGAAAGGTTTTTGGAAAGCGAAGGGCAAACTAGTCACCTGGTGGAAGGCATTCAACGCCGCCCATAGACTACAGGACCATAAGCATTGTAGGCCTGACGTTTTCAGCTACTGCACATAGCATAATTTCTATCAGGTGCTCCGAACGGTTCTTCACTCCATCCGTTCACGGAGCATAAAATAATATGTGATTTAAAACAAAGAAAAATCAGTTCTATATTCTAATTATAGATTTGTATAAATAAGATGGTGCGAAGTTCATAAAGAATGAATAAGATGGTGCGATACTATCTATTTAGATCTTAATATAATATAAAGCTTCACTTAAAGCCGTACTAATATTATTTAAAAAATATTTAAAAATAAAACACTACACTTACAACCCTACGATAGGATTCTTTCTTGGAATCCAAGCTCAGAATTTACCCTGTACGTATATACATACATATGATCACGCCTGTTTCCCGTAGGGGTAGTCAGAGACCACAGATCTCCATCCGCTACGATCCCGGCACACCTTCTTTGCTTCCCCCACACTCATCCATCTTTCCTCTCACATTCATCGTAGCGAAACGGCTCTCCGTTAGTCGCTTTTCGAGTGACGCGTGGCGAATCACGTCGCCGTCATTTTTTAACAAATTTACCCTGTAGACTACAAATATTTATGTTGATACATATATCCAACTCACAACAGCGGTACTCCTACGTGATATGGCATGGAGGTATCCAAGAAAAGAGGGTATGTGTTCGCTTAAAGTCCGGCAACGCATCTTCAACACCTCTGGCGTTGTATTTGTCTATGGGCGGCGGTGAGCTGTTACCGCCAGGTGCCCCGCACGCTCGTTTGCCTGCTCTGAAATAAAAAAAAGCCATTGGCACAGGAAATGAACGTTTCACCACAGCGCCATTTTAGTTGTCTGAACATGATTTAAGGTTCAGAAGTTAGCTCCTGTTTCGATTTGCATTTGCTGATAGCAAAATATCTTTCCAGGTCTCCATTCAGATTTATCGCTGACGTCACTGGACGGAGAAGAAGGTGAAACTTTACGCCGCGGAGCGTTGGCGGCTGCGTGCGCTGACGCGGTTGCGGCGTATGCGACGCTAGAGGGCTCCCGTGTGCGGGACTCCATCGCTGCACACGCCAGACGGGCCCTCGAGAGGGAGCGGCAGATTGATGAAAAGAACGAAATCATTGCCGATCTGTCTTCTAAGGTAAGATACGTATGCATGTGAAAGAAACGTCGATTCACACTGCGGTGTGAATATATCAATCTGAAGTGTCTTTTAACCAACAGAAAACATATAAAATATTTTTTATTATATTTTATTTACACACATACATATTGTCACGCCTGTTTCCCGTAGGGGTAAGCAGAGACCACAAATAAAGAAGCAATTAGCTTAAATACAAAAGCTAATATTCGATGATAAGTCATACATACATTAAACATTTTATTTTCGGTTTTTATAATGTCTAAATTTTAAAACTTGTCCTCTTAAATTATTGTTATACACATTGATGCTTATGAAATAAGACAGTTGAAAATCTTATATAAAAATTTATCGTAGAATAAGTAATAAATTTATCATAGAATAATAAAATAAATAAAAGTAAAAATCAAAACAAATAAAATTAAGGTTTTTTTTAAGGTAAATTATTACTAAATTTCTTAAAAATGGAAAATAAAATAATTTAATCTACATGCAAACAATTTAATTTGATAGTTAATTATGAACAAGATTTAAAAACATGTTATAGATTGCCTAAACAGACTTTCGGATCGTATTTTTGTAGATTCGGACATTTCAAAACAATCGTACTGAGTAGACCGAAAAGTATGATGAAATATTTTTGATTATTTCATATTGCGAGTATTGACGTGAAAGAAAAAACACAAGGGTTTAATCTTCCCTAATATTTTGAAGGCCTTAAGCCTAGAGTCCAATGTTGTTATTTTTCGCCGTTTTCCGAACCACCACAGTGATGTGTACATTCGATTTCAACGCTAGAATCGACTGGCGAATCGGAAGAAGGAATTGCACGGGTATTTTTTTTTTGTTATTAAAATTGTGGCCGCATTCGAATTGACTTTTGTATACATTTTCAACGTTATAAAAAAGATAGTTAATTAATATATAACGTTATATGAAAAATATCTCCTTTAGAACACTACCGTTACTTTATTGCGATAGTTTCGTTCGCTTCAACATGTGTTGTGCTTGTAAACGAAATCGATACAATAGACGCCAAATCGATTTATACCGGTCACAATGGCGAACGGTATCTTAATTGGGTGAGGCGTGAAAGTGGGTGGTCAATATTGTTTGAAGCCAGTGCTTTTTGGGTTTTTTTTTATTAAAAGTGATTCTGCCACACATTTTCTTTTCTTTGATGGCAATTAGTTACAGGTATAATGCAGTGTCAATTAAAATACGATAACATTAAATCTCTTCTAATATAATTAGTCAACTTATCACGTTACGTCTTGATAAAATGATGGCTATTCTGCCAAAACCTTCTATGGACTTTTTCAGTCAACTTAAAAAGTCTATATTGTATAATAT
This sequence comes from Baronia brevicornis, assembly GCA_031353405.1. Classification (NCBI taxonomy): domain Eukaryota; kingdom Metazoa; phylum Arthropoda; class Insecta; order Lepidoptera; family Papilionidae; genus Baronia; species Baronia brevicornis. Next base: position 1,018,475 of record JASFAT010002449.1, read on the forward strand.
ACTACCATACTATAATTAAATACTATAACTGAAAATAATATAAGATTATGAAAATTAAATAAAAACACATCGTCACTGATGTTGGCGGGAAATGTCCCTGTCACACTTTAGAGATGTGGTTTTTCATTATAATAAAATCAAGATTTTTTTTTATTTGTTGCATTTTATTTAATTCGTCTTTATATCTACATCTGTTTTGCCAGAATATTATAGTCTCCATTGTTATTTTTTTATATTACACCAATAATCTGAAACTGAATTAAGATTATTAATGGAGTCTGGCGTTACTTTGCGGAAATCCATCACTATATGGACTGTCAAAAGTTTTACTTAGCTAAGATCCGCGACAAGCAAAACAATAACAGAAAATTAATAGTGGTTGGTGGGTGGAGAATTGATGGCCGATTTTCGCTAAGATTTTGGTTTCAGTTCCAAATAAATCCACTTAATCCAACAGAAAAAGACACATTATTAATTTTCGCTTGTCGCGGATCTTAGCTAAGTAAAACTTTTGACTGTCCATAAACTGAATTAAGTACAACCTTTTTCACATATCCGCCCACGCTTCTTGTACCCACTCAAGCAACGGTTGTCCTGTTCCGTCAGATATGGCCATAACAACATATTGACCTCATACATAATGGTCCGTGAATTAATAATCTTAAATGGGTTTCTTCCTAATACAGAGTGTATATACAGTCCCTGGCCAAATTATTAGACGCACTGCAAGATTTCATGTAAAATATTAATTACCGAGTGATATTGTACCGTTTTATTATTTTAAATTGATTTGTTTTTTATTTTTATATTATCCAATTAATTACCGATTTATTTGACATAAATAAAACAGCATTAATTTAGAAAAGCATAAGTTTATTAAGTTTTAAAGAAAAGTGAATTTAATGTTAGTAAAAGTCAATATTTAGTTGAGCCACCTTTAGCCGCTATCAAAGCTTTAATTCTGCGCGGCATGCTATCAATGCAAGACTGTACTGTCTCCTGCATTTGAGGATGATGATTCCACACATAAATAATCTTTTCTAGGAGCTGGGTTTTGTTGGTAATCACATCTTTAGCCAATTCTCTTTTCATCATCTCCCACACATTTTCAATTGGGTTCATATCAGGGCTATTACCCGGCCAATTATATTTAAACTACAATAATATTGTAGTTTAAATATACCATTATTGCATAAGACTTTCAAGAAACAAAATTACTAAAAAAAAAAATACAGTGCGTCTAATAATTTGGCCAGGGACTGTAGATCCTTTATGATAATATTATTAATAATATGATGTGCCTTATGTAAAATAGACCGAACTCCAAATACCACTCCTACATTACGTTGCGATCACGGCTGGCCTCAATATAAAAACCGCGTGTCCTTATCAATAGGTAACTGCTACACGGTCCGTCTGCTTAATAATTAAGAGAGAGGACAATGCTCGCTACTTCTCAATAGATATGAATCGAAACAATTAATGGAATGGCATACTTTACGGAAATTCATTATGAATATTGACAGACGACCGACTGGCTCAATGGGAGGCCCTCCGCCCACGGAGTCAATGGTCGCGGGTTCGATTCCCGCATCGGAATAAATATATATATGGATTTATAAATATTTATTGCGAGTCTAGTAACCTCCCCCCCAATCCGTATTTCCTTTCCTGCCCTTTCCTTTCTTTTCTATCCTTTCCCTTCCTCTCCGCCAATCCACGGTCTGCCGTGCCAATGGATGCGTGGCTAGGGGCGAGCCTAGTCGAAAGCGTGCCGACCGTCCCGGGATCAGGCTCCCCCGGATACTATGGTGCCTTACCTCAGCATCCAGGGTTCTGCTGGGGCTGACCTCCATCCTCCCTTGCGGCTCGTGGGATTCACTAGGACGAATGTAATATACCTAATTTGTTGAAAAATGACGGCGACGTGGTTCGCCACCCGTCACGTCCTGATTCCCACGAGGGCGAAAAGCGACTAATGGAGAGCTGTTTCGCTGCGATGAATGGTAGCGGATGGAGCTCTGTGGTCTCTGACAACCCCTGCGGGGGATAGGCGTGAGTATATATAAAAAAATATTGACAGTCAAACTTATTATTAGCTAACGCCTTAAAATATTAACAAAATGGTCTCGCTATACCTGTTACATACAACAAAATGACATAGGTATCTAACTTAATACACTTATAGAATGAATGAATAATGAATATATTTACATATATATATATATATATATACATATATATACATATTGTTTATATTTTATTATTTTAATTAACCTATTAATAAAATATTTAAGACTTAATAGAGCGAAATCAATGACAACACAGACCTGCAGAAAAAAAAACAAAAGCGCGCGCCTAAATTTAACAAAATGGCGTCGCTATAGCAGACGTAAATATATCTGGTTTATGTATATACTGAACATAAATAGCGCATAAAGGCTTAAATAATGCTTTAACCTTGACGACAATATATAATTCTGGTAGTTACAAGGTTATTACTTTTACAGATTGCGGATTTGTTGATCGATTTAAATAAATGTTTGTCATGATGTCTTTATACTTTTTGTTTGAAAGTACATTTTAATGATGGTATTATTTGTTATTAGATATATATTAGACTATTGTTTGTAATCTTAAAATCTTTTTTTTTATATAATAGTATCGCGAAAAATAAATTATTAAATAACTGAATATGATTCTATCATAGGTTTATTGATTTGAAAGGTATTTTCCTACTACAAGCGTTATTAGATTAGCTGAAATTGTTAATAAGAATTCTAGTTATATATGATAAACATTGCTAGTGTGTTTTAAAGGCTATTGAAATGAAGACCTAAGTGTAGTGGGTTTGTGTTAATTGAAATCATACAAGTAAACGCCAATCGCGTGTATTCTTATCCACAAATACCGCTGTGTTAAATACGCTTCGTATAACACCTGAAATTACTGCACAGCCCTGGTGGTCGATGACCCTCCTGGTCACGTGCGGTAACGACCGCAGCGTGACGTCACGCAGGTCAACATAGGTCGTAGGTACAGCTCTGAAACGAGATCTACATTCGTCCCTTTCTTATGTAGTACTAAGGAAAGAGACAAGAAAATACTTTAAAAATAAATACACATATGATAGGCATATTCCATTTTTTGTCACTCGTGTGACTTGTGTGACTCTTTTGTTAGTGATACTTAAATTCTAAAATCACACGATTAAATCATGCCACAAGAAATCTTCACAACGAATAACAAACTAAAATAACAAAGCCCTCCTGTAATATACGGATATACCTTGAAAATGCAGCAAATAAAAGGCTTTATGCCGTGACTGAGGCTCATGGTTCTGTTACATAGACTTAAAAAGCTATAAAGCATATTTCACTTCAGCGTTGTCTCAATTGTGCCAGGCACGAACTAAAAAACAGTCGTGGAATATTTGTCAAAGTTTTGCCGCCAATTTGCATGTGTGACTTTTTTTATTCGGATTGTGGTAAAATGGCCGCCATTTTATGAAGACGTCACGAGTTTCGCCTGTGCATGTCAAGATATTAATAAATTTCAATATAGAAATAATAAAACTTACAAGTTTTTCTAAATTAACTTCAGTTAATATTAAAAAAAACTATAACAATTAATACAAAAATTGATAGGCTTGTAGGCCTATTTTTATTGGCTTTAGTATCTTTGATACATTTTATAGATCTCTGGCGAATTTTTTCAATGCCCATTTTTCAACGGACAGACTCAAAGTTTAGCTTTTTCAAATGCAATCTATGTGACTTTGAGCTTATGGAACAGAAAATAACAATAAAATCTAAAAAAAAACGAAATAACAATTATGAACGGATTGCTATAATTTCTTATTACGTGTTAAACATTTACGATTATCGTAAAATCGATTATCGATCGTATTATCGATTTTCCGCTTGCATTATATTTCAGTTAGGAGTTTCGAGTGTTAGTGACGGACCTAAATGCTGTTATCATTTTGTTTGATCACAACAGCAAGATCTTCTAAGGAAAGGAACGCTATCAAAATCACATCTCGTGCAGTACAATCAACTTCATTGTTCACATGGTTATCAGAACGGTACGGGGTTCAGTGTGAGAGACATTTTTAAGCCCGCGGCCTTCTCTATCACTAGGGTCTAGGGTCACCATGGTGTATATAAAAATGCGTACAATCGGACGAATAACAATCGACAGATGGTTTGTTTGATCTAATTTTATGGAAGAGATAAACTAAGCACGGGCCTGCCTAGCGAGACCTATTATGCTCCATCCAACTTCACCTGTAAATTGTCGCAAATAAAATAAAATAAATAAAACAAATTAAGTGTTAAACTAGCAAGTGGGTCCCCTAATTAAGTCTTAAATAAAGAATATTATTTTATATGGACAGTCAAAAGTACACCAGCACAATTAAACAACATAAATGAGAATAACATAGGATTATGAAAATTAAATAAAAACAACATCATTCATGTAAGTTGGCGGGAAAAGTACGCTTAAATATTTATCAAAAAATTAATATTTAAGGGGAAGTTTTCAATATTTATGTACATATATACAGTGATATATAAACGAGCCAAGTATCAAATAAGGGTCAGTGGCGAAATGTTCGCTTTCTTAATATTTTTGGATGATTTTAATGTTTTATGAAAAATATCAACTAAAAACAATATAGATTTTACTAACGTATAACTTACTTATCTAAATCAATATTATTCTTTCGTATAAAAATATATACAGATTCCATACAAGACATAGACAAATAGTCACCTTACAGTTGACCCAGTTCATGTCAAATCGAGACGCAGAGAGCGCATAGCTTCATAATGGATCTTTTTCCACGTTTGTTTGCTATAGGCGGAAGTGCGGATACTTTAAAGATCGTGAGAGATCGCGACATAATGGAGTTTAATCAGTTCACAGCGTGTTCTAGAACTTGGCGTTTTTAACTGAGGCTCGTAGCGCTTTTTATAATCTTAGTAATCATATGGCACTGTAGTTAAATATATATATATATATATATATATATATATATATATATATATATATATAATAGATTAAAATGTATACTGCAGAAGGAAATAAAGTTATTATCTATCTATCATCTATATAATTTTTGATTGCTATGCTCTGAATAATTTGATTGTTTTATATTTATAATATATATTTAAAACTACTGGAAATATATAAAAAATTTTTTTTTGGGTAGAAAAGAACGAAAATTAATGGTAATGGTAAATCTATTTAGAAAAATCTAACGTAAAGCAAAAGGACACCTTTACTTAGTTATCTATACGTTATTTTCGTCAAAGCGATAGCAAAATCTACTCCCAATTGGCAAAAATAACTGTTTCAAGAATAAAATAAGGTTAGTTCTAACGATGAAAGATTTTGACATATCTACATTGTCTTTTTCCAGTTATCCGTGGCGGAAGTAGAACTGCGAGCGGCAGCTGAAGAGCGTGATAAGCTCTTAAATGACGCGAACTACTCGAGCCTGCAGAACGACGAGGCAGTGGCACGCGCCAGGCAAGAGCGGGACGAAGCTATCGAGAGGAAGAAGACAGCTGAGGTGGGTCCACTAATCGAGCTAACAAAAACTTAACGTATTTGCTGCAGAAATAGGTTCCATTCCCATCACCTTGTCATGGTCGCCAAGAGTGACCTTCATTTTAAACGCGTTCAATGAAATGGCCAAATACGGGTGAGTAGTTTGTATTGAATGATGAAAACCACGAACACAATACATTCCTTCAGAGAAGTTTTCACGCGTAAACAGTTTTGCCAACATTATAATGTTACAGAAAACAGAATGCACAATTTAAACTAGTGTGGCCAGGCGAAAATAACACTGTTCTCCATAATCGTCCTCCACCGTTCGATTTAATCGCAGTTTTCTACCACGGACTTTAAAAATGTGGAATGATTTTCCACCTGCAGTTTTCACGTATTAACTCATTCAAAAGACGAGGGTACTGTGGTCGCGAAAGACCGACAACGCATCTGAGTCATCTCCGGCATTGCGGATGTCTATAACTGTTGACCATCCCGCAAGCGCACGCATACCACTATAAAACAAAAGAGAAAGGTCAAAGGCAATAAGATTTGATAGTTAAGGTGTCCCGTGGCCAGATGGAACGACGATCTCCCCGGGGCAACTTATAAAAATTGGATTCGTGTATCTGAATATCGAGGTAGATAGATGGCGCGTCTAAGGGGGTGCTATTTTCAGCAGCGGGCTACTGCAGCTTTTGATGAAAGGAAGTAAATTAGACATTAAGAGATGTACCTAGAAATTCCCAAACTTCTTAACGTAAGAAATATACTGTAACAGTCGGCAACGTTTATTATAAATGTTCAAAGGTGAAATCCCATACTTTCAAACCGTCATATATTGGGTTTTCCAACCATTTTTTTTAAAATACTTAAAAATATTTATTCGGTTTCCAGGTGGCTTTGGCGAAAACACGCGTGGAACTCATGCAGGCTAACAGCCAACTGTACGAAGCGGTTCGACAGAAGGTCGATCTTGGTCAACAGCTGGAGCAGTGGCAGGTTTGTATTTTTTTATTTATTAACACATTTACCACTTTTAAATATTTGATATCTGTGATTGAGTAAACGACCAACAATAAGGCTAAATCGATATAATTCTGAATCGAATAATAATAGGGTTGTGGCTTATGATCTAAAATAATCGCTTCGATTCTTTTTGGACTTTTATTAACATAGACCATACATTTTTAACATAAAAAAGTGGTATTTTAATACATATATATGATTGCTGTGTGTTACCTGATTAGAATAGCGTTTATTTATGTCTTGTCTTGTGGTCTCATGCAAAGCAACTATGGGAGGCAAATACAAATGAAAACCAATCTGCGATATCCAATCGACGCGTCAAGCTATCGGCGCCCTTCTGATGTTAATAAAATATTAATATTATATAACGGATAACAACAATCAACAAATGTCGTATGTAACCCAACAAAAACCATAAGGTTTAATGTATCTACGTATTTAATTGTGCATATTTTTCTTTAATATCAATAAAGAGAAAAAAGAAGGGAAAAAAGCTGTTATTCTGCAACAATGAATTTAAAGCAAGCTAGTTATATTTTTGGTAACACTGAAACGGTGCTCTCTTTCATTTCAGATGGATATGCAAGAGCTGATTGACGAGCAAATGAAGCACAAGCTCACAACACAAGAGAAGCGAAGGAAGCTTCCAGAGCCGCCTGTACCCACACGCAAGTCAAGGATCCTTGGATTTTTTCAGCGGTGATCTGCTGTATCCAACTCTTGGTGAACCTAATTTTTGAAGCCATAAACCAAACTACCACAGTAATTTTTTATTTACAGTTAATAAAACAATATGACCCAACCATTTACCCCGCTGCAGTGACACTAACTGTAGTGTTTTTATACAAAAATGACGTGGCGGCCATGACAGTTACGTCGGCCATTTTGTTGTTAGAATTCGACGCGCTCAGTTTTGCCGCGTACTTAGGATACTTTGTAGTTTTATTCGGAAAACCCTTTGATGTGTACACATTTGCAGTGATAATTAGTGTCTTAGTTAGAACCATTATTGTAACGTTAAATATAATTTTTAACATTTTACTGATGTTAATGTAGATTATTAGAATTAGTATGCACATGACTTTAGTGCTCAAGGCAGGAAAAAATTATCTTGGGCGTTACATATACTTTTAAAATTTCTATATAATATTTGGTATCACGTAAATTATTGGATCAAATTAGGCGAAAGGTACAACAGATGTTATACAACCATTAAAATCCAAGAGGTTTTTATACAAACGACTAGTACGTAAATAGAACGATACGATGACGAAATGTTTATTTGTGAAAATCACTCGCACTCTAATACCCGATATATTGTTTCACTAATATACGATCCGTTTTGCTACTAACCTCACTGCACTAACCTGCCACTCGTCATGTACATACAAAGTCTTATTTCATATTAATAAATAAGGTTATAATGTAGATTATATAATTTCACATTCAATGAAATCTTAGGTGCGCACCATTGTGATAGAAATAAGTTTATGGTACCACAAATATATATTTTTAAAAGCCATATTACTTAACATTATAGTTACAATGAAATTTAAAAGGAATTTTACGATCTGACAGTTTAATAGTATTCGTTCATTCATTTGAACGAATGGCTTCCATAGTAACAGAATAAGAAATAATATTAATGACAATCACAATAAAAGAAAACATAGATAATATAAGATTTTAAATAATAAATTCGTATATTTCTTGTCATTAAAGCTGGCCACATACACTCACAATTCGAAACCCGAATGCCTGGCGTATGTGCCGGGTCTGAAAAAAATATTATATGTGCCTTAGGTTTATCCGGAAAAAATAATTAATCCAGCAGCGAAAAAAAACAAGTTTTACAAACATCATATTGTTTTTTTACAATCATCATCTTCATATTACATTGAAATATTTATATAAGTTTAGCCATTCAAGATTAAGTTTTCAGTTTATGAATAGTTAGAGCAATTGTACTTCTTCAAAGGATCTTTTAACGACGTTTACGATTCAATGTTACCAGTTTTAAAAAAATATCCTAAAACAACATGGATAAAAATTATCTCAAATTGTTTGTTTTTCTTTATTGATGTATTAAGTAACTTTTTGTTTTTCGCCTGCATAGAAAATAACTTTTAAATTATTACACAAATAATATAGGGAAGATTCAAGGTTTAATAATCTACTTGTAGAGTTTTGGTGCGAATTTATAATACTAATAATATTAGTATTATAAAATTGATAAAAAATATTGTTTTCACAGACTCACTCATAAACACCGTTATCACTTGTTAAGTGTGTGATTCTGGTGGCGCATTGTCAAATATATTTCTATTCATTCTTATTATAGAATTAAATAAATCCCTGCATCGTGCCTTTTTACTTTAACAATAAAATATACGGTAAATTTTGATATGTTGCAAGTTTATCAAAACATAACGTGACTACATTTTAAAATACTTGAAAATTATGAAATTGGCACAATATACATTTAATTATCAATGACGAGAAATCAATGACTTATATGTCGTTGGCAAATACTAAAAAGTTTAACGCAATCAGCCTTCTAAGTGCCTTGTATTCCCTCATAGGTCAATTGTATTTATATACATTGTTACAATACATACATATATATAGAAACAATAACTTAATATACATTGCTTTTATTATTGATTTGCTCAAATCTTTTTTACAATAAAGTATACAAAAAGTAGATAATTATATAAAAAATCATAGATAACCAATTGAAAAATAATGTAAGCAGTGATAATACGTTTAATTGTCAAGCGAATGAGATTAAACTTGAGATTGCATTTTGGAATGTATTTGTTTATTTTATTTCTTATTATTTAAATATATAAAATATTACTGTAATTGATGACATTTTAAAATAAGTTTGCCTGAAAATATTCTTCTAAGACAAAGTTTCAAATAAATACAAGATTGGGTTGTATTGCTCTGTTTTTGTTTTAGCAAAAATGTAAGTAGCAAGCCCAGTAAATTGTAAGTATATTTGAATTTCGAAAGGAATTGAAGAAATTTCGGTGCAAAATGATTATGGCAATAAGGTTACCGGGCCTGCGTTGAAACCCCAAGGTTCTTTAAAACGCTAGAAATATTTATTATATTTTTGTTTTATACAAAAAAAATACTATAGTTTATAATAGCTACAGATTATATTTTTAATTATAAGGTGACGTTCAAATAGAACGCGATTACGTGATCATCGAGCAAATAATCGAGCACTTTGCGATGTACCCATTGGTCGAGCGATAACATCGCGATATACAGATAATACACGTGTTTGACGTTAATCTGTGATTGCGAGCCCGCGCGAACATTATGTTGGCGGGCTTGCGGTAGTCGCGTAATCGTATTGTATGAACGCAGTTTAAACAGTCGTTGTGCTACTTCTTTATAGTATACCTGTAATTATACGTTTAGTCGAATGCGTATAATTATATTTGTGTCATGTTTTTACATGTCCACAACAGTTTGATTTGGTTATTTTGTACACACGTACATAAAAAAGATTCATTGCAATTTAATTATCTGTATTTCAGTGTTCAATTTTTATTTTGAATAATCACCGTTTTACTCATTTTAAGTATTTAATAAAATTTTATTATATTATTTTAAGACTGAATTTTAAAACACACATCTGTCTTCGCGATTCCATTTTGAGCAATATTTTAATTTTATAAGCACAAACAATATGTGTATTATTAATAATTTGTCATAGTCATTCCATTCTATTTTGTTCCAGGGATTTTTTATTACAATGAGATTTCATTTGTTCTTTAATTTTTTTAGCAGTGGTGTATTTCGCGTCATTATCAAAAAACAATTATTGGGAAAAGATAAAAAAATTGTATTTGACAAATCGAAATAAATTTACAATAGTTGGTTAAAATACAATAATTTGACTAATTTCCTTATATTAATTTAAAATTAATTTAAATTAATATAAAATATATGAAAATTATAATATTAAAATATATAATAATAAGAAAAAGGTTTTGTGTTAATAAAACCAAAGCACAACCTTATTATTCAGACTATAATTGGATTTATGTTATAACTCGGCAGAATTACTTTGTAAGTATTGGTATGGTAAAATTTCATAATTGTCATCGACAAGCCAACAAGTAAAATTAAAAAATGATTCGCTACATTGTAATATAACCTATCCTGGACTTATTATTAATTATTAAGCATTTTATAAAGTTTTATGTAATAACTTTAGCTCTTCTCATAAGTACTTAAATATTGTAATTTAATTTAAGACCTAACTACATGTACTTACGTTTTGTGGAAGTAATAAATAAAGCAACAATTTTAACTTCGCCTTTTATTTTTCATTTTATTTTAAGAAAATGATAAAGTTGACATTTTTAATTCAGCTATTCAATATCAGATGTCGCTAATTGTTTAATTCAAATAATATGGTACAGCCACGCTGCAGACGACGACTTTGTCAAGAATGGCATATTATTTGTCTGTAGCACGAATGGGCCGGCTCGCCCGGGGAAGTACAAAACTCCCACAAAAAACTGGCGTCTGAGTGGTAGCTTAGCTACCGCGCTTCGTCCGGTGAGCAGATGGGTTCCGGAAGCCCAACCCAGCTCTTTCCTTACATAATGACACATTCCTTAAAGGCCGGCAACGCTTCTGCCTATAGCGTTGCGGAACTTTATGGGCGGCGTTGATTACTTTCCGTTAGATAACATGATTGCTCGTTTGCCTTCCTATCCCATAAAAGGAATATGCATACTTCAAGGCACGGCACATAATCCGATCTTGAGCTTCTTTCATCCAGTTTCTACCAACAGGCCTACGTTACAAACCGTTACGCCATATGACTGGGAGCTGTAACGAAAAAAGAAGTTTGTATACGAACTAATTACGTCAAACCTAATAAAGAAAGCAACATGTGACACGAATTATTCTGTCAACTGCTTCTGCCTTTTCTGAGTTTTTATTTTACTAAAAGAAAATCATCAGCTTTACAAGCAACAATGCCGACACAAGTAGAACAGAAGACTGTCGACCCCGAAGCGGAGCTAAGCAATGTTCAGCGAACGGTAAAACAATCATGCCGTCCTTAAGAACTAGAAAGTAGAAATTTCTCTAGCAATGTTGGCGTTTTAAAATACATTTTAGAGTAATAAGCAATAAGCTTCTCCGAGTATATTCGTCTATTTCTTTTTGAATTACAAAGTTTAAAACGAAAAAGCGTCACTAAAAAGAGACTATCACATGTGTAGGATAAAGCCTGCGATAGAAGTAAAATACTGAAGGCTTTAATTCTGTCGTGTATGAACTGTACACGTTTTTTTTTAAAAAAAGCAATGTTTTCCTTCAGAAATGGCAAGGCCCGTGTATGCTCAGCAGTAGGACATATATATGGACTGTGAAAAAAAGCAATATTTTGATTTTATTTGAATTTTTGGTAATCATTCTCACGTGAATAATTTCAATGTGCCATAACAATATGGTTCACAACGATAGTCCAATGGAAGAATATAACTCTAAACCTCAGATCGTAAATGCAGTATTTACCTGAGGTATTTCTACTAGTCTCGTCTATAGCGACATTTAAGAAAACACACACACACACCAGTAACAATGTTCGAAATTAGCTGCCCTCAAATTTATGTAGTACTAGCTGACCCGGCAAACTTCGTACCGCCTCAGAATATTCAGAATATATTGCTAATATTTTTATCATATTTACTCACCTTTTAAACCTTCCCTGAACTTCCAAAGATAATTCAAACCGAAAATTAGCCAAATTTGTCCAGCCGTTCTCGAATTTTAGCGAAACTAACGAACAGCAATTGATTTATATATAAATATATATATATATATATATATATATATATATATATATATATATATATATATATATATATATATATATATATATATATATATATATATATATATATATAATGTCCGTAATATAAAGGAATTTCTCAATGTTTTAGTTCAATAAGCTGGCGCCTATGTGCAGCGTGGAGAAACAAGCTGGTGGCGAACCACAGCTTGCGCCGCAGGAGAAACAGCTTGACATCCTCGCGAAGGAGATGCGAGAGACTGTACTATGCATTAATGTTAGTACTTTTGAACAGATATCTCATCTCTCAACATCTTTTACCATAGAAAATTCACTTAGGAATTGTTTGGAATAATTCCTGCCGCTGAATTTCACTACCAAAAAGCAACAAGGAATATAAAGGAAGAAAAGTTAACAATCCACCATCTAGATGAGCGGTAATCCAATACAGTAGGAAAGGAAAGCCAAAGAGCAAGCGTGTCGCCCAATGGAAAGCAACTCACGCCGTTGTAAAACATCTACAATACCATAGACATTGCAAATGCGTTGTCGGCCGTTGAGATATGAGTGAGTTTGTTATTTGAAGGCTCCAACATCGGCTCGGAAATAACGCTGAAGATAGTTGGCTCCATAGACTGGTAGTGCGTTAAAATGTTAGTTATATTCTGCATTAACAAATGTTTGGATAGAAACTTCTTTTAATTAGATTTTCTGTGGAGTTATCTCGATAATGGAATGGACATCTACGTTGCGTAGAGGGTATACTGCATTATTCTTTTATTTAAATATATTATATATACAGTAGACTCCCGTTTATCGAAAATTATCGAAACGGCGGCCGGTTGGGATAAAAAAAAAATCTGATAAACCGAAGACCCTGGAATGTATAGGCTATTTATATGGTTGTGAATATGCCTGAATGTTTTTGACTGAAAAAAATTGTGTTGACGTGAAAAAGTATATAAAGTAAAGTATATAAAGATTTGTCAAGAACAAATAAGTAATAGCTCGCGATGGTGGTGGTGAATTTGGTGAGTGGGGGATTCAGTGGGTGGGGGTGGGGTAGGTGCATACGTTCGGCTGTTTAGCACCTATAAGACGTTGGTTTCATGATAATATTTTTAAAGATATTTACAAAGACAAAAAAAAATCGAAAAATTTGTTCATATAAAGCGGATTTCGGATAAACGCGATTTGGATAAACGGGCGTTTACTAAATGTATAGAACTAGTAGTATGCATCTAGTTTAGTTTGTTGGATCAACGATAATTATTTTTTTATATGTATATAATTTATTGTAAATTAAATGTATTTGTGTATATGCAGAAAAATAATCCTTTTATCTGTCTAATTAATATTTAATTTTGTACAGCTGGCAAAGAAGGGCATGCACGCTCTCCGTGACTCGCAGATCAAAGGCGGCACTCGGAAGTCCATCGTGGAGTACGAGCAGAAGGAATCGGAGCTCCGCGACGAGCGGGCGCAGCAAGCCGAGCTGGACTGCCTCAACTACCTGGCGAAGAAGCAGCTGGTGGAGTTACTGCAGCAAGTGCCCACTGAGGCCGATGTGTGATTTGTTTATTTTTATCCGTTACTTATAAGACAGATATATTTTTATAATTCTCTCAGTTGTGTGCATATATACGATGACGTGTTTCCCGTAAAGGTAAGAAGATACCACAGACCTCCATCTGCTACGATAAATCAGTTGTGTATAAACATTAAATTATTTTTAAGACACATTTCCTTTCCTGCCCATCCTCTCTTCTCTATCCTTTCCCTTCCTCTCCGCCAATCCACGGTCTGCCGTGCCAATGGATGCATGGCTAGGGGCGAGCCTAGTCGCAAGCGTGCCGATCGTCCCGGGGTCGGGCTCCCCCGGGGACTATGGTGCCTTACCTCAGCATGCAGGGCTCTGCTGGGGCTGACCTCCTTCCTCCCTTGCGGCTCGTGGGATTCACTAAGACGAATTTAATACACCTAATTTGTCGAAAAATGACGGCGACGTGGTTCGCCACCCGTCACGTCCTGATTCTCACGAGGGCGAAAAGCGACCAATGACGAGCCGTTTCGCTGCGATGAATGGCAACGGATGGAGCTCTGTGGTCTCTGCCAACCCCTGCGGGGGATAGGCGTGAATATATAAAAAAAAACAATTGATTTAAAGAATATATAAAGAAACTAAAGTGGCAATGGGCTAGTCACGTTTGTCGGAGATCCGACAATCATCAGAGCAGACGAGTGCTGGAGTGGAGACCGCGTCTCGGTAAACGTAGTGTGGGACGCCCCCGGCTAGATGGCGCGGCGATCTGCGCATGGCAGTTGGCAGAAAATACCCATTTTCTACGTGAAGTCGAAGTTTGGGGTAGATGGCGGTTCTTGGGGGAGGCCTATGTCCAGCACTGGACTGCAGCTGATAGACTTACACACACTCATATGTACATATTCAAAGTTGATATAATTTCTCTTCAATTTTGTCCAAAGAAAACTTTTATCCCCAACATCTAGATGAATGGCGATCCAGTACGGTGCGTTTTATCCGAAAATTGTTTCCACGCACCACTACCCTGCAACCATCGTCCTCCAGCAGTGTCTCCGAACCTATACAACAATGGCACCTTCAAAAAACAACGCACATTTCTTAAAGACCTATTGGTGGAGTTAATTGCTATCCATTAGAAAACACGCCAGCTCGTTTGTCTTCTTAATCCATAAAAAAATCAACATATCTAAACTGTTCAATCCTTGTGCCTTGGTTCAGGAGCTCGCGATGATAGAGAACGCCAACAATCGTCTGAAGCGCATGGAGAACCGCCTCGACCTGGCGACCAAACGTTTCTGCGTCGTCAACGCTGATAATAAACACGTGCGGGAGGAGATCGACAGACTACTTGTTGAAAGGTACGTGCTATTCGTATTTTTGTTTTTATTTGAAGACACCAAAGACTGATGATCACTGAGCATCGAGCCAATCAGTTCAAAACACCGATTCTAGAATTGAAGTGTTAAAAAATTTCTAAAAAATAAAAAAAAGAAATTTCTAGTCATCTAAGCTGTATCTGTATCTGCCAATGACTGTAAGGTGCCCGCTTTTTTTGCAAAGAAGTGTATATGTATGGCTTACAGATATTTATTTTGATTCTGGTTACCCCGTTAATCCGCGCTGGCCAAGCGTATGTATTTACGACGGATATTTTGTTTACATAGCAGAGCAGGCAAATGAACATGCAGGTCTCGTGGTGGTAAGTGATCACCGGATAGCGAAGGATACTGGAGGCTCTCAGATGCGTTGCCGCCCTTATGCCGGCATTTGAACACATGCTAGTCTCTTGAATGCCCTGATGTAGTAAATATGTACGCGGAAAGACCGCAGATGGTAAATCATACCAGGCTTGCATAGGTCATAACGGAAAACTGCAACTATATCGAAGCATTTTTGGTTTTTTATTTTAAAAAATATTTTTAAACCATAGGTTCCCAACTTTTTATGGACAACCGCCCTTTACAAGAAAAAAATTTTATTTACGCCAGAATAATAAGATCCGTAAACATTTAAGTTGGCTAGATAAAATGTTCTTTTCAAGAAAATAGAAATAATAAATTTCATAACGCCTCCCATTTTCCTTTAGACTCGCTATCGTCGTGAAAAGCTGCAGCGACCACGAGGGGGCGCAACCGCCCCCTTGAAAATCTATGGTTTAGAAGTTCTGATCTAATCTATTAACTCCAATTTCGGTTGGTTTCGACCATCAGACTACCAACAGTTGTATAAAATTCACTGATGAAAGAATATATTTCGTTTAACTTGTGTTACGTCTATTGCATCAGGAACGATTTCAACATCCAATGGAACCGAACGATCGGGCGGCTGGTGAAGGGTAAGGAATACCTGATGGACATACTGGAGATCGCCACGGCGGCGTTCGGGGATCGCGACGAGTGCTGCCGGAAACTGGAAGCACTCAAATGGAAGGGACTGTTTCAGCTCAACAGAGATATATCCGTGGGTGGTTTCCACAGCCCTTACTGGTCCAACTGCTAGACATAGTTCCACCAATTCTGGAGAAATGGACGTTAACCCGCTACGCTTGTTTAGAATAAATACCTGTATTCATCGTGGGTCGCGGGTTCGATTCCCTTATCGGAATAAATATATGTATGGATTTATAAATATTTATTCCGAGTCTGGTGATCCCCCCAATCCGCATTTCCTTTCGTGCCCTATCCCTTCCTCTCCGCCAATCCACGGTCTGCCGTGCCAATGGATGCGTGGCTAAGGGCGAGCTTAGTCGCAAGCGTGCCGATCGTCCCGGGATCGGGCTCCCCCGGGTACTATGGTGCCTTACCTCAGCATGCAGGGTCTGCTGGGGCTGACCTCCATCCTCCCTTGTGACTCGTACGATTTCACTAAGACGAATCTAATATACCTAATTTGTTGAAAATGACGGCGACGTGGTCCGCCACCCATCACGTCCTGATTCTCACGAGGGCGAGAAGCGATCAATGGAGAGCCGTTTCGCTGCGATGAATGGTAGCGGATGGAGCTCTGTAGTCTCTGCTAACCCCTGCGGGGATAGGCGCGAATATATAAATAAATATAAAAATATAAATATATATTATTTGCTACCTTATTTGTTAAAAATGACGGTGACGTGGTTCACCATCCGTCACGTCCTGATTCCCACGAGGGCGAGAAGCGATTAACGGAGAACCGTTTCGCTACGATGAATATGAGAGGAAGGATGCATGAAAAGATGGATGAGTGTGGAGGAAGCAAGGAAGGTGTGCCGAGATCGTAGCGGATGGAGATCTGTGGTCTCTGCCTACATCTACAGGAAACAGGCGTGACGATATGTATGTATGTCTCCTGGATGTGGGATTCAAAAAGCGCTAGCTTGTTCATTGAGCTACACGGTCATCCCTTAATAAAATAATTAAAAAGCTCTCTCCATATCTTTGGGTACTCATAGGAAATCTATACGCACCTTTTTTATAGTATTGGAAGGTAAAAGAACAAGCAGTAAGCCTAAAGACATCAACAACACCATACATATATACAACTTCCCCCCCCCCCCCTCGCCCTGTTAATTCGTCACTTCCACATAAGTATAAGATTATTCTTAACAGCTATTATGGAATTCGTTCAGGTAGTTATGTAAATTTTAATTAATCTAATTTGTGATTTTAACTATTTTACAAATAGGAAATGCAATCCTATGAAGGAGAACTGAACCATTTGGCCAAGTTGGAGGAGTTTCTACGAATTAAGGGCTCCCGGAGGATTTGCGAGGCTGACGAAAAGGAGGAAATAAAGAGGCAAGAGGAGATCGCCCGTTGTGAGCAGGAAATTGCTAGACACGATGCTTTACTTGAAGACATATTTGTAAGTCGATGTTTATTTATGGACTATCAACAGGAGTTACAATTACATCCCTCTCTGAGTCCTAAGTCCCCCTGTTGGGGCATAGGGCAGACACGACGTTTCTCCATCTCGACATGTCGGAGGCCATACGCTTCACTTCGCTCCGAATAGGCCCATTACATTTACATACATTAATCTAATCTATACGTACAACATATTAATATGTTACCCTAATTACAGACGGACACAACATTAATATAGAGAGAAGCCAGACTGAACAATAATAGAAATTATGTAAAAACTTACATGCTATATTTAATATGGTGCCTGAATTGTACCACACACATATCTTTAAACTTCTTTACAAACACCACCACTCTGCGGAACCATCTACCTTCGGCGGTCTTTCTGAACCGATACGACATTGGCACCCTCAAAAAACTAGCCTACACATACGTAAAAGGCGGAGAATGCTTCCGTGACTCCTGCGGTGTCGTGTTTGTCTATAGGCGGCGTTGATTGGTTTCCATCAGGCGGCACGCTTGCTCGTTTGCCCTCCTATCCCATAAAAAAATACCTTCTTAGTGAATTTCTAAGTTATTGTTATTTGTCACGTGTGTTTGTAATAATTCACACAACGAGTTTTGCATTATCTTATAATTATAGTAAGGATTTATAATTTACATTTTGCTTTTTGTTTACCAAAAAAACTGATCATGAAATAAATCTCATTACCTTAAAATGCTTAAAACTAGTACAGTTTCTACTAACTAGAACTATCTATAAAGAACTCGAAATCTGTAGAGAACTATACACCGTCATACGACTTTTTAATTACCCGAGAAAACTAAAATTCGCGCTTGTAAAAATATTTTTGTCAGTAAGTAACATTCAAATATTATAGCGTTCATATAAAAATATTGTTTTATGGGACTTCAAAGACAGGGTTTCTTTGAAGTCCCATAAAACAATATTTTAATTTTAGATGCGTCAAATACTTCTACGTCATTTTCGTAGTATTTGTTTACTACTATGCATGAGACGCATGTATTCATAAGTATGGCAACAGTGCGTGCGAAAGAGAAAAAGCGTCTTTTGTCGGCAGGTTACGCAAATTGTTTTTATTCATAGTTATCTCTTCCGTACGTAAATATTACGCGACCAAATTAGGTTGGTATGGGTGCAGTTCATATTGGAATGATAATGATGTATATTTGAATTAGCAAGATTTTTTGTTGTATAATTTTTGATGACAATTTTAAGGACATTTTTTTAAGGACATTTTTAATAAATATTTCATAAAAATAAATTTTTGTTTCTTCACTAAATTTAATGTATATCGATAACTGAATATATTACTTAATTTTCTCGGGTAATTAAAAAGTCACGGTGTATATAGAGAAATAAATGTTTTTAGTTGTAATAATTATTATTAATTTATTTATTCATTCAATACACAATCACACAACATATGCTAATACATATGAATTATTGAAACTTCTGGAGCTAATAATGGATTTACATTTTAATTATGTTACTATTTCTAGCAAAAAATAGGTGTGTGTGTGTGTGTATGTTTAAAAAGAAAGAAAAAAGAAATTGAATAGAATAGAAAGAAAATAATTATACTCCACAATTTATCATGAAAGTACTTCTGGGCTCTAATACACAAACATTTTGTGTATCGATCGTCATAGTAAGGACTATATAATTATTTCTACGAGGCACATATCCGTGTATATTTCGTGCGAAATAGTTCCGTGTGTCTAAGTCATAGATATAAACAAATATATGTCTATGGTCTAAGTTGATAAGGCGTCCCGAGCGTGCCTGCTTGTTTATCGAAATTCAGATAAACTTTAAAAGAAAAAATCTTCGGCCATTTCAACAATAAATATTTGAGTAATTTAAATGCCTTACGTTTGCCATTAATATCTTGATCTTATATTCAAAAAGTAAAATAAAAAAGTATTCTTTTGTAGAGCTACGCCGGTGACGAAAGAGTTGGGGGTATAATAAGAAATTTCAAAGCAACAGAGATTCAAAATTATTCCATATTCGTGCTATTATGCGAAGTGTTGCAAGAATCCATTATCATGAGGAGAGACTTAGAAGTCCTGCGGCAGCGAATACGTAGGTTATTTTTTATTTATATTTGTCTATTGGATCGTCGATCGATGAGCTGGATACGTGATGCCGATGGACGAGACTAGAGTACCCAAGCGCCTACTACACGGCAAACCAGATCAGATTGCTAAATGGAGTCCAGGACGACATAAAAGCAATCGGTGTGAAGAACTGGAAAGAGAAAACCAAATTGAAACCCCAATGGAAAAATTTACTGCACTAGGCTACTGGCTCTTAGGGCCACCCGCGCGGTAATGCCTTGATGATAATGACCTCTATTGAGATATTTTGTTTTAAAAATATTGTGAACCACCAGTACAGGTTGTACTTATTTGTATTTACGGGACCTTCAACTCCAAACTACCTCTTAAATAGGTAACTGAGCATATTTTTAAATTACACCCCCCCCCCCCCCGTTAGTCCTCCACTTCTGTTGATATTTCGGCTCACGATCTTCAGGATTGAGAAAACGAATGAGTAGATAGGTCGACCTATATCATATTCCGTTAAGAAAAAAACGTGAAACTTTTGTTTGAATCGTGTTGCAGTAATCAACATTCATAAATGCCCATTGCTGCGCCATTTCAATAAACAATTTATCCACTCTACTAAATAAATACTTTGTGTGGTCATCAGTGGACCAACGTGACATGAACGAAGCTCGTGAAGAGATGCAGGAGAAGAGACTGACGGACCTTAATGTAAACTTTGAGAAGAGTCACCTGCGCACAGAGGAGGTGCTGGAACAGAACAATAAAGCGGAAGCTGTTATAGCCAAGGTTATTAAAGGTATCGACGAGCTAGTGAGGTGATTACTTCTTCATAATTATCGATATTATATTGATAAAGCCATGCAATGTATGAGTGAATCGACACGACTGGGGAAGTACCATAACCGTACAGATTTTTTTATGGGATAAGAAGACAAACGAGCATGGGTGTCACCTAATGGAAAGCAATCATCGCCGCCCATAGGCATCCGCAGTGCTGTAAACATTACAGTGCAGTCTATCACCTGTTTCTTACGATTCAGCCTAGGAATCCGTAGGCCCAGCATTTTTCCCGTATCTTTTTAATTCTCTACCATTACCTCGCTTTTCCTCAATCATTATTAATACCTTAACCTAAGGTAGACAACGCAACTGCATTTCGGGGCAGCGGTGATCACGTACCATCTGATGACCGGCTTGATCATTTGCCTATTCATAATGGACGCCAAGCATGCGTACACGAATGATTCATAGTTAGCAGCACCGTGAAGTTTTGAAAACCATTAGTTCGCCCCTCTCTGTCTCTCCCGTCCGGAGCACGTGTCACACATCCATCGGTGCCTGACCGATCGATGCTTTACGATACACTCCACCACATACCGACGCCCACAGTATTACTTCCATTTAAAAATACTTCTAAAACGATGTGCAGTAGAAACCTAGAACTAAAAATGGAATCTTCGACGCATTTTTATTAGACTTATTTTTTATTTTTATTTATATATTCACGCCTATCCCCCGCACGGGTTGGCAGAGACCACAGAGCTCCATCCGCTGCCGTTCATCGCAGCGAAACGGCTCGTCATTGGTCGCTTTTCGCCCTCGTGAGAATCAGGACGTGACGGGTGGCGAACCACGTCGCCGTCATTTTTCGACAAATTAGGTATATTAAATTTATTAGACTTTTTATTTAGATATATTTTTTTTAGATTTTTTAGATATACGTGATAGCCTCTCACTGCATGTATTTAAGAGAAGAATTAAAGAACATTTCCTATCAGTATAAAATATTTATATATGTATACATTTATGTGTATATTATATATATATATCCTCTTATTTATATAGTATGTATTGTTATGTATATTATTATTATATTTTGTTGTTGTACACTTATTTCTATCCTCACAGCTTATCTTATCTCTCTTTAACTCCTGGGTTTGCTGGAAGAAAACTCAATTTTGAGTTAAGCTCGCCTTTGTACGTCTTCTTTCCTTTTAATTCTTGTATGTCGTGTTTTATGTGTACAATAAAGTATTAAATAAATAAATAAATAAATCGTTTTACAATGAGAAAGGTTCTGAAACTTCATTTATATATTCTAGATTAGCTAGATGCGACTGTACACCACTTCTTTCGCTGCTCGGCAACCATAAAGAGGTGACGCGTTGGAACGTAACCAAATTCCTCAGGATCTTGGAGACAGAGGTAAAGAGTCTCATAGAAGTGGTCTACGGTGCGGTGAAGGTAGGATATTTCTCTTTAACGTTAATTTAAAATTTAAAATTATTTTATATGTAATCGTTGACGAGTTAAATTACATTTTGCTTTTTATTATTTAAAAAAAAAACAATATTTTGACACTACTAGATTTCGTACTAAATTAGTTAAGTTAGGGGCTTTCGTACTAAATTAGTTAAGTTTTAGTTTAGGGGCGTTGCAAAGCCTCTTACGGGTTTTTAAAATTATCGTTTCTATATATTTTTAGCGTGAAATAAAATGTTGCTTCATATCGATTAGCTTATAATAATTTCGTATAGATATAATCGATATCGATATTATCGATTCGCTTATAATAATTTTTACAACGAAACTGACAACAAGAAAAAATTTACATAGACTTTCATAGCTGGCAGCTTCATATAGACTTTCATAGCTGTAAGATATATCTTGAAAACTCAGTCAATGATAAATATATGTTCGGCCTATAAGGATTTATTTCGTGACTGAATGTCCAGCCAATCTTGAATAAGCGTGGTGGGTTAACTTCAATTCCTCTAGAAATGAGGAGATGCCGTGGTCAATAGTAGGACGTATGTAAATCAACTACATAAAAAACTGAACTAAGTTTATAGTGTTTGTGCTAAGAAAATATCAATATCAGCCCGCGGCAGTCCACTGCTGGACATAGGCCTCACTCAAGGCGCGCCCGGTCTTCGGCTACACGCATCACAGATAAGAAAATATGGTTAACATGAATAATCCAATAACAGAATAGATCCTATGACCTTACATTGTAAGGACATGTCCATACCAATTGAGCTATGGCACCGTTTTTATTTATTTATTCGTTTTCAGCCACCAGCGCCGACACCAAAAGCCCGTAAAGGCCCCACAGCGCCTGCGACCAAGTTGGTTGCCGATCCACACATAGAACTGTTACGGCCCAATAAAATTGAGAAGCTCGTACCTTATTTACCGTGTGCTTAGTAAGTTTTTATTTAATATAGCAGAGAAGGCAAACGAACGAACGGACGACCGATTGGCTCAGTGGCGGGGCCGTCCGCCCGCGGAGTCAATGGTAGCGGGCTCGATCCTTGCACCGTACTAAATATATGTATGGTTTTATAAATATTTATTCCGAGTCTGGTAACCCCTCCCAATCCGCTATTCCGTTCCTGCCCTTTCCTTTCTTCTCTATCCTTCCCTTCCTCTCCGCCAATCCACAGTCTTCCGTGCCAATGGATGCGTGGCTAAAGGCGAGCCTAGTCGCAAGCGTGCCGACCGTCCCGGGATCGGGCTCCCCCGGGTACTATGGTGCCTTACCTCAGCATGCAGGGCTCTGCTGGGGCTGACCTCCATCCACCTTTGCGGCTCGTGGGATTCACTAAGACGAATTTAATATACCTAATTTGTTGAAAAATGACGGCCATGTGGTTCGCCACCCGTCACGTCCTGATTCTCACGAGGGCGAGAAGCGACCAATGGAGAGCAGTTTCGCTGCAATGAATGGTAGCTGGTTGAAGCTCTGTGGTCTCTGCCAACCCCTGCGGAGGATAGGCGTGAATATATAAAAAAATAAAAAGAGGCAAACGAACGTGCGGGTCACTTGGTGGTATATGATCACCGCCTCTAGATATCTGCTACGTCGGAAGCATCTCCAGAGCCGGCGTGACCTTTTGCGAGGCCGGTAAATTTTACAACGAGGAATTATTTATTTACATATGCTGTTACATCCTATCCTATCCTATCCTACTAATATTATAAATGCGAAAGTTTGTGAGTATGGATGTATGTTTGTTACTCTTTCACGAAAAACCTACTGGACGGATTTGGATGAAACTTTACAGTAATATAGGTTATACATCGGAATAACATATAGGCTACGATTTTTAATGATTTTAAGTAATTTTGGTCGTAATATAATTTTACTATTATGTAAAAATAAAATTATTTCAAATGATCTGTCACGAAACATAATGTGGCAGACCAAATTCCACGCGAGCGAAGCCGTATTTATTATCCTGAGAATTGTGGGCGTGGCGATTCACAACAGATATTAATCACTTTAGATACAAATCACTTATACAATTAAATTGAACAATTAGCGATTTGTCGCAGAAACGTGCGCTGACAGCGCTTCAATTCGAACTTTGCTAATATGGCCGCCCCGCGTCCATATGTACGACGCGGAGCTTCGTCATATCTTTTATACGATGAATAGTAAATAATAATACAATCGAAAACAGTGTGTCAACTATCGTATAGGTAGTGTCATATCACGTGAGCGGCCCTGAGCGTCTCAGATACTTTGCCGATCTTTTATTAACACATAGGTACGTTCTTTGTTTTCAAACCCTTTGATTTCTTACACCTACTGTTTAGTGCTAGACACTTAATGTAGTCAGGGATTAATTTGCTGTAATCTATTTCTAAAAGACAAGAAATAATCAAAGATTTATATAAACAAATTAGAAAAATAATATAGCGTGTTAAAACATACACAGAAAATACTATTGTAATGTTTTATTACAACAGCCGTTAGTATCCATTGGTTACGTCACATGTAAAGAGGGAGGCGGTCGGTAGTGTGATATCAAGTGACAAAAGAAGATCCTTTGTGTACTGTGGTACTGTAGTACTTCGTGGTACCATATGCTTAAGTTTAACCCTTAATTTGGCAGAATTTTTTTTTTTACATAAACCGATTTTTTTTATTGAAATCGGGTTTAAGACGTTTTAAGGCATTACAAAAAAATACGAAAAAATATCTTTGCGTTTCAGTTTTTTTGAAAACTCATGTATGACACAGCATACATTGCCAAGTGAATAGAAAACCAAGGGATCAAAGTCGTGTATGCTGGGATATACATTGCCAAGTGCAGTGACTAATGAAATACCGACGGAAGTGAGTCCTAAAACTTATGAAATTTCGACGGGAGTTTATCCAGGAGCAGGAATAGCAAAAAAAATACAAAAGATAATAATAGTATAAACGTTTATTGAACTGAAATGACTAATTTACGCCTTTACATGGTAATCTAATTGACAGTTTCTGGAATTCTTCCCTGTTACGAAACATAGCCGCACTTTGCATTTCATGCACAATACAGTGGTAAGCTTCTGACATAGCTTGCACCTGCCTTGAGTGGTCATTATCATAAAATGACCAATGGCATCGTATCGTAACGATTCCACTGGGTTAGCTGATGGCACACCTTTTCTGGCTTTGTCATTTTTATCAGCACGACCAAATTTTTTCAGGCCTTCGTATATTTCGTACCTAAAATCTTTTAGAGGTATATATTGCTTGCTTGATTGAGCTTGATCCCGCCTATATAAAAGACAGGCATTATTTATGCATATGTCAAGTATTTGAACAAAAATACCTATGTACCAACGCCTACTTTTAAATGGTGTTTTATAGAGAGATATAAGCATGTCGGCTAAGTCGACTCCCCCCATATGTTTATTATACTCCTTGACTATTTGGGGACAGTCGACATCGATTTTGCTTTTTGTCTCCTTACAGTATCTTTTCATTTTTTCGACAGGTTCTACGCCTACATATGAACTAATTAGGGTAACAGGTTTGTTATCGTTCCATCTCACTACCGATAATCTATTTTTGTTGCACACTACTTGTGAATAACTTCCTCTAGGCTTCTTTTTCATCTCTTTCTCTGAAGGCAACACTTTTTCTGCTCCTCTAAGTCTATTGTTTCTTATAGTCCCCAAACCAAATATACCGTATTCTTCGCGTAGAATGTAAAACAGCTCAGGGCAGGAAAAAAAATTGTCACAGAAAACAAAAGCCGGTTTGAATTTTATGCTTTGACATAAAGCGATTACAATTCGTCCTCCGAAACCTATAGAAGCTTCCTTATCTGAAAACGTGTAAAATCTGAATGTATCTTCGCCACCATAAAGAAGAAAATCATATACCATTCCTGAGACTCCGGCGCGGACATAATTTTTGAAACCCCACTTGTTGGGTTTGTCCTTCATATATTGACGGCGTTTTCCAGCTTTGGTTCCTTTATACGGAATCATCATCTCGTCTATACTAAACTTCCGTTCATTTTCCTGTGCTAGACAATTTTGTCTTACTTTCTGCACAAATGGCCTCACTTTGTAATATCGGTCGGAATCCTGTATATTATTGTCAACGAAGTGCAAATTGCGACGTATTTGTTGATATCGTTTTAGTGTCATCAAATCTGCTACTAAGTTATACCTGTATCGTAAACTCCAAAAGTCCGTATATGCTGGCATATTCACGACCCCCATTATAATATGTATGGCTAGAAAATCGCGAAGCTCATCTTCCGTCAAACCAAGTGAACGTCCAGTGTTTCCTATTGAGTAAGAATTTGTTTGCTCTACGATATCTGTTAGAATGTCTGGCGAAAAAAATTTATAAAAATAATCCATCGCTGATATATCCGGAACATCTGTATAATTGGAGTCTTCTTCTATAATAGCTCTGTGTCGAAAAACGGCTTTTTTCCACTGATAGTTCAAAGTAAATTTTTTCATTAGTCTCGGTCTTTTCAGGACAGGAACGGTGGGCTGACGACGTCGGGATCTGGTTTTTGGATTTGGTGGATTTACTGGAGTAAGAGGAGTTGTTGGGAGTGACGGAATATCACTCAGCACCGGTACTTTATTGCAATTTGGTTCTAAAGACGGACTTGAATATACTGTTTGAAAAATAGGCGTAAGTGGAACATTGTCGCTGTTGTAATGTTCGTCATCATCTACAATGTTTAGTCTTTCCAAGGAAGAATGAATAGAAGGTGCTGGAGAAGAAAATGAAGAAAGCGGGGTGCGTACACGAAATTCCTCTTCGACATCTGAGCGCTCGCTATCGTCAGAGGGTGCATTTTCAGCAGGCACAAGAGCTAATATTCTACCACCTCGAGTTAGTAGCGTTTGCTGGCAACAAAGAAACAAAAAAACATGCTTCAACCAAAAATAAAAAGCAATCCCAAATCACAAATACATGCGGTATCTTACAAATTACAAATAAAGCATTTCATTACAAACTTGGCAATGTATGCTGTGTCATACAGATAAAACGAAGGGTCTTTCATTACGAATTTGGCAATGTATGCCACAGCATACATCAGTTTACCGACCAAAATAAACTCAAAACACAAAGTCACCATACACAAAAACATATCAAATCCATTCGATTATACTGTTATGCATAAAATATAGTTCATAAAAACACCACAAACCATGTCAAACCAAGTTAAAATAATATAAATACCTTAGTCAACACAGATGAGCTACGCCGGGCCGCCATTTTCGAGACCGAATGTCAAAATAAGTGTTGCCAGAGACGTGTTTTATTTTTCCTTATAAAAATAATTAGTATTGCAATGAATTAAAATGATTTGTGACACAGACATTTTTATTATACTATGTCAAATATTTTTACAAAGTTAATGTATGCCAGTACATACACTGCCAATTTAAGGGTTAAAGTGCTAAAACTCTATACTTCAACTTTACGTGTGACGTATCCTTTCTTTCCAGATTTCAAAATCATGAAATATGTTTAAAAAATCCCATTACTAAATTTGTTCCATTAAATTTAAATTATAACTTGTCATATACTGTGTTGAAAATTATATTTTTTAAAGACCGAGTACATTTTCAGAATAACTATGAATCACTCCAGTTAATAGAATTGTTAAGAGCTGGGGTTCGGGGATCGGAAAAATGAAATCGGCCATTAGTTTCACTTTTCTTCACTTTACTTTAAAACTCTCCTCTTATTAAGTTTTAAATTTTCCTTCAACGCCGTGCACTGTTATATAGGTAAAACGATCGAAAGTTCTAGCATTCCCAAAATTCGAAAACGTTCCAGCAATGTGTAATCTTTTCTAAACCTCGAACTGTCTCTTTTCCGCGCGCAGCTATAAATATATATATAGCTATTAACTGTCCTTGTCACGTATTCGCGGACGTCTTGTCAATTTTTTTTAAAGTTGTAATGGCTTGCTTGACTATGATTTTGTGATTTTAATCGTTACATAAAAAAAATGATTTGTCATGTGTTATGTAACAGTATGTATTATATACCTATATTAGGATTTAGAAGAGAACCCACGGTGCCAAAACATAAGCGCACACTTAGTCTTTCTTCAATGTTACCAACCTTGCCGTTTCAATTATTCAAGTAATTTTTGCTTTGTGCTGTCATACACATTTACAATTCATTTATTTGTAAATGACATATTTATTTTATTGCAGTTGCGTAGAAGATTACATTATGAATTTAGTATATGAAACTCCAGCTGTTCCAGCGGACGATTCATATGTTGAAGCTATATTCCACTTGGAGGACGTTAATACAAAGTTCGCAATATACACACTCACTATACCTGCGTAAGTTATTTATATATTTTTATATTATTTATCTCTGGCGGTAAGCGTAGCGTCTAATTATTTTTAAATATCTATTTGCAGAAAGCGTCACCCATATCGTGGACCGAAGAAGGATTAGATGACATTGCTATTATTTTATTTTAGATTGTTTGCATATCTTTTTTATGATAATATTGTACGATTATTAAAATGTTTTTTCTTTTTAAATAAACAGTATCTTAACGACCTTATTTATATTATAGCTTTAATGTACCAAAAAGAAATAATTGAGGATTCCCATGAAAGTAATATAATTGTATTTTATATTTGTATATATTAAAAATAAAATTAAACACCATTTTGTGACTTGGATATTAGTATTTGCAAATAAATTTCTTTCAAAGATTTTCTGATAGAAAGTTTCATAGATTTTACGTTGAGGTACTTTAAAAAAATAACACAATTTAATTTGGTTCTAACTACCTAATTTACTAAGAAATAATCTTACCACCTTCAAATATATATTGTATACTCTTTATCTGTTTAGTGATTTACGTTTAGTGATAGCTGTTTAACTATTCAGTGATCATTTTTTTATTTATACTTTATTGTACACAAAACACGAAATACAAGAATTAAAAGGAAAGAAGACGACGTACAAGGGCGAGCTGAACTCAAAATTGAGTTTTCTTCCAGCAAACCCAGGAGTGAAAGAGAGATAGGATAAGATAAATAATAATGTGTACAACAAAAAAATATAATAATAATAATATACATAACAATACATACTATATAAAACCATATATATATATATATATATATATATATATATATATATATATATATATATATATATATATATACATATATATATATATATATATATATATATATATATATATATATATATATATATATATATATATATACATATATAAATATTTTATACTGAAAGGAAATGTTCTTTAATTCTCTGAAATACATCCAGTGAGAGGCTATCACGTATAGCGGTGGGAGAGAGTTCCACAAGCGCACTGCGTGTACAGTGAATGAGTCACCGTAACGGCTGGAAGAATGCGGAAGAATACGAAGGAGAAGGGAGTAGGACGTGCGACAGGGCTAATCCCTGGGGAGAAGAAACTGGAAACGCTCTTGAACATATGCTGGAGTTCTGGGATTATGTAGTACAGAGTAAAGTAAAGAAAGGATGTGAGTATCTCGACGCCGTCGAATAGGCAACCACTTCAATCGGACCCGAAATTCCGATACATGATCGTACTTCCGAAGTCCAAAAATGAAGCGGATGCACAAATTCTGCAGACGCTCGAGTTCGTTAAGGAGCTCCTCTGTTGCATCAAGAAAACAGACATCAGCATAGTCTAGAAGTAGAAGAAGAAGAGATTGGGCAATGGTTATTCATCATCCGCTTTCAAACCAAAGTTACATGTAATATCAGTTTAGATCAAATTATCATATACATCGAATATCCTGAAACCAATCGATGAAATCATGACCCTCATTTCTAATAAAAAGCTTACATTTTGTTAAAAATAAATTTAATTAAATAAACTTTTTTCAATTACGGATACAACTAAGAGTATACTATAAAAAGTTAGTTATACTATGAAAAGTTGAGTAACTATAAAAAGTATAAAAGCTGTTTACAATATGGTAATGTAAAATTCTTAATATCTCTATTTAATTATATTCGTAAAGTACAGAAGTGTGTTGTATTATATATACATTCTAGAGTATTATAGATACTTATTAAAATCATCAAACCCACGATATTTTGTAATTAATTGTATTAAAATATATAATTATCATTTATTCATATAAACATTTAACCTAATGAATAATGTTAATTTAAAAGAGTTTTTAATTTACACCCAAAAAAGATAAAATGCTTAATACTAGCAACTCCATATATTCTGATGATATTACTCAACCGTTATGGAAGCAATACTTTATACGAATTTAGCAGTAATGCCAACGTGACGCATAGAAACAACTAATTAGTAGTTGATGGACAGGTTTTAAAATACATATAGGGTTGCGTCTTTAGATGAATTTGCATTATTGTTATGTACACAATGTAAATTTGTATGTTCTTGCTATAAGAATATGATATTCATAATTATATTGAAATAAAAATGTTTAATTTATTAATTTATGTAACAACCAGGTTTTAGAACTTATGAATTACCTTTATTTTCTACTAGCAACATTGTTTTTTCTGTTATTGTCAGCATTACAAAATTTCCCATTATTTAAGTACAATATATATTAACCACAGTATTCTTATTAATTTAGTTATCTCGTTTTTTAATTTTATTATAATGTATATTTAACCTCTTACATATTAACTATAAAAATAATTTCAAATTATTAGAAATAAAATAATTATTTTTTTCATTCATTATAAATAAAAGAAATAACGTTACTAAAAATTGTTGTACATGACATAAATAAATGTTGTTTTTAGTTTACTAGGTGTATTTATTTATTATATATATTTAAATGAGTTTTACTTCTCATTGTTTATTTATAATAATATGAGTATTTTATTATAATTTGAGGAGGTTTTTACAAAATGACTAGAAACACTGATGATGTGTTTTTCTTGTTGCGTGTGTGAGTGAGCGATGTCTCTGCTCCGCCATTGAATTTCATTTTAGCCGAGAATTGAAATAGGTTGTAGTACCTTTTATAATCGGCAAAAATCTAAATAATCTTTTCTTCTTTACTCAATCTTTTTAGTCATATTTCGTGCACAAACATTATATCCAATGGCAGACAGAGATACTGATGAGTTAAACATTGATAATGTAATAAAAAAATTATTAAAAGGTAAATTTTGATTTGGTGACAATAAATTATGTCGGTTGTTTATTGTTTATATTCATCCTTAAATATAAATTAAAATGTGCAATAAGTGAACTCTCCAGTGAAATAGTGCATTGGTTGTGAAGTTTTGTTTATATTTTGTTGTTTTCAGTACGGGGCGAGAAGCCTGGTATGAATGTACAGTTGACGGAAATCGAGATTAAAGGGCTCTGCTTGAAATCTCGCGAAATATTTTTGTCACAACCAATATTACTCGAGTTAGAAGCTCCGCTGAAAATATGCGGTAAGTTTTTTAAAAAGGGTTATAAAAAGCGTAGATAACTCTTAACTTGATAAGTTTCAAGTGCTTGGCGTTTCACTTTCGAAATTTTTCATTTGTAACTAGGGCCTTTGTAACAAGTGTTTCGAAATACATACTTTGCAACTTAACGTTGTATTTATCTGTTAGAAAATTGAAATCATGAAAATTTTATTCGTTGTACATATGAATTCGTCACTATTCTTATGATTTCCCTATTCTTTCATTTATTGAAGACATTAAATCCATTAGTTTTGATACTTTCTCCAGTGTAACAAAACATGTAGCCCAAGTTATATAGATATTAGTATTTTATATTAGTTATTAACAAATTAAAATCATTAAGGGAGTGGCATAACATCAGCATTAGGATATTATTTTTAGCTGTAATTTTATTCTAAACACATTATTATTAATGCAGTAAAATTAAATATAGAGTTGTAAATAAAACTTCTTTTAATACACCCTTAACTGTCCAGCCCTTGACAGACAGTTTGAGGATAAATGGATTTTTATTTTTTAAAGTGTTGCCCATGCATTGATCTTTACTTCGATGGTCATCTCATATAACACCCATGCAAAAAAATATGTTTTAATTTTATCCGGTTAACTGTACCACAAAAATACTAATGTTAACACATTTCATGCCACTACTTTCTGAATATATATTTGGCATAAATATATTTCTGCTAGTAAACAGATCTTTGATTGTGTAAAACAAGATTATAATTATTCACATACAAAAACACGAATAATATTCGTGAAGGTCAATGTTCTTACATACTGATAGTTGCTTTTGTTTATTCAGTATGATATATGATGATATTTTTCTATTGATTCTCTGATAGTGTAATTTATTCATATTTATTTGTGATTATTGTGTACACACCTTAAGATTAACCTTAAGATTACAATTCATTATTACACAATAATTCTTTGCAATGCAATAACTGCTTAGTCATAACTATATGTATAATTTTCCTGAAAGGTTGTTTTCTATATTGAAATAAATATGATAACTTAATGTCAGTATTTCTTGAAGTGGTAGAACCACACTGCAGATGAATACTTTGTCAAGAATAGCAGGCATATTATTTGTTTGTGGTGTCAGTGGCAGGGTCCTGGTTTGCTAGCGTGTGAACGCTGACTTGATGAAGAAGAAGTGAATCTAAAATCACATTTTGTTACCAGGTGATATCCATGGACAGTACTATGATCTCCTGAGGCTGTTCGAGTATGGTGGCTTCCCACCAGAATCCAATTATCTGTTCCTCGGAGATTATGTTGACCGTGGCAAGCAATCGCTTGAGACCATTTGTTTACTCCTCGCATACAAGATCAAATACCCTGAAAACTTTTTCTTATTACGAGGCAACCACGAATGCGCCAGCATTAACAGGATTTATGGGTAAGTTCATAAAGTTAACAATCCAAACTCGATTAAATACTCAAAACTCACATTTCAAGTGAAATACTATACATTTCAAGCTAATGTGTTTTTTTACTTACAGACACATAAGTTATAAGTTTATTTTTTTAGCACTACTATATTTAATTTGCTAAGTTATTTGAAATATCATGTATTTTGGGCTTTAACAGATGAGAAATGCTTCTTTTTCTTTGTCTTATCTTGAGGCTTAGGACTTAACGAGATCTGTTCTATCGAGGTTCCACTGGTATATCCAATAAAAGCAAAATGATTTGTTTATAAAATTTCTTATCATATAAAACATAATGATAAAAAGTTACTTTTCATTTATTTAATAAATATAGTGATAATGGATATTTGTTTCATATTTTACCTTTTTTATCACAATAAATGAAATATGAGATATGTCATGTATACAAATACAAAAAGCACTCTCACACCAAAATTCTCCATAATGTCCCATGGAATAATTGTATTCTCTATAGGTTTAGAGGAGTGATAAATAGACTAGAGGTGAATTCAGGTGATATGTCTTCCAGACATTAGACAAATTAATCCAAAATGAGAATGTACTATGTAATCCAAACTATATTATATATAACTATATCATATTTTACTAGTGGTAGAGTTACCATGCTGCACACGTATACTTTGTCAAGAACGGTATAATATTTATCTGTAGCATGAATGGGCCGGCTCGTCCAGGGAAACCTGGTGTCTGAGTGGTATAGCTTAGCTATCGCGCTTCGTACAGTGAGCGGCTGAGTTCCGGAGGCCCAACCCCTCTTTCCCCTCCTCCTTTCCCTCCCTTTCCTCCCGTGATGATAGTTTCCTTAAAGGCCGGCTACGGCCTTCCTTAAAGGGCGGCGTTGATTGCTTTACATCAAGTGACACGCCAGTTCGTTTGCCATCCTATACCATAAAAAAAATATAACATTAATAAAAGAACTGCTTCAGTATGATATTTGATAACAGTTTTTTTATGTATTTATTAAATATTATATAATTTTTTACATTATTGTACTACATACACAAACTTCAATTAAGTTTTTCCGTATACCGTCGTGACGAGGTGTGGGTGTATGTATAGTGCGTGCGTGTGCTCAAATTGTGTGCTTTGTGGGTAGTGTAAGTGTTTTGTGTCGACTGCCGCTGTACCCGTTCTGTATCTACTGTAGAAGCGGTGTGGATGTGCGCGTGTATTTTGTTTGTACAAAGCTGTTAATTTTTTTATTTTTATTCATTTAAACTTTGGAACCGTAACCCTAAATAACATTTCTAGAATCACAGTAAAAATAATGACACAATTGCCCCAAGTTTCCTAGAATTAGGACTATTTGTTAAACTATGAATTTAAAATTTTCAAAATTTGTCGACTTTGAAAGGACCTCCTTTAAAAAAAAAGTACTAGAGTGCCTTGGCAAGTGCCATTAAAAGTTGGCGCATTTAATCAGGATTGTAAAATGGTACAATACTTGTTAGTTTCATACTAAAAAAAAACGAGTAAAAAAATAAAAACCTCAAGTAATCCGATTTTTGCTAACCCATTTTACTCAGTTAAAATGTTTTTTATTCGCACAAGCCCTTGGTAGGTTCTTAATTTTAAGATCTTCAGATAGATTTTTTTTTCTGATTTTTCTCATGATCGTTACAATCAATCGTGTCACCCCGTTTCGGCTTGACGTTAAGTTCTGGGACACCTGTATATATATATACAGAACATGCTTTATATAATAAAATGCTGTCTGCTAACACTTGGAAAGTATTTTCGAAGCTAATACTTGCTTTCCATCAGGCGACACGCAAATGTCTAGCAGGCCGTCATGGGAAACAAACATACGTCTACGCGCATCGCTGACTCCGAAATAAAACCCTTCAGCGACTAGCGATCTCACGCGTGTCGAATTCGAGCTTTTCGCTTCGACCTTGGCCTACGTTAGGCGCTGACGTGAATAGTAAAAATTTAATTGGGTTGCACGCAAAAGAACACTTCCCGTGCTGTATTGCATCAAGGTCAACATTCTTTAGTGTATACAAATGTGTTCCATTTCGTCATTTTTTAATTTTAATCATTCGGCAATCCAACAGCTCTCTGAGTAACTTAAAGATAACAAATTATTACAATACAATTTTGCCAACATTCTTTAGTGTATACAGATGTGTTCCATTTCGTCATTTTTTTTTAATTTTATTTATTCATTCGGAAATCCAACAGCTCTCTGAGTAACTTAAAGATAACAAATTATTACAATACAATTTTGCCAACATTCTTTACTGTATACAGATGTGTTCCATTTCGTCATTTTTTTAATTTTATTTATTCATTCGGAAATCTAACAGCCCTCTGAGTAACTTAAAGATAACAAATTATTACAATACGATTTTGCCAACATTCTTTAATGTATACAGATGTGTTCCATTTCGTCATTTTTTTAATTTTATTTATTCATTTGGCAATCCAACAGCTCTCTGAGTAATTTAAAGATAACAAATTATTACAATACAATATTGCCAACAATCTTTACTGTATACAGATGTGTTCCATTTCGTCATTTTTTTAATTTTATTTATTCATTCGGCAATCCAACAGCCCTCTGAGTGAGTAACTTAAAGATAACAAATTATTACAATACAATTTTGCCAACATTCTTTACTGTATACAGATGTGTTCCATTTCGTCATTTTTTAATTTTATTCATTCGGCAATCCAACAGCCCTCTGAGTGAGTAACTTAAAGATAACAAATTATTACAATACAATTTCGCCAACATTCTTTACTGTATACAGATGTGTTCCATTTCGTCATTTTTTAATTTTATTCATTCGGCAATCCAACAGCCCTCTGAGTAACTTAAAGATAACAAATTATTATAATACAATTTGGCCAAAATCGAATTCCACAGATTATATTTATATATTGTGTGTGAGTATGTATGCGCGTCTTTTCTCTTCCTCTGTGTGTTTATAAATGAAGTTTAAAAATAGCTCTTCCTTTGTTATTATAAAAATGACAAGGTCTGTGAAATTTTATTATGTAACTTGGCCATACCAGAAAGTACTGAATTTTGACCATAATTTCATTACATCTACTAAACATATGTTCTTACGTATAAGTTCTCATTTTCTCACGTTGATTAATACTTCAATAGGATTCTGATGTGAATCAAAATTAATCATTTCCATCCATAAAAAAAACCATAAAAAAATAATGAATAAAATAGACATCATCAAAGGCACTAGACCACAGATATTCGTCCATCCTCTCTATGTGCCCAAACCGTATAAGCGTAAGTGATATAAGGCATTAATTATTGCAAAAAAAAATCTTTTGTCTCTTAAAATGATACTTTCTCTAGCTAAGATCCGCGACAAGCAAAACAATAACAGAAAATTAATAATGTGTGTTTTTTCCTGCTGGATGAAGTGGATTTATTTGGGACTTAAACCAAAAACTTACCGAAAATCGGCCATCAACTCTCCACCCACCCACCAACCACTAAACACAACACCAAACACACACTACCACTTTTCCACCTCGTAAACGACACGTGTTTAGCCCCAACACCAAGCATCTTCAGGTATGAAGACAACCGAAAAGACTTTTCGGTTGTCTTCCGTAAATTGGTAGTGTGTGTTTGGTGTTGTGTATGCATAGTGGTTGGTGGGTGGAGAGTTGATGGCCGATTGTCCGTAAGTTTTTGGTTTAAGTCCCAAATAAATCCACTTCATCCAGCAGGAAAAAACACACATTAATAATTTTCTGTTATTGTTTTGCTTGTCGCGGATTTTAGCTAGGTTAAACTGACTGTCCACATAGTGATAGACTTCCGCAAAGTAACGCCCGACTTCATTAATAATTCTATCAAAGAAATAAGAGTGGTCTTAAAAACGCGCCCTGCATAACACCGTATACTGCCTATCGGGTTTGGTTATAAACAAGATTGAGTCATTGCACTGAATCATCGTGGAAGGTCGATACGAATCAAGTTCATGTAAGCGTGTTCGTTTTCGTGGATAATAATTGTTGTTTTTTTTTATTTCCTCAGTGTAAATGCCTCCTTTAACATCACCTCGTACAGTATTAACCAACTCTGTGTTCTAACCTTCCATTATTGTAATAATACATACATAAAGTCACGCCTATCTGCCTATAGGGTTAGGCAGATACCACAGATCTCGACCCACTTCGATCATGACACCCCTTCCTTGCTTCCTTCACACTCATTCATATTTTCATCCATCCTTCCTCTCACACTCATACATACATACATATCGTCACGCCCGTCTCCCGTAAGGGTAGGCAGAGACCACAGATCTCCATCTGCTACGATCTCGGCATACTTCCCTTGCTTCCTCCACACTCATTATTCTCCTCATGCACGCCCGCCGGTTGAGGGTACTCTTGACCTGGCCTTTCTTAAAAAGTTCAGCAATCTGGTCAAGGTACGTTTTTCGTGGTCTTCCTCTTCCGGCCCTTCCATCCACATTCGCAAGGTAAATTTCTTTTGCCAGTCGTCTTTCATCCATCCTCTCTATATGTCCAAACCATCTAAGCATCCCTTTTTCTACTTTTGTCACAACACCTTCTTTTACTCCACATCGTAGCGAAACGGCTCTCCGTTCGTCGCTTCTCGCCCTCGTGGGAATCAGGACGTGACGGGTGGCGAACAACGTCGCCGTCATTTGTTAACGAATTAGTTTTAATAAAATTCTTCATAGTGAATCCCACGAGCCGTAAGGGAGAATGGAGGTCAGCCCCAGCAGAGCCCCGCATGCTGAGGTAAGGTACTATAGTACCCGGGGAGCCCGATCCCGAAGGCGCGAATTTCTCGTAAAATAAATGACCACAATTTTCTAGATTTTTATGCCAGTATATCAAATTCCACGCCATCAGCCCGAAAGTACTACCCCACGTATTTGGAGAAAAATGACTTGTAAGACACTTACTCAAGTCATTTTTGTAATGACGCTACTGCATTTCGTTCAGTATTAAGAGCCAAAGGATCATCAACTCTTTTCCTCTTCCTTTATGGGCAATAAATGAAGAGGAAAACAATTGATGATTTGATTACCCTCTTCTCCCGGTAATTCATATATATTTAAAGGTCTATTATTTTGATGCGATGATTTCATATTCTTACCGTAAATCGGTTTCTCAACTTCAAAAAAAACTAGTAATATAAAAAAAAAATTAAAGTCAATTCCTACTTTTATATCCGCTAAACACCTTATGTAAGAGAATTTATTTTATCCCATATAAAACTAAAATTAATTAATTAAATTTAATTTATATTTGAAAAAAAATAACCGTATTAACATCAAGTGTCATCCACTACACAAGTATTTTTAAAAATGTATTTGAATTGAATGGATGAATAAAAAAAGTATTTTATTAAGGATTGAAAATTTGAACAAGATATATAAATACATATAGGGAGTGTGTGAAATAGTAGTATGAATTGAAAAAACCAAAATATTTCTTTATTAAATTCCTTTTTTGTTTGAACGCATAATCTTTTATTCCAAATCAGCCCGCTGATACAATCGTTGCCCGATAAGTAAACGGTTTTAACAAATGCATGACATCATAAATTTATCACCAGATAAGCGTGACAAGGTGATGTATGTGATAATCGTGCTAAGCCCCAACGAACTTAGTTACCGTGGCATTGGGTTCGTTTTACTTTTTTTTATGAAATTTCCCGAAACGTTGCGAAATTGTTTGCTCCCAGCGATGACGCGCATTTTGATAATACCTTAAGCATATAGATCTGTACATATTGATTTATTTTAAAAATTATATGATTTACAAGTCAAATGAGAACGGGGGAAATAAACATACTGACTAGCTTTGAATGATGGAATAAAAAATCAAGATATAAGAGTTTGGTCACATGGAGAGGATGGATGAAAGACGACTGGCAAAAGAAATTTACGTTGCGAATGTGGATGGAAGAGTCGATAGGGGAAGACCACGGAAAACATACCTTGACCAAATTGCTGAAGTTTTTAAGAAAGGCCAGGTCAAGAGTATCCTTAACAGGCGGGCTTGCATGAGGAGAGTAATGAGTGTATAGTAAGCAAGCAAGGTGTGCCGAGATCGTAGCGGATGGCGATCTGTGGTCTATGCCTACCCCTACGGGAGACAGGCGTGACGATATGTATGTATATGATTTACAATTACAAGAACAAGGAAAATAAACACGAGACCAGCTTTAAAAAAAAAATTGCTCATTTTAATAATTCTTTTATCCCTACCGTACGAACAGGTGGCGATCCAGTGTGGTGTGTTTTTTACCCAAACGCCTTTTCACTCACAACTGCTCTGTGGTACCAGGTTACCTTCGGAATCGATATGAAGGAACCTTGAAGACACAAGCTCACACATTTCACAAAGGTCTACAACGCTTCTCCAAAGCCCATCGTGTTGCAAATGTGTATGGCCAGCGTTGATTGCTTTCCTCTGGACGACGCTCCATTACTTCTTGTACCATGAAAAAAGCTCCATTAGACATTGAATTGAATTGAATTGAATACGCTGAAAAGTGTCTAGCCTCAGTTCCCGCAATTTTTTATTATTATCATTATAACTATAATTTTTTTCATGTCTTCATGTTGTCTTTACTTGCAAATACACAATATTGCATCAGATACCAAAAAACGTGAATTTCCGTCATCCGTCATCCGTCGCCAACAGTTGAAAAATAAAAGACGGGAATTCTCCCTCCCGTCTTCAATGTGTTAATAATAGAAACAAATCAGTACAAATTTGCTATTGGCTTATTCCAACATGTCAGATAAATTTTTAATTAAGATTTTAAATAAACAAATCATTAGTTATATACATGCATACGTTTACGCCTGTTCCCCGTAGGGGTAGGCGTAGACCTTTAGCTGCTACGATCCCGGCACATTTTATTTGCTTCATGTACACTCATCACTCTCTTCATACAAGCTCGTCGGTTCAGGGTACTTTTGTCCTGGCCTTTCTTGAGAACAGAGGTGAAAGGAAAAGTGAAAATCATTTATATTTCTTACATAGAAGAAAAATGATTTCTCCCTTTTATTATTTAAATAATCTTGATTTATCTCTGTTAAATGAGCAAATTGTCTGATTACTAAAGTGAATGAAAATTTTGGAGCCTTGCCAATAGTTTTTACGGCACGTCGAGATTAAAGATTTCGCAACAAAAGCTAAATTTTAGTCAACACTGGCAAAATGACGTATTAAAAGCGGCCCTCGCTCGAACATTATCTAATGTATCTAAATATTATGTAATATCTAGGTCATCACTGGTTGTTCCTCGCCACTGCTCACCTGCGTTACGTGGTAGCTTTAAATACACCGCAACTAAGTGTCGGCAAACGTAGTGTGGGACGACCTCCTGCTAGATGGAGCGACGATCTGCGCAAGGCGGCTGGCAGAGACTGGATGCGTGTAGCCGAAGATCGGGCTAGGTGGCGCGCCTTGGGTGAGGCCTATGTCCAGTAGTGGACTGCCGCGGGCTGATATTGATATTGGAGTGTTGGAACAACTTGCCACCACCTCTTCGTGACTTGCACACTATAAATATATTTAAAAAAAATACAAAAATCTAATTTTAAGTACGCAAACAGGAACTTGTTTCTTTTGGTTGCGGTGAATTTATTACGGTGATTTTGTTGTTTTTAATTTTATCGTACTGTATGTGTATATGAGTAGTAGTATATATATGAATGTGTGTGTGTGTCCGTATCAATGTCGTCACTGTGGTTCGCGATCTGACCACGTTGGTTCTTGGTGAAAACCAGCGCCAGGTGCTCCAATAGAACGCCTGGCATACGCTGAGCAAAAACCATTTTATTACACTTGCTATATCAAAATTTTTATGTTATAATATTAAGGTTTTAATTATAGCTATTGTAAAAAAAAAATGTCATGAATAATTTTTTTTGTATTTCTATTTCTATTACGAAATACTTCCGCGTGCTTTTGTTAGTTAATAGAAGTATAGCAGCTGCCACATCGCTCGCATAAACTGGTGCTCTTTTTTCATTGTTTATGTAATATACTGTGATAGGCTTAGGCCACACGGATTACAGAAATAAGCGAAACAAAGCTACAAGTAAATTTAGTTTCTCTCATATAGACGCAGTACTTTCACAGTTGATTTTTATTTATTAATCTAACGATTAATAAATATATATTT
Source organism: Baronia brevicornis (assembly GCA_031353405.1). Lineage (NCBI taxonomy): Eukaryota > Metazoa > Arthropoda > Insecta > Lepidoptera > Papilionidae > Baronia > Baronia brevicornis. The sequence continues at coordinate 1,059,736 of JASFAT010002449.1, forward strand.
TTTTAAAATCAGCATTTGTATGAGCAAATAATTATGATTTTTTTTTCAAAAAGTTTCATTTATCATAATTTATATTGCAAAGTTGAACACAGAGCACCTAAGTAAATTATAATTACATGTATTAAAATACACATAAACTTTATTAGTTTTAAAGTTATTTATTTTAAAAGTTTTTTTATAACATACCTTCCTAACAAAGTAAAGACAATTTCAATAACATTTTATTACTGTAACATTAACAAACAGCATTTATTTCTTTAATCTAAATTTGACTTTAATTAAAAACGTATTGACGTAGAGCAATCTAAGTTTGGGTTACCATAACAGTTTTTGATTGAGTTTCCCGAAAATCAACCGAATGGCCATGGATATTATTCTGCGAAACTTTGGTGTTTGGAATCAGTTTGCCATTACACAAGTTTGTAAACAACAAACAATTTCCAACTACCCACGTATAACGGCTTCATCGAATTTGTAACTCTTAGACCCCGCTGTGAACGAAGTAATTTGGAAATACATCAACATTCGTCTACATTCTATTCGTGTTTGGAATGCGAAAGTATAACCACGCTTTCCAGTTTATCGTCATCAAGGCATTACAGGCGCGGGTGGGCCTTAGCCAGGCTAAAGTATTCAGTAAATATTTCCAGTCGGATCTTAGTTTGGCTTTCTCTCTCCAGCCCCTCACACCGATCGCCATTAAGTCGTCCTCAACTCCACCCAGTTATCCGAGTTTAGGCCTTCCGCGGCTTCTACGGCCATCTGGTAATTGTCGTCGAGTAGACGTTTGGGTACTCTAGCGTCGTCCATCCGTATTACATGCCCAGCCCAACGAAGGCGTCCAGTTTTTTATCATGGAGTTTCCAGTCCATGGAAAAGCTTAAATAGCCTTCTTCTTCGAAAATGTAATATTCCATTCTTACTTATTATATAAATCACCTCATAATCCAACCTCTCCTGGCTAGCGGCGTGAATTTTTCGTTTTTCTCTCTTCTCATTCTAATGCCCACACGATCATGTATATCTAGTCTTCTAAAAATTCTTTGACCCTCTTCTTGCTTTTACAGTAATTCTATTACCGTTCATGCCGCATTGTTGACAATATATATATATATATATACACACACACACGTCATAGAGTAATAATATAAATAATATACCACTCTTGACAAAGTATTCGTCTGCAGCGTGGCTCTATCACTACAAAGAAGAATAAGGTTGTATGTCGAATAATCCTTTTTTCAAAGTAGTTGTTATAAATTCTACCACCGAGCACCCTATATGTATAACACTATACCTTTAAGGAACTTCTGAATGGAAAGAAACTACCGACATTTTTGAGAGTGTATACACATGAGTCTTCAACCAGCAGGAAAACACACATTATTAACCCTTTCGGTACGGACGCATTCTACGTCGCGCCGTCCCCGCTGACCGAACAGTCGCGGCAAGCGTCCGTACTTGCGGAACAACTGCAAGCGCCCTTACGCAGAGCGAGTGCAGTCGCTCGTAAAAAAAAAATGCTTAAAAAATTATAACATAATGCAATAGAAAATATAATTTAATAATATAAATGAAACGATGGAGTAACAGTTTCCTATCCTTCTTTTGCAATTCCTATTCATTATCTTTGAGGGGTACAAAATAAACGAAAAATATAATAAAATGAAATGATGTGATAATGCAGAAAAATTAACACATCCCGTGAAAATATTCCGAACGTCTGAGCGAGCCGAGACAAGCGTACTGTTCAAATATGTTTCTTATAGTGTTGCTCATTTCGTCAGTTTATTATTAGGCAGCGTAGAACAAGTGCAAAATACTTGCGATGGATTACCATGGAGATAACATCAATCCATCCATCCATCAATAATAAAAGAGTGTAAATAAAAATAGTTTCCCCTTGCTCGCAGATTCTATGACGAGTGCAAAAGGAGGTACAACATCAAGTTATGGAAAACTTTCACAGACTGCTTCAACTGCTTGCCCGTCGCAGCGATAGGTGAGTACCGTTGAATGTATTTTAAAGACATGGTTGTCTTAAGGAATAATATATGTTTTAGCGCACCATATGTGCGCCAGAGGTTTTGGTTGTTGGAACAGAGTTTTTTTCCTAATCATAGACCTCTCTCTCTCTCTCTCTCTCTCTCTCTCTCTCTCTCTCTCTCTCTCTCTCTGAGTCCTAAGTCCCCTGTTGGGGCATAGGGCAGACACCACGTTTCTCCATCTCGACCTGTCGGAGGCCGTACGTTTCACTTCGCTCCAGGATGGGCCTATCCTGAAACGAAGCGAATCATAGTCCACTGCAATGAAAATTCACACTAAATATAACTTCGTTTCTTACCACACGTCACAATGAATCCACACTAAACATCATTTATTTTGTTTTATACACACTGCTAAAGCACAACTGAACAGAACTAGGGTCAGGAGCAATGACTGAATCAACGAATTGGATTGAATGTTGTCCCCGCCTTTTTTCGACTTTTATGTAAACGAAATTGGGGCAAAGAGCGAAGACTTGCAATAAATTTTAAAATAGATTTGCTCCAACGTACCATCATCAACATATTTTATACTAAACAAATGAAACTACCTTAAAACGATTCTTGGAATACAGCTTAATATATAAAATATATTTTTATGAATTTTACATATAAATTACAATTAGTAAAGTGATTTAATATAAACAATATTCTTACATCCTTCGACAACAGATGTCACCACAAGGTATATAAAATTAAATTCTACATATTGTATAAAATTATTAAATAATGATATTAATACCTAATTTGTCGAAAAATAACGGCGACGTGGTTCGCCACCCGTCACGTCCTGATTCTCACGAGGGCGAAAAGCGACCAATGACGAGCCGTTTCGCTGCGATGAATGACAGCGGATGGAGCTCTGTGGTGGTCTCTGCCAACCCCTGCGGGGGATAGGCGTGAATATATATATATATATATATATATATATATATATATATATATATATATATATATATATATATATATATATTAATTCTAATACGTCCCACATACGTGAGGAGGATCTCTCTCTCTCTCTCGTTGAAGCGAAATATATGTCGATTTACGTAGTAGTATGTTGTGGACCGGTGTTTTTCGGCAGTAATTTTGACTGTTATGTTGTGTTTATATATTTTACTTTTAATATTTTTCTTTAAGTAAGTATTTCTTGACCATTCATTTGACCAGAAAACTAGTTCAAAATCAATACGTTAGATAGCCTTCGAATAGAGTCCTCGAGAAACCCTCGCGACGACTCCTGGCTTTTTGCCAACTTTGGTATCCCTTTTCCAACTTAACAATGCATTATGGGTGGGTAGCTTTGCCTCGTCGTATCTTGAAAGTTCATATTTTTCGCTTATACTTTCTTTATTCGATTACATCCCACTCAGTTAATACTTCCGGGATATTTTATAAGTTGTCGTGACCGAATTGGTTATGACAACTAAATAAAACCGCGATAAGATGTGAAACATCTTATCGCGGTTTTATTCGCGTCTCGATTCAGGCTACGCTCCCCTCTACTCGACTCTACAGGATCACTTACACGTGACCGAGAGCATACGGTAGAGACCGAGCCGTCGTCAATGTTTCACATCTACAAAGCGTCCTATGACGCTTCTCTTTTTTTACTCTTTCATATGAACTTTAGCTATGGCGTATTCACACTCCTGCGTGCTCTTATAGACAAAGAGATCGGCACAATATAGAAGTATATATTGTGCCGATCGTCCCGGGGTCGGGCTCCCCCGGGGACTATTGCGCCTTACCTCAGCATGCAGGGCTCTGCTGGGGCTGACCTCCATCCTCCCTTGCGGCTCGTGGGATTCACTAAGACGAATTTAATATACCTAATTTGTCGAAAATGACGGCGACGTGGTTCGCCACCCGTCACGTTCTGATTCTCACGAAGGCGAAAAGCGACCAATGACGAGCCGTTTCGCTGCGATGAATGGCAGCGGATGGAGCTTTGTGGTCTCTGCCAACCCCTGCAGGGGATAGGCGTGAATATATATATAAAAAAAAAAACTATAAAATTATATTTTTTTTATGGGATGGGAATGCAAACGAGTAGCGCCACAGGCAGTACAGAAGCGTTACCGACCTTTAAAGAATGTTTAGTTACTATATATTATAAATTATAACAATAATATTATCGCCACAAACATACATATATTATCGTTTTTGCCTGACTTGTCGCTCAGGCCGTTTGATGTCTTGACTAGAGATTGATATATTATCATTTCATTATATCATCGATCCGTTTGTAATTAGCTTGTTTGGAATAGTTTCATTTATAGTATAATCGTTTATGATACACGTGGCATGGAACGTGTTAAAGCGTCGTCTGATGTAAAATTCTCATAACTGATAGATAACGCACAAGTTAAATAAAAGATGGAAGTATATATAGGGTGTCCGATCATAATTAAGTTTTTAATTTTTATTAGGTTTTTACTTTCAAACAAGGATTATTCCACCACAATGGTATTTGGTTAATAAAGGTCGAATATACATGTATGTATCCCTTGTATCCCTTGTAAGAAAATAGTAGTTGGGGTTGAAAATCTATTTCTGCCACCGGGACACTCATTGTTTCAGTTCATCGTTTAGCCTTGTACACGAAATAAATCCAATCCAACACACGTCTGGTATAAAAACAAGAGTTATTTAACAATCAATACAAGTCTGCTCCGTTTTCGTTTTGCACGTGAAACTTTTCAATGGCACCTCTTTTGTAACGTCGGTCTATTACGGCCGATTGCCCCATGTTTCATCGTCCGATTGATTAACCGCCTCTCGAAGCGTGAACAAGCCGCTTTTATATATTGAACAACCTCTGCTTAGTATACATATTTGTATTTAAGTAATACTATATTATATATATTTTGTCGCTGGAACAGACGAGTACTGAAGTGGAGACCGCGTCTTGTTAAACTTAGTGTGGAACTTTTTTTTAAATTGGTAGAGCCGCGCTTCAGACGAACGCTTTGTCAAGAATGGCATATTATTTGTCTGTACGGTCTTACTCTGACGTCTGATTGGTAGATTCGTTACTGCGCTTCGTGCTGTGAGCGGTTGAGTTCCGGAGGCCCAAAACCCCCTTCTCTCTCCCATAATGACACTTTCCTTAAAGGCCGGCAACGCTTCTGCACTGCCTATGGCACTACGTATGTTTACGGACCGCGTTGATTACCTTCCATTATGTGAGACGCCTGCTCGTTTGCCTTCCTATCCCATAAAAAAATGGCTATTAATACCGCCTATTGTATATAAATATTGTATAACTATGTTTTTATGTATAATAAAGAATATCTCTCTCTTTCTATCTATTGTTAGTTTATCTGTGTTATAAATTAACTATAATTATTTAAATACTTCGGCTACCTTCAGCATTTCCGAAAGGATATGTCATTGGAACCGTCAAAAACAAGCCTACGTATTTTTCAAAAACTATAATCGCTCTTGCAATTTCTATGGTGTTGTAAGTCTCTACGACCGATGTGGAATGATTTTCCATTAGGGCAATACGTTAAAAAAATGTATTAACCATTCATTAATGATAGATCCATCCTCCCTACCCGATCCATTTTTTTTTTTACATAAATTGAGAGGAGAGGTCGCGAGATTTGAATTCGGATTCAACGTCTCGTAACTTCTTTTTCATCATTTCGATCTCATCGTAAGATTGAAAAATACAGCCCACTATAGAGACCTCTAAAGTTTTTTCTGAAATCTTTTATCTTTTAGTGGTCTTACGACCTTCAGATTTATCTGAGGGATGAAAATAAGCCTTTTAAATTTATGTGTTCCCTTTTCTTGCACCTATACATACATCTGATAGATAAATATTATACATAAAACCCCTACAAACGCTATCAAGGCTATTTATAAATGGTAAACAACTGAAGGCCATAAAATGAAAAGTTTTCCCTCGAAACCTTGTAAATATCTCAACTTGGCCAAGGACCTTTAAGACGAATGAACAGAGTTTCCTGATAAAACTCCTTTGATATATTGAATGCTTTCAACCCTTCAAATTTATGTTTTTGTGTTCTTCGTGACTGAAAGTGAAATACAGTTGTGAAAACTTGTGGATTAAATGTTTGTTATTTTGAAAAAAAAAAGAAAAATTTTCAATCGTTAATAAAAATACCTTTTTGCTCATCCACTCAAATTCAAATACATTTTTTTTAAGTTGTAGTGGCTGACACTTGATTTTGATACAGTCTTTTCAAATATTAATTCAATAATTGAATTTAATTTATTTTAGTTCTATTTGGCTGAAAACAATTTCTCTATAAGATATTCTTTATATAAGATATTTAGCAAGATAAGAATGCGAATTAATTGTAATTAATTAATAAAAAGTAATTAATTTTTTTTTATATATTTTTCATTATTGGGGCGTTATGTATCTGAAAACTATGCGTCATATAGACGGTAGCACTAAATAATGAGTACAGGCCGACCGTAATGCGAAGGTCGGAGATGCATACGATGGAGCTATTTCTAATACAGCAGTGGCATCGTGAACGGACAAGCGTATGCTGGATATGTTTCTAATTAACCATGGCTATATTCAACATGCGTTATTTGCGCGGGTAGATTTAACTCTCTTTCTCTCTCTCTAGGCGAGGGTAGTTTATGGAAAGTAATATACAAATTTATAGGATCTTGGAAAGATGAAGCTTTTGCCTGCATTGCCTGCTTTTCGTTTCTGATAGTAATTTGGCAAAAAAAGAATGATCAAAAACCAACAAGCTTACCAGCCTAATTTATATCCGATTACGAATGTTATTGATTTTTCTTCTTGGTTTTGGGATATTACAAGTTTTCAAAACGAATATCAAATATATGCGAGACCATATTACCAAGACGAATTTAACTGCATTTCGAGGTATGGCGGCAGAACGTGACAGGAAAACAGGCTTGCCGCATTGGCGTAAACTTGAGCTGGAATGAGGGTGTGTAGGCTGCAAGTATTGAAATTAATATCGTCTATTATTACTTAAAAGAAATAAATAAAAAAAAATTGTTTGAGTCAACAAAATTTTTAGACAGTATTATCTAAAACTAGCTTTTGCCCGCGACTTGTCTCGCGTGGAATTTGGTCTGCCACATTAAGTTTCGTGACAGATCATTTTAAATAAATATATTTTCTTTT